>VZRW01005930.1:1694-47453 GCA_013398125.1 Aegotheles bennettii
ATTAAGGGAGTGGAACATCTCCCTTATGAGGAAAGGCTGAGGAAGCTGGGTCTCTTTAGCTTGGAGAAAAGGAGACTGAGGGTTGACCTCATCCATGTTTACAAATATGTAAAGGGTGAAGGTCAGGACGATGGAGCCAAGCTTTTGTCAGTAATGACCAATGATAAGACAAGGGGCAATGGATGCAAACTGGAGCATAGGAGGTTCCATGTGAATATAAGGAGAAACTTTTTCACTGTGCGAGTGACGGAGCACTGGAACAGGCTGCCCAGAGAGGTTGTGGAGTCTCCTTTGCTGGAGACATTCAAAACCCGCCTGGATGCGTTCCTGTGTGATGTACTCTAGGTGACCCTGCTCTGGCAGGGGGGTTGGACTAGATGATCTTTTGAGGTCCCTTCCAACCCCTAGAATTCTGTGATTCTGTGATTCTGTGGTTCTGTGATTCTGTCTTGGGTGAATTCTATAGTATATTTCTAAGTTCAGAAAACTGTGATTTAAATAAGATGTTTTGTATTGTTTCAAATTCATATTTGATTATTTATTTTTCTCTAAAAAGACTGATTCCTAATGTTTGACATTAAAATACATTGTTGAAGCAGGTTTTGTATTTTATGCTTCTTTTTGCTAGATAGATATACATTAGATATATGAAATATTTACACATTTATTTAAGCAAATTTACTGCTAATATGCATTTATGCTAGTTATAATAGATATTTCTATTGTGTTATCATATGGTGGTTTAGTTTGGTTCAACTGGATGAATATTTTTACTTGATTTCTTCAGAAAAGACTACTTTTGTAATGAAGCACAAATATTGTTTATATTTTTTAATTGAAGTAAAACAGAATTAACTTCATTCTAAATAAGGAATGCATAAATTTATCTAACAAACTTACAATTTAATTTGCTGCTTTAAACAACCTGTAGCACTCAGTCACTAAATCATTTTTGTTCCGGCATCTTTCATCATGTGGGAAGAAGCTCTGCAAAGAGGATAGACACACTTTAAGATTATGCAGCGACTATTTGTTGGTTAATACCCACAGCAGAGTTCGGCACTACATGTGATTGGGCTAAGGTGTAACACACTCACCCTCTCTCCTCCTTTCCTCAAGATACCTGATGAGTACCTGGAGGTCCATCAGGTAGAGAAGCTGAGACCTCCATTTCTCGATAGAAGGAGCTGCTCCTCAGTGTTGCTCTGTTACTGACTTCCCATTATTTGTTTTTTGTCTTAGGGTTTTTTGCCTTTCCATGTCAGTATTTTTCTTCATGAATCCTTGAGGTGCTATTACCATCTCAAGAGTTTCAATTCTGTCTGAGTTTTTGCTTTTCCTATCTTTTATGGTTTTAGCTCATGGATTTTCTCATAACTTAAACAATTTTCTCTGTAAAACTGAGCCAAGGTCACAGAGCTGTGCTGCATCAAACAAAGCCATGGATCACAGAGAACCCCAAGCCAAGGGTTACAGACTTATCTAGAGGGGGGGACCGAACCACTTCCTTTTTGCCCTACAGGCAATGGGATTTTAGAATTAGTAGATCTCATGCTCTTGTACCTGATTTTTGACAATAAACTGGGGAAAGAAAACACATCTTTGTAATTTTTTCAACTCCCAAACAGTTTCTCACCTTTCAGTGAGCTAGTAATTGAACCAATTTGACTAAAATGAAGAAAATATTCTCTGTGCAACTGTGAAAGTTTCTACTGCTACCAACAGTTGGTTTTCATTTCAACGGACTCTGGGTCCAGTTGTCTTCTTAGTGATTTCCACCAATTCAGATTTATCATTCAATACATTAAGATTGAATCTGTATCTGATACAGTTGTATTACTTGAACAGATTGTCATGTATGGCATGTCCAGTATTGGTCAAAATACATTAACTAATATTTTAATTTGAGACTCCTACTTTTATTTAAAAATATACTTCCTTAAAAATTATAAATATTTTTTCAGCCTTGTGATGCTCTAGAACAGGAGCTATTGAATTTCACTGGGATGACAGCAGTGACTGTGCCCTCCTTGTTACTATTGCCACAACAGCCTGTTGTATTAAACATGTTGTGAGAACTCCGTACTTGTAAATTAGAGGTGTTGGGAGTGTACTTTGGCACAAAGCTGATGAAGAATGTTAAGTATCCCTACTATCAAACTCTGTTGGCTTTTAAAACAGGATGGCTGCATTCAAACTTCCTCTTGCGAATACTCTGTGAGTAGTGCTAACTCCCCAATTCTGCCTGGCAAATGTTTTCAAATGCAAGTTCTAGGTGGCCAGGGCCTAAACTGTGCCAACCAAACAATTTAACAAAATGTATGATTAAGTTTCAGTGCCCAGGAATGCATAATTTAATCATTAAAACATCATCTTATTGCATCAAGGCCTGAAAGTATGGGAAAAGTATGGTCTATGAATTTGTATGGGGTTGCACATATGCTGCCTGGCATGGAGTTGCTCAGACACTTGGGTACTTTCAAATAGCAAATGAACGGACATTTCAAAGGTTTTATAAACTTTGGTTTATGCATATATAAGGAAAATACAGGGTTAGTTACGTTCTGGGTATTTAAAAATTTACAATAAACATTTTCATTGGAGTTACTCTCACCTAGCTTGAGCCCTGAAAATGGACTTATACAAATGACTATTCACTTCGAGTAAACATCCCCACTGCCCACACATTTGTTCAGTAGCCCTCTTCTAGGAAACAGCCCTGTTTTTTTCCCCAGGTGATAATCAAGAGCAGTAGAAGTCCCATAAATTCAGGAATAAAAATACGGTGGGAACTGCACCAGTAAATTCTGACACCGGTAATCCACAGCATACAAATAAGTTTTAACCAGAGCACATGGCAGGTAGGAAACTGCTGACGGTAGTCATTCAGCAGAGCTTTTGGGACAGGCTAGATGAGGTTAGAGTAAACTTTTCTTTGAGCTCAATGTTGAATGCAAGCAAAATTTTCATAGTAAGCACAGGCACCATCTTACTATTGCCTAAGATAAATGATTTAGTCCTTTAGCCTTGGAAATGCCACTTTAATTTTTAAAAGTGAAATTTAGACTTTTAAGTCAGTGAGATATTTTCAAATTTTTCTGTAAGAACTGTATACAACCAAAAAATGCCAGACTGTTCAGTGTTGTCTAAGGAACAAATGACAGTAGAATAACCTTCTTGGAAAAGTAAATTCATAAAGGAAAGGTTATTTTTGCTCAAGAGCAGGAGCTTATATATATACAAGGTATGTCTTGTACGACATATGCAATAAAGTATGTCTGACCAAAGATCCAGGAAAAAACTAAAATCTCAAAGTAAGCGTACCAAGAATATCTGTGTGTTATTTGCTTAAAGTATATTGCAGCAGTGACCTAAGTGGACACTCTCCTTGTAAGTGAAGATGATACATTATTACTACTAAGCAATTACGCATGTTAAAATCAGGAATGAGAAGAATGACACCATGCTGACAGGAGATGAAACAGAGTATGGTGTCTTTGTCTGGTTTCACCAACACAGATCTCAAAAGCTAGCAAAGTCATCTGCAGCAGAGTCAGCCTAGTGAAGGAACCTGCCATGTCAACACCGTTGAAACTATGGCCACTTTCAAATGTTGTGGCAGATATCAAAAGTGTAGTCAGGACTAAAAGCAGATGGTATATGATTTTCCCAGTCCTGTCATACACAGGTATCAAATGTAATGCAGTTACATGTTCTCCTTCCAAGCTATGTTGCCTTCAGTTTCAAGGATTAAGACCAATATTTTTTATTTTTTTTAAGGTTCTGTAAAGAAAGTAGTGTTTCTTGCCATAAAGTTACATTTGTTTTCTGCAGATTTTTATTTAGCACAAGCAGGATTGACTTTGAAATAAAATCTAACAGGTTTCCCAGTTGATTTTGATTTAATGGATGTCTTTGGTAGAGAGCCTCAGGGTAGGCTAGCTCTAGCTATTTATCTTTATACTGGGTAGTTTATACATTTTAAGAAAGTGACAAATGGCAGCTTTAAAAAAACTCATTATGGTAATTGATTATTATAGGGAAACCTCAGAAACTTTATGAAAGAGAGCCGTATTGTCTAAGTGTCTTAGCTTCAAACCAGACTTGTAATTAGAAGAATCCATAAACATTTATCACATTAAGAGACATTCGGTCACTAAGTTTAGGATAAAAATCTGGAGTCATTTTATTGTCCTGTGTTAAAATCACATATTTTAGTGATTTTCCCTTACCACAGAGAGATTAATTTGCCCAGCTGAACAGAGGACCACACACTCTCAAAACCTGTATATGCAGTTCTACAAGAAATTTGTTGTGCGTGTCTCTGGATAGGGTGGCTGGACTCTTGGACTGATATGTTTCTGAGTGTTGTAATCAAGCCATATTTTCTGAGTAGAATTTGTTCAAGAATTTGAGCTATCTATTGTAGCTCCACTTCTTCTCCTTGGCCTCTCCATCTGTCTGAAACTTTGGGTGTTCCCAGCAGGAAACTCATTGATCTGATTTCCCTCCTTCCCTCACCTCAATTATTTTAGCAGTAGCTCATTCTGACCAAATTCTGAGAGATTCCACTCCTGGATCCATATGTAAGATGGCCTCTAACTTATATTTAATTCAAGGCCTTATAGTTTAGCAACTGATTTACTTAAGCAAATAAAAAAATATTTAGATTATAGCTAATGTGGCTAGGAGTTTATTTTGCTTTCATTAATGTGACAAATCTCTCAAACGTAAAAAAATAAGACCAACCTTTGCAATCACTACCTAATGTTATATTACAAATGCCTCTGGAATACAGAGACAATATTTCTGGTCTGTCTTTCCTGGAGACAATTAGCATTCTAGAGACTCGTGCACTATTTTCAGAAAT
This sequence comes from Aegotheles bennettii, assembly GCA_013398125.1. Lineage (NCBI taxonomy): Eukaryota > Metazoa > Chordata > Aves > Caprimulgiformes > Aegothelidae > Aegotheles > Aegotheles bennettii. The sequence goes on from VZRW01005930.1 coordinate 6,565, forward strand.
GCTGAATATGGAAAATGATGTCTCTGATTTCAAGCATAGGAAAGTTCTTAATCATGTTGTAACTTGAGGAGTGGTCACTGCCCCTGCATACACAAAAGTAAATATTCTGCAGTTGAGTCTTTAAGAACTTTTTGTTCCCAAGTTTGTTCCCTGCATTATGTGACTCAGTTTGATTTTCAGTTTAACCAAGGGAATACACATTTCATGTTTCTTATAAGTAAGAAAAGAAAGGGCAGCTCAGGATAAACTGTAACTGAGCATAAAAGGCAGAAAATACTTGCAAAGCCATACATGTTACTATGTTGTGTGTATATATATATATATGTATATATTTCAACAACTTTTCAGACCAGACAAGGTATTTTTGCAGTATGACTTCTCAGACTTATCTACAATGGTATTTCTTTTCTTTGAACTGGCTTTCACTGTGGTAACCCTCGACATTTATGGCATTTTCTCCTTCAGCACCAAAGCCTGCAGTCACAGGAGTGCATAGGAATGCAGTATTTAATTTCCAAAAAGTAAGTTTCTAGCCTATAAAGTTGTTGTGAAAAGATTAACTTTGCTGCCTTAGTTATTTGTAAGCCTTAGAAATGAGAACACAAATGAAAGAACTATAAAAAATTGCTTTCTTAAAACTTTTATTATTTAAAAAAATCCATAATTTTTAGAACAATTTCATGATATTTTAGCTCACAATGTCACCATTCATCTTTCTTTAAATGTATTTTATTGCTTCAGATAATGTCCTACATATAAATTTACATATGTCCACATCAGGAGTAAACGACAAAATTTGAGAAATACTGTGAAATTTTCAAAAGCAAAGAATTTTTGACTCTCCTAAGCAGACAGCTTCTAAAAACAAATACATAATAATTAGACATAATATATTCCTTCCCCACAGCCAACTGCATCTTTTTATCATTAAAGTTTTTCTTTTTCCAAATTTGCTTCAGTCTGTAAACCCCTCTTTAAACATGAAATAAAAATCATTGCTCCTTTGGCAACTATGTGGTTTCTTTGTTGAAAGCTGCTTAATTCAAATATTCTGCTCTCAAAGATATGTTACTTGGCAGCTTGATGTATACAGTAAAAGTGAATGATATCTGTTAATAACAGATAAGAAAATTCGTGTTCTTTGTGTTTCCCCATAACAGAGCTTTTTCAAGTTAGCCAGTGTTTCAGATTGATAAATGTCAGGTAAACAATGAAATGTATAAAGGTCTAACCCTCTGAGTTCTTTTGTCCATATAGTCAGTGTGAAAAGAGCACACTGACATGTGGCAGAATCAGGCCATAAGATTTCAGAGTGTAATATAAATGTACTTTGAGGTGCAACTGAGCTGCTTCAGTGCTCATATAGAACGTTGCCTCAATGAATGGACATTATCTTTCTCTGTCTTTGTTTTGCTGTTTTGAAGTTCTACCTGAAACCAAAATACACTCTACTAAAACTCTGAAATGAGGCAGGTAACTTGCAACTATAGCTGAGAAGGGTGTTCATGCACAGGATGTGTGCATCTGTTCATGCACAGAACTGTGTTGCCATACAATGTAACAAATTCACTTTTTTTTCTTATTCAGGTTTTGTTTTGTATATATGTGCAAGATTTTTAACTAACTGAAAATATTCATTGCTGTAGAAATCATGAGGTAGAACAGAATAGCAGGTCACCAAGATTTCCCTTCTAACTTTTAACTTGATTGTTGCTTCACATTTTTTCTAGGAACAGTTGGAATGAGATACTGAAATTGCTTTGGCTCACCTGAATCTCACATCTAATCGTATGTCTAATTTCCTCATCAGAAACAAATACTATGACTTTTACATGCAACACACTATATGAAATTTAAAATTCTGCCTTTTTTTTTCCCAAGTGAAGCTGGAGTTATTACATCTTTCAATCATGTTAAATATAAAATCTTAAAACTATTGCTGTTTACAAGAACTTCAGACCACATCTCACCCTCTGTAGACATAGCACTGCAATTCCAGGAAAGCTTGTCAGACTTATCTATTTAGGAAAGAGTTAAACCTCAATACAGAGTGGAAGAAAGCCTTTCATCATTGTTTTCTCATTTTGCACAGGAAAACTTTGATAGGAAAGATACAGTGTATTCCTGCAAGTTCCTAGATTAGTCTGGTTGGAAGCCTGGACTGGCGAATGCCTTGCATTCATTGGCATAAATGAAAAGAAAGCCTCACAGTCCTGACTTTTGGAGTGGGATTCATCTCATTTATCATCAGAACATTAAAAAATGGATATTTAAAATGCAGCCAGTCTTCATTTGTTTCCTTTAGGGAGTGTATTTCACTCCCCAGAGCAGTTAGTCTGACTCTTGAGTTGTGATGGCTGGTATATAAAAAGATGACCTGCAAGTCTGGTCTGCCACATCATCTTTTCACCTGGGCCCATATATTTCTGGTGGTAGTGTTATATTTACTATGCACTTTAGAGGCAAAAAAAGGAGAATATTTGCAATTCACTCTACAAGCTGTATAATGACAATGGTCCAGTGATTGCAAAAGGGCTGCTATGCCAATGCATCTCATGATTACCGAGAGCTATGTTAGTATGGAGATGCCTTTTGCCTTTCTTCTAATGTACACTGGCAGAAAAGCTAGCAAGAATTCAATCTTAATTTAGTGCAATTTCTTGTGCATATATTTGCCTATACTAAACAGTAATATTTCATGCTTAAAGGACAGAATTTTCTCTCATTAACCCTACAGAGGTCAGTGGGATGTACAGAAACTCTAGTAAGCACTAATTTTATATCATTCACATACAGAAGTTTTATCAGACATTTCCAAGATGCAAAACACTGTCATATGGAAATACATTCACCAATATGATATTTTCACAGTATTAAAAATGTTTATGAGGATAACGTATGCCTCATGGTACATGTGTTCCCATGTTCTAATGCACATTTTATAAGGATTTTTCTTTTTAACCTGTTACTTTAGTCTTTTGCTTTTAGAAGTCGATTCATTGTTATTAAACAAAATCAAAGAGGTGAAGAAAGCGACATGTGGCACCACTTTTTGTTGCTATCATCTTGTTTTATTGTTTGAATGCCTCAGAAGGTGGCTATTGTACTTTTATTGAGCAAGGAATAAAATCCCTTTAAAATCCAGGTGTTGACCACATGTTTATCAGACTTTCCATAAACAGCAAAGAGTTTTTCTTTCCATACCTGCTTTCTTTGTGAAAATCCAACTGAGCCTTGCAAATATGTTAATCCAGGTCTGCAAAATCTTCAAGCTCTTGATTTGATTCATGCATGCTAGCAAGGGTCAAACTGAGGGGAAATAGTAAAGCAGCATTTCCTCTGAGGTGATTGTATTGCTCATGCCTTTGTATATTGCTACCAGCAAGAATGGTGGCAGGTTTTCACTGCTGAGGATTAAAACTAATTTAATGTTTCTAAACTAAACATGCCAGGATGCAAAGTTCAGATCCAAATTGCAGCTTTATCAGATTAGGTGTTCAGATACAGTGATTAGAATTTGTTTCAAATATAAAAAGCATTCAGATCTAGCTTTTTCAATTGTTCTCATACTTGTTAAGCACTGATTTTTGAGCATAATGTGAGACTGAAAAAGAGACATATTTTAAAAACAGCCCTCTAATTTTGTACCGCTTCTTATCATGCACCTGCTTGCCAAGACAATAAACTTCAGATGAGAATAATGGATTTTGGATACCCAACAGCAGTTTCCTGCTCTTGGGAATCTCCATTTCTGTAAAATATTAGTATGTAGTTGAATTTCTTTAATTGGCAATTCTTATATAAATTTACATAATGTACATATAAAAGAGAAAATGCTGAAACAGAACATTGTAATAAATATGGATTTTTAAGATATGATATAAAAGAACAAGCAACATAGGTCTTGAACTTGCAGCTCCTGCATGAATGTTTGTAATAATAAGAATCATTATTTAATGAATTATTATCCTTCTTACAGCTCCCAAACAGGTAGTCTACAATAAGAAAGAAGGATGCCTTCCTCTAAAATGACTGTAACAGAAGGCAATGAAGCTTTGAAAGAGTAAAGCTATGACAAGAAATGTATGTAGTTATTGTTTATTAGATATGTTAGCAAATTAATTTCTTTATTAAAAAGGAGCTTCTTTCTTTCTTTCTTTCCTTCTTTCCTTCTTTCCTTCTTTCCTTCTTTCCTTCTTTCTTTCATGAATAAATATTTATCTTGATTTTGAGGGACTTAGTAAAAATCATTTAGTTGTAGAACACCTACTTACTTGAGACTTGCAGGATCAGGCAAATTTAGGGTGAATTTGTCCACATTATCTTTGGTGCTTCATCACATGTGAATGTGAGAGAAATTTATACTACTTTACCTAATTAGCACAGCAAAACTTTCTCAACACCATTAAAATTTAATTAGGTTTCTTACTTGTTAATTTAGAGTAATGTTAGTTTCTTTTTCTCTTACAATTGATTTCTAAAAATATTTTTCCTTAGTTCTTGGTGTGCATTTCAGCAGAGAGGTCAAGAGGATTAAAGTTTCAAAAGTAGTGCCTTAAGGTATTTAGATGTATGGGTTTTTTTAAAAATAAAATCACTTTATGCTGACAGCTGAGATTAGACATTTTTAAAAGTTCATTGGCTATGTAATCATTTGATCAGTAACACACAGGTTTTAAGTTTTTGTTATAGATTATTGTTTCCTTGCTTTAATAATGGAATAAATAAGTATATTTAACATTCATAATGCAACTAATTGTTATTCTTTTAAAATATGCCATCATTAAATTGTCAAATGTATCAGCAAAATAAAGAGTACAGTCGAGAATTTGTGCTGATCTTGAAACGGACAGACTGATATGTTCCTGAGATCTGTAAAAATGGAGTGATTACTGGGTTTAATGTCTTGATGAGTTCATTTCGTTTGGGTTTTTTTGGGGTAGGGTCATTTCACAGGGCATATTTAGATGCTTTATAATCTAAACCTTTGCTGAATATAGTTTCTCTAAAAAGTAACTATAGAAATTTCCTTGTCAGTATAGGCAACACTGAATAAATGGAGGGGAAATTGTTCCCATTCCTTGCGAGTTGGGCTTCAATTTCATGTTAATTGCGAACACAGAAGTCTTTGGACTAAAAGGTAGAGCTAATGTTTTGTTATCTATGGTGACATGTCCTCTCTTCTGAAAAAAGTAATATTTTCTACAAATAGGCAACAGGCACATGGCCTGTTGGATCAGGTTACATCAGGTTATGTTGTGTTACATGATATGACATGCCCTGCAGTGACCTGAGGCAATGTCATCTTGTGTTACCTTGGTAAGGAAATACTGTTCTTTATTAAGCAAGTGAAGAGAAGGCTAATCATGTCTAGTCATGAGGAATTTCTGTGCTCTCTGTAGGCAGAAGCAGTTAATGGCAAGTAGTCTGTTCTGATTTTCTTTCAGCTAATTCTAGGGAGTCTAAACCCCATATGAATCGTGTCTTACTATTATTTACTAGTTAGCATGTACTTTACAAATCTAATTTAATATATTTCCAGAGTACACACAGAAAAGAAATTCCTGTAGTGCTACAAAGAGGTGTAGTACTTGGAGAGTGAATAGACAATAGCATCTATTTGGTTATGGAAATGAGAAATTTTGCAAAAGGGATATTAAGTAATCTTCTTAGATGGAAATGGTTAGTGTTGGAAGCCTAACTATTTATACATTTTTATGCATAGACTGGTCATTATTACTCTTCTACAGTTCTTATAAGCTTCTTGCTTAAATAGTACATTATGAAAATGAGCTATTGCAACTGCAAAGTGTGATAAAACTGAGTCTGTAGTGTGACCCTACCCATGACTCTATCAGGATAGGTACTCTCAATAAGTAAGTCTTGAGTTATTGCATTGTGGGATATTATTAAAGGAACCCATTGTATTTGGTCACTCAGTGTAATGATCTTTAATATTATATCCTATTGATACATTCGGCACGTAAATTCACTTTTAGAAGATTTGCACAAAGAAAGTGAACACCATTACACAGGTACAGCTATCTACTGATTTTACAGTAAATTACTGGTGCGTGGTACAGAATGTAACCTCTTGGTTATATTCTGCAGTAAAAGGAATGGGTTAGAGAGGTTTTTATGCAAATTAGTAATGCTCTGCGTTGGAAACCTAATTGTACTTTTTATTGTTGGACAAGTCAATACTGCTTTAATATACATTTTATAAGCTTCTTGCTAAAATTGTATATGAAAGGGATTAGTTCCCATAGATGAAAGGCATAATCTTAACAATGAGGCCACGTAAGCAGAATGGTTGAAGTACTGATAAAGGATTTGTTAGCTCCAACATAGAATAAGTCTTATTAGTCTTATTAGTCACCAGTATTTGACCCACTACAGTTCATTGTACAAGTCACGTATGCTCAGTGATGGAATCAACAACAGCTACTGTAACTGTATTCTGGCCGATTACCATAAACAGAAATCTGTGAAGTGCCTTGTGGCAAAATAGAAATAACATAAATTAATTTTTCTTCAGTTATGCTTGTATGGGGAAAGCAAAAAAAAAAAATTAATTTTAAAAATTAGATGGTTTATAAAAACTACTAGGTAGCACATCATGAAGAAGGCTGGAAGAAAAGGTCAAGGTTCAGGTTTGGCTTGCTGTCTCACTTGATCTAAATCTTCCCACATGCTCAACAGTGCTCATTATCACAAATAATAAAATTCAGACATTGAAGAACAAGAGTTCAGTTCATCAGAGGTAAATCTGAAGAAAATTGTCTTCAAAATGCAGGTTTCATGTTAGAAAAAAGTGTCATTTGTCATGGATGTTTTCTTGGACAATCCTTGCTTTTTAAGTTAAAACCAATACAAAGTATGTTTGTTTCTTTTGTTGGGTTTTGGTGGGGTTTTTTTGTTTGTGTTTTTTTTTTCCTTTTCTATAGTTGTGACAACAGTGGGGATAGAGATAGTTAAGAAAAAAAGGAAGTATGAATCAGCTTTAAACTAAGGGCTTCCAAGAGAAAGAAAGTTAGTCTATAAAATGCAAAATGGAGAGGTTAATAAAAAAGGATACATAAAAATTTCTTGGTATCTCCAAGCTTTAAAGAATTCATCAAAATATAAAGGAATGACTGAATAATGATAGCATACAAAACAGACACCAGACTAAAGTGCAACTGCAAATCTGATGAGGCCTGTGTAGCCTTCAGTTATGTAATTTTTTTCCACCTTTTTCCACCTGGATGGTGAACAGACTCTTAAGCCTCATGCCTTCCTTGCCTGAAGAAATGTTTTAAATTATATTAACATTTCTGGCAATTCCAAACTACAAGTGTCCTATCTGTACAATGCTCTTATTAATTTCTACTCTTCTCTACATAACCATGTGCTGGAGAAAGTATTAGCTGCCCATATCTAGAATACTTTTTGGAACGGCTTTTCCTTTAAACCATGCTAACAGACCTCTCCCAGTACTGTACTGTGTTTGTCAGACATGTATTTCACACCCTATATAGTTTGTATAGCCACGCCTTTTAGATCAAATGAACATCTGTCCTATTTCTAAGGACGACGTTACTCGCATTTACAGGTTGGTAGGTAACAGACCTGCACATTTGGTCTTTCTTTGTCTCCTGGAAAGAGTCCTATCTATGAGCCTCTGGTACAAATTAACATTTACCATCAAATTGCTTATTAGTTTGCCTTGCCTAAAGAGGTGCCCTACATAGGCAGACACCCTTCTCTCCTGTCCTTATCATTTCCTTATGTTAAACTTTCCTTAATTTCATCTCTTTTCTTTTAGAATTTATACCTTTTGGCTTGTTTTAGCTCTTGGTTTAGATTTCTAAAGAAAAACTACTTTTTCCTGAGCCTGAACAGACTTCCACTAATGCAGTCCTGGTGCTACTGAAAATGGAAGGCACACAGCAGTTATTTGTGATAATAACACTTGCAGTTCAAGACTTAAATGAAGCATTTCAGAACAGCAATTGCAATGTGTTGTGCAATATGAGCTTTTGGCAAACCAGAGGATAAGACGATATCAAATTGTCAGAGAAATTGAAGACATTCTCCACTCTTTTTAACAATATAGATAAGGCAGTCAGCAAAGCAGATATTTATGGGAATGAGGGGGAGGAGGACAAAGGGGAAGATCAGCGGAGTTTGCTTAAACCCCGTGCCTCTTCCTCACAGTGAAAACAATCGTTCTTTTTATCTAACTTTAGCCGTTTAAAAGACGGGCATACAGGTTAAGCAAATCATTCGGGTTTACACTACCATCAATGAGGAGAGTTAGGCTCTTCCAGAGCTAATTTATTCCCTCATAAAATATATTATAGATGGGATTGATAGTTCTCTGGAGGTATCTATTTCTCTCCACTGATTAGAGAGAGAGCCTAGATGATTAGCTTAAACAACTAACTTGTTAACAACTAACAGTTGATGTTAGGTGAGATGAATTCCCAATCTCAGATTTTTGGGTAGTGAGAACGTTATCTTGTCCATTATTTGATTTATTTCGTCCATTATTCTCCATGCATCTTCTCATTCCCCAGTCAACAGATGATCAAATCTTTTTCTCACTGAAATGGTTTCCATGTATTTTACTTGAGACATAACATTTTATATCCAGTGTCCCTATTCTGGTTACGGTATGTAGGAGGGGGCTAGGTTGTTTTCCAGATCAAGTCCAAGTTGCCTAGGAGTAGCAGAATGGATCTCCAGGTCTCGGTTCATTTTCTTGTTTGCATAAGAAGGTCAATTTTTAATGGAAAAATTGTTAAAATTTTGTCGTTTACTGGTACGTGGACTAATCCCCTTAACACTAGTCCTCTTAAGTGGTTATGCTCCCTTGATACTTAATGGGGACAAATAGACACATCTAGAGAGCAATTCAGATCTTAGATAGAAGGAAGATTTGTTCTTGAAGTTCTGTTTCTAAAAGGTTTCATATTCATAGGGTTTTTTATTTTGAGCAGCACTTGAAGAGAATAGACAAAGGCATTATATATCATCTCCCTTTTTCATACCTTAAGATTTCATGGCAGGACTTACTGGAATTCATTCATCATGTGCTTTTTGACATAATCCATTCAGCTACTGTGCTGATGGTGTTTGAAATTTATTTTAGATTGATTTTGAAATATTCACAGTAGGAAAGTTATTTAAGCTAAAACGGTGCCTCAAAACAGTTGTCTGTTCATTTAAACAAAAATGCTAACAGGACATTGAAAATTGTATTTGAAAAGGCTGAAATTACTAAATATTGAAACTTGTGTCATCGTTTCAGTAATTTAAAACATGCTAAGATTTATGATCTCAAAACAGTCTCCAAAAGTCCCACAACAATGTTTAACTCAGCTAGTTGTCAGTCTTTAATGTTCAACATTTAATTTCCTGATCTGCAGTTTATTTATAGATACAATACACTAGTAATAATTATATTCTTAATTCCTGCTGTGGCTAGGTGTAGTAACAAAGCCTTTTGCTGATATTTCTTTTTTAAACAAACAACATTTTTTATTGTTTTGTTTTGCTTTCTCCTTGTTCTCACAGTAGCTCCTAGTTAAAACTTGCATTATTGAGAAAGGGTTTGTATCTGAAACTTGCTTATTTTTATTATTATAGGAAAAGCTTTATAGGAAGAAGTGACTACATTGGTCTTGAAATTCTTGAATGCACAGAATTTACTAAACATCAGGCAGATTCAGAAGGAAGAAGTCTTCCATTACAGACCATACTGTTGACCACATGACAGAGAAACAGCTAAGTAGCTATCAGGTTCCTTCACTCTTGTGACATCTGTGTCTACTACAGTCTCCATAGATGATGATGTGAGATCTTCTTTTGGTCCTTCTCCCTTACATAGTTTAAAAAATCCTGCTTTGACGGTTTTGCCTTTAGTGAAAGGTCAGTGATTGTATCCTTGTTTGACATAATTGATGGTGTAGTTGATTAGAATTATACTGTACTTAAAATAGCCTGCGCTTCTAAGATCTGTAGTGGAAGAGCTACCTCCTGCAGTGTTTCTGAGATCTAAAGAAGGGTAGCTTCCTCAAGCACTGTTTACAAGCTCCTTTAGCATGTTTGTAGCATCTATAATCCGTAGAAGAAAGACTCCCTCCTGTGGAACTAATAAAATCCACAGGAGAAATGCAGTGGATTTTCAAAATCCTTGTTTGTCTGAAAGAATTTAACAAGGTTACAGCCACCTTTAGGTATGAAGCCATTGTTCCATCGTGTATGTTCTAGGTCTATCAACATGGGTCCATGTTATCAGTGTTTTACTTCACTTTTAGATAGTATAGCTTTAAAGACATCAGAACAACCCTACTGAAGTGATACCTAAAACCTCAAAATTTAATCAAGTCTGCATAATACACATACCAAGTAATATATTTAAATATCCTTGAGCATTCTAAGCAGAAAAAACAGAAGTATTCTAGAAACAATATGTTGAAAGAACCCTGCCATTAACTTCAAAAAGATCTGACTAGATTCCTTTATGTCATGAAAGGTATTGATATAATTATGTACAGCAGCAAATTCACATATGATAGTCATGCCTGTCCTCTTCCTTTAGTTAAAAATTGCTTGAAAAACCAAATGTTTAGTGTATACAATATTTAATAACTGTGATTTATTCCCCCTCCAGTCCCAAAAAATAATCTACCAATCTAGCAAACCAAAATGTTTTTGAAAGAGTGATTTCAGAAAATGTGTTTGATTTGCCAAAATTAGAGGAGGCTACTTGTCAATTTCTTTATTTATATAATAGAAGACAAAATATCACCCAAATTTAGCCATTTCTGTAACAGCATTTTTTGTTTATGTCTTTTATGAAAGGAATACAGATTTTAGATTATGTTGGTATAAACTGTGGCTGACAGAACAATAACTTAGATCCTGTCATTTAAGTATAACAGACTTCAAAATAAAATTGCTGTATCTTCTGTTATATATAAAATTCATTACTAGCTACTGTAGTTTCAATATCATTTTAGCTTCAGAATCACATATATCTTCATGCATAAAATGTATTAATTTAGGAATTAAAAAAAAAAAAGACATTAGAAAGCAGGCGTTTCTTTCAATTCTTTCCTTCCAAGCAGGCTGCTTACTTCACCTAGTACAAGAAGCTATTATGAGTTTCATTGACTCATTTTAAAATAACAGTTAATCAAAGAATAATGGATAGGATGTCTTCATTTGACAACATCTGTTGATCTGAAACAGGAGAATAGCCAGTCTGACAGTGAAGGTGTTCTCTACTTTTTTTCTGAAGCTGAAAAAATGGGGCATAGAGCTATACAACCCATAACAATGTGCATGTCTTTATATGATGTTGTTCACCAGAGACTTGTCAATAGACTGAGCCATATTGGTTCTGGCAGTCTTTCTATTGGGACAATATTTGCCTTGAAGTACTATCTTTTCTCTTTTTCAATGTCAGCCTGAAGGCTCTTAGACAGCATATGTTCATTTCATGTCTTAGGGAGATTGCTTCTGGTATTGCAAATGCATTACCACATTGAGCTTTTTTGTAAAACAGATGGTACTTATTAAGGTCTCAGTTTCTTAGACAATTTCTGCAACAATTGTACTGCATTCTTCACATTGACAAAAACATCATCAGCATCATGCAGCGAGGCACTAGATTATGTCAGAATGGTAAATGAACGCCCACAGCAGAAAGAGTTATGAAGGTGAACCAGCTCCCTTAGAGAAATGAAGGGTGTTAGTTATATTTTAGATATTAATTTAAAACTAAACGCCCTGATCCTGCAAACTATTTGTTTGGGTGGAACTTAGCTTACAAGGAGTGTTGCTGATATGCAGGAGACACATTTGGAATGCATGTTATCTTTTGTAAGCCTGGGTCCTTAGACACATCAGAGGATGGGAAGATTTGGGCCAGCATGAGAGACAAGCCATAAAGTGGTCACTGTGACAGATTATGAAAAAGACAGTGAAGTGAAGGTTCATGGGTCAGCAGTCTGTAGTACAGAACTGGGCCAAATTAGAAGGTCATCTAGGACAGGCTGTCAAAAATTGGTGTGTGCAGTGAAAAGGCAATGAACAAGAAGGAAATTAGTCACACTCTCCTGGAGAGAGTTTAGAAGATACACTCTGGTAACATGAAGGTCTCTTTAGGCAAAGCTAGAGACATTGGTCCTACTGTCATTATGGTAGAAAAGAGACAGGCAATAGTCCATTGGCATCAGTAGCCTGCTTCTGGGGTATTGTGTCTTTCTCTCCCACTTCAGCATCAACTTTGTTGAGAAGGCACTATCTCAGTGACTTAAATGTAAGCTGGATTTCTTTGTATCCCTTTCAAGGGCCAGGTCAAATATGGAAGAGTGGGAAGTGGGACTCAGGTAAAAGTAACAATTTGGGCCAGAAGTGAGGTTAGCTGGCATAACTGGATGTCAAGATACACACAGAAAGGTCTGAGTTTGCCCTTTGGTCATTGTTTCTCTGCTGGGAGAGTAACAGAAAATAAAAAGCTGCTTTATCATGGTCCTACCCCATAAAGGGTAGGGGTATTGTTTCTTCACATGAACAGATCAGCTTCATACAAAACCAGCATGACTTTCTTCTGAGTGTGAGGTTCAAAGAACATTGGACCCAGCATAAGAGGGGGAAATCAATATTTGAGCACCAGGTTCTAATGAGACTTTATTCTGGGAGATGTGTAGCTCAAGGCTATGTACACATCTGTATACCTTGAGCAGATGATAACCACTTTTTGAAGTCATTGATTCCCCTCATTCCACCTGAAAATGCAGTACATTAAAAGAACTCATAAGACAGTCATACCATAGCAGTTAGACAAAAGAATCTTACATCCCACAGAGCTGTTTTGTACATTATCCTTTATAGATACAACAGGTCAACCTGAAAAACTGCAGATGGTGAGCACCATTTTGTGGGTTATAGTACTGTTCTGAAGCTGTATTTGCTGATAATCAGTAATATCTGTGAATAACTCAGGATGTCAAGTTCTAAGCAACTTTTGAATTTGCTTCTCTAAAGTTAAGGAATTAGTTGTAACTCATAAAAATTGTACATGGGATTAGACTAGCATTTCCAGTGTTCTATTGAACTGTCAAACTAATTTGCCTCAGGAATTTACCCTTTTCTTTACTTCATCAACACTCACTCTCCCCCTTGGTCTGTTTTTCTTATGCTCCTCCAGTCATCTGATCTTTCGTCCTGTGTTGCACTTCCACTAGTCAAAGAGATATGGGACCTCAGATTTCAAACTTGGTATTTTTTCATTGTAAAATTTTTGCTATCACATGTTGATATGGCATTAAAGTAATAATTTTTTATCAAAATAATTTTTAATAATATTTAATCAAAATATCCCAAGTTGAAAGTGTAGCCAAGTCCTAAAAAAAGGATGGACAAACTCAGATGACTGCATATTGTATTAAATGAACAAGTAAATAAAAATGTTCAAGGCATAGTTTAAAAAACCCTATATTTCTAAGAGGCCAGGAATATATGATTGTATGTATGATATTATTGGGCTTGATCATAATCTACTTTTGCATAAATAAGAACTTTTGTTTTCTCTATTGGTGGGAAGAGCTGAGTCCAGTGAGGGAGTAAGGAAGACAGATGTTTTGCCTTTTCCTACCCTTGGAGTTCCTTTCCACCTGAATAGGTAGGGTCAAATTCTTGGCCTATTTAATATATTACCAGGCTGAATGACTTATTCAATTCAGTGTCAAAGACCTTTGGAAATTTTAATTATTCTGTTGGCCCAGATTGAAAGAGCTTAAAATTGCCTGATTTTAAAAACAGGCCAGTGTCAGATATGTGGCAATTGGCTCTTCAGAAGGTATCTTACACTACCAAGTATTCTGAGGACTTCTGGTTAGCCCTTGAAGACTAATCAAATATGTTCTCCACAGACTTGAAGCACATTTCCAAATTCCTCTGAATGTGATCTGACTAAAGATAATAAATGTAGATTCCTGAATCTAAAGAAAGCCTGAAACAGTACTTACATGGGAATCCAGGTAGCAGCTCTAAGCTCTGGGAAGAAGTTCTAAAAGGCAGCATATCTTCTTGGAAAGTGGCATGGACTCCAACAAAGTGTTTAACAAATAAAAATATTTCAATTGCTAAAACAAGAGCATTATTTACACCAAAGTAAAACCTGATGAGCACAGAGAACAAAATCAAGACACACATCCACTTTATCCTGTAGTCGAGGGTGAGCTATCTTGGAGATTTTGACGTTTACTATGGTGTCTATAAGGATTTTCAATTTACTAGGACAGATGGATTTCCCTGAATTTACTGTGTTTCAAATTAATGATGGCACCTTGTTTTCCTAGTTCTTATGCCCATTAGGGAAATGCATAATTCATTCTAAAGATGTGCATGGACTGAGATACTCATGTTTGTGATCAGTTTTTACAAACAGGAAAGAAATGTCCACTTTATGTAAACGGCTGCTGAAGCAGAATGTATATTTAGTTCTTCCTATGTAATTTTAGCCACATTGATTCCCTCTGTCATTCTACAGTTTCACAGATCCTGAGGAAAAGCTATACAGAAGACTTAATATTCAGCAAGAAGGGCAATGTACGCGTTTCTGAACTAAAAGATAATAATTATTTTTTCTAATGACTCTCTGACTTGAAAATACATGCAGATTAGTAGGAGAAAAAACACGTCTGATGTTTGTAAAAGTCTCACAAACAGCAATTTAAGGTCTGTGTTCAATGGTTAAATTAACAAGCAAGCAATTCTGGCAAATTTCCAGTTTTCACAAATTAAAGACATTTTAAATACTGATAAATCCTTTGTCTTTCAACAATTCAGTGCATGTGCTGTTTTGATATTTTCTGATAATATTGTACAAAGTTTATTTTTCTTTCATTGTGCTTCAGCTAAACATGGGCATTAGGTGAATTCTTGTAAAAAGAAAACAAAGGATAATTTTTTTGGAAACCAAAAGCAATTCCTTACATATCACTTGGCCCTATGAGCAGAAGGTGTGAAGGAAGGGGCTGAAATGCTAGAGACATCAAATGCTTTAAAAACCAGCACTTGAGTGTTTAAAAAATAGACTGTCAGCTGAAATGTTTCAATGTGAGAGAGAGGAGACGCTCAAAGGTGTTTAAAAGGGCTGCTGGTGAGACTTATATCAGGAGCAGTAATAGCGAGAAATTCATCGGTGCTGATGATGGAGGGGGCAGTACCAGAGATGATTGAGGTGCTGAAGGTGCTGGCACTGGATCTGCAAATGGTAACACTGGTGGTTGTGGGAGGTGTGGAGGTGACAGCTTTGTTAGCAGCCTTGTGTCTGATGAAGATGTGAATGCTTCTCTCGGAGTGCACCCTTTACCTTTATGTTAAAAATAGCACTTGGTGAACTATTTAAAGGGATTTGGGGGATTCTACTTCTCCTTTGCCATATGGGTGGCTGCTGACATCAAATCTGGCAATTCTCTTCCCTCCTGAACTGCAACATTGCAAAGCAAATGAGAAGCTCTGAATTTCACTGATGTCTTAGTCTTTGCGACTTTCACAGGAGCCGTACTCTTTATTTCTTTTGTGATGGAACTTTGTCAGAAAATAAGCAAGAATCCCTTAATTAGACACAGTTCCAGTAAACAAGAAGAAGCAAAATATGAGTTTTGAATCAGATATTGGATACTGAATATGTGACCTGAGTTCTTCCTCTTCTCGTTGTTGTTGGCAGTTTGTTTCTTTTTTACTCACTGAAAAAGTATTCGCCACTTTTTAAAAATCTAATAGCCTTGTTGCTTACTGAGATTTTCTACTGTTTAAGTTTAGGTCAGATTGCCTGCATGGTAGTAGGACTTCTTAAGGAAATACAGACCACTTCCCTTAGCTAGTCTCTTCACAGTCACTCTTCAGGTTACAGACTGCTTCAGTGTTAACTCAAACTTGGCAGTTAACTCAAGTTAACTCAAACTTGAAGTACACTTGAAGAAAGTCTTCCCTTCCCTTCCCTTCCCACCAAATCAAGAGAAAAGAATCTGGTTTCTAGAGCTTTTATTTTTTAATCCTGCGCAATTATTATAGTATAATATTATAATACTGTGTTCACACGTACTAATGAACATCTAAACTCAATAGAAGTCTTGCTGTGGTGACTGAGGTTTGTTCCCATTTATGAAACACTGCAATTCACTTCAGAAATTTTTTTCAACTTTTCTACTGTTGTAATAGAAAAGGACGTTGAGGAATATTGTGTTTAGTCACTAATAGGCTTCTTCTTTTCCTGTACTGCTAAACTTATTTGAAAAATGACAAAGTGCTATGTCTTCAGGACATTTCACAGAAAATTATAAAAGCTAAATCCCAGAGCTACTGTTTTAGGGATAAATGTTGGTAATGTGTTTGCAACAGTGTCGAAGTAGAATATCATGCCATTTGTTAACAAATATTTCTTAATTTACAGAAGCCTGTGCACTTTTGCTATAGTTTTAAAAGTGTTTTTGAAAAAAACCCCAAAAAAACAACAAAACAAGAAAACAAAACTAAAGCAAAACTAGGTAGCAAACCTATAAATGTGCTTTATACAGGCTTTCTTACTTTTGTTGCTGTTCATCATGTAAGTAAAGAAATGAAAATTGTTAATATGCTTAGTATTTTAAAACACAAATGTGAGGAGTTTGCACTGTGATTTTCTTTCAGCTAGCTTCTCCATTTCTCCAGCAGCACTACAATATATACGTGTGTGTGACACCAGTGTTTTGAGAGCTGCAGCAAATGGCAACATTTCAGAGGCTTGTTGGCAAACAGAAATCTGAAGATATTTATAGTTAGTAGCATTCCAGGCTCTGAGTAAATAGTTGACAAGTCTTTTCAGCTTCTGGCCAAATAGTAAATGTTAAGATTGCTTCCAATGGAGCACAGGTATTCATAGCAGACACGTCTTGGTCTTGTTTCAAAGAGCTGTTTTTAATTCTTGTATGAATTTATAGCCTTTCTGCTTGGACCTCAGATTGGCTCAGCACTCAAAGCCAACTGAACTTGAAATCAGCAAGGCATCTTATTTTCAATAAAAACTTTAAAAAAAAATTATTAAGCCCCTGAGTATTTGAACTTCTGGATTTTTCTGAGCTCTTTTAAAAGGTTTTATCTTGTCTGCCCCCTGGAAGTATATGGATACACAGAATATTTAGACTATTAATGCCTTTTATCCCACTGCTCTTCTTTTTTTCTTTTTTTTTTTTTTTTTTTCCTTATTTTTTTTTTTTTTTTTTTTTTTTTTTTTCTTTCTTTTTTTTTTTTTTTTCTTTTTGCTCAAAGCTGTAATAAATAGAATAGAGGTTACAAATGATCATTTTTGAACCAAAATGTAGGATGACATTTGAGAACATAGTGTTCACTGATATATCAGAAATTTAAGTCCGTGGAGTGTCTGTCTACCAAAATTTAGGTGATTACCCACGATTGGTTGAAATGTTGAGGTCTGTCATATCACACTGTAAATCGTGCCAACCTTACAGCAGCCAGGGCTTCAACTTAGGGAGCAGCACTGTTTTTTAACATCTTTCCACCGAGGATTAAAAAAAAACACAAAACCAAACTAGAGCAACAGGATGAGAAGTGGCTTTTCTCATTTTGGCTACTTTGGGGAGGGAGGATTTGAGGGTCCGTTTTATGTTAGGTGGGTGCCTAAAAGAAGACAGGAAAAGAAAAGATTGCTTTCTGCAGCCTTTTTGATTTCTATTTGCAAAAGGTTTCTGTGAACATCAATCTCTTGCAGCTAACTTTCCTTCTGACCTCTGAAGTGGTCTCTCCTCCAGCTGGTCACAGGTGGAACACAGACTCAGAAAGTACCTTACTGCCTCACATGGCAAAACTGCTGACACACCAAAATCTCATCCACAGCCATCCCCCTTCCTTCTCACCCCACTTCTTCTGGTGGATGGAATGAAAATTTTGGAAAGTGAAATAGGAAAAAAAAATGCAAGATAGAAAAAATAGTGCGGTCCAGAAGAAGTAAGGACAAGGAAAATATAGTTTATGGATAGATACCCGATGTTGTCTTTTTGAATGTGATGCCTTCTGAGGAACATGAGGATGAATGTAGGCAAAAAGAAACAATGAGGGCACCATCCATGTACCAAAAAGTTGACTGACAAAATGGAAAGATGAGGTTCAGCCATGTGTGATTAAGTATGTTTCCTGTTTTATTATTTTTGTAACATTTGGGTCTGCATTTTTTTCAGTCTTTGTTGATTGCTTTTTCAATCACCTCATGCTGAATTCAGAGGAAATAACCAGCAACACCCAAGGCATTTAGACAATTAACAGTGAACAGTATATCCCACTTTGTGCAAGCTTCCCATGCTGCTTCAAACTCCTAATGCTTTTCTTTTGCCTGCTTGATGGTGTCCCCACTCATGTCCCCACTCTTCTCTGCAGCCCCTTCAGACCACAGAAAAAGCTCATTACAATGAATACCAATTTCATGAAGCAAATTCAAAACACTTCTGAGCAAACTACCTAAAAATCCTCATGTAAACATTGTATAAGTTATTCATGAATACATCCCTAAGGCCCATATCCTCCCTTTGCATGTAAAAAAAATTTCAGTGTGTATGTCGGGGGCAGGGAGGGGGGAGGAGGTACAGAGGGGGAGCTTCATCTCAGAAGATCTGCAGCTTTTAAGCTATTTCCAAATCATCACGTGGGCTCTTTGGCAGACAGGTCGGTGTCTTACTGTGATGGCTGGGGGTGTTGCCAATGTCTCTCACAGAAGAGGTCTTAGAAACAACAGGGCTCCTGCCTGCAGATCTTTGCCCATATATGTCTGAAGTATCTACTAAGCAGCGGTTTATCACAGCTGGCTTACAGAGTATTTCTATATCCTCTTCACAGTAGTAGAGTTTCTGACATATTTCAAAAAGTGCAACTCCTTGGGACTAGAATAATACCTTGGACCAGATCTCTCAGTAGCTTCTGAGAATGTATTTTTTGACCCGTTTGTATTTAGGAACACAAGTCCCTACCTATCCTCTGCACAGACTTCAGGTCTGCCTTTATTCCACTCTTTCTTTAGTGTCAATTCAGTTGTGAACAGACCTGCAGAAAACTGGAAGGTTGCCGAACACAAAGGAAAAGAGGCCAATTACAAGTGACCTGTAGGGAGCAAAGTACATATGTGACTGAAGGGTTATGGTGGAATGACTGGCGGGAGTCAAGGGTAATTTTGTACTAAAACTCTTAAGGCTTCTATCAAAGGGAAAAAAATATACATGGTGGAATTTAACCAAACAGACACACCTAGCTCATCAGAGTGTGCACATATTTATTTTTATCTTATTATTTAATTGCAGAAGTAATTAAGCTGAGATTTGAAGGTTTGCCAGGTGTGGATCTGGTTCAAAAGTCTTTCAGATAGGACCTGCAGCTTAAAATGTGCCTGTGAAAGAAAGCCTTCAAGTTTTATATCATTATATCCATTCTGTACCCTAAAAGATGGTAGGAAAAAAAGAAGAAGAAAAAAGAAACAGTAGCTGTAAGCACAAAATTTTTAAAATACATTGCACTAACAAGGCACATTCCAAAGTAGTATTAGTGAAAATAGAAGCATGTATAAGCCAAAAGTGTCCAGCCAGTGACTACTGAATTTTCAGTCTCAATTAGAACAGTAAAACTTATAACTTTGAAACTTTTTCAGCACTTCATATATGTGTGTTCATAGTTCTATTCAAAAAATATATATTGCATGCTATTGTTACAGCATTTTGTAGTTCTTTCTGATAGGAAATACAATCAAAATGCTATTCAGCCTTTAAAAGCTGGTAGGTTACTTGATCAGTACCAATATTACAATGAGCCATAATAGTTGTTATGTGACTTCCTGACATAACTTCCCTACATTTGCAAAGCATTCTCAGGGGGCCAGGTTACCTCAGCATTACTCCACATGACAGCATTTGGTGCCAGGTTTCCTCACTGGCCGTTTTCCTACAGCCATGGAGAGGGAGGTATTGTGGAAGCTTTGGTTTCTTTGCTTAGCACTTTCAGCTTCACATCAGGTATCTCAGAACATGGGCTCTGCAGTCATAACTCCAAGGGAAACATGATAACTTTGAAGGTCTCAGTGAACGTGTGTTAATATTATAAAACATAGTTTTCCCTCAATCCTGAGGGTCCTGGTTCTACTGCATTACACTTTGCAGTTGGGAGAATGCTACTGGGATTCCTTGTCCCCTAGCATGACTATATGGACAAATGAATAAAACAGGGTTCAAGATCAGAATCTGAATCAGAAGTATCTCTGTTTTCACACTGGATGGCAAAAAGACAGAAGTTAGAAAAAATCTGCGTCTGGAGCATAGAAGTTTCCATGTAAATATCAGGAAAAACTTTTTCACTGTGCGAGTGACAGAGCACTGGAACAGGCTGCCCAGAGAGGTTGTGGAGTCTCCTTCACTGGAGACATTCAAAACCCGCCTGGATGCGTTCCTGTGTGATGTACTCTAGGTGACCCTGATCTGGCAGGGGGGTTGGACTAGATGATCCTTCGAGGTCCCTTCCAACCCCTAGGATTCTGTGATTCTGTAATATTGCTGTGGACCTGAGCAACTTTTAGCTCATGGAAAGGGGAAAATGGTCAGACAATACTTTCCAGCTCCCTAGACAAACACTTTGGCACGTTTTCCCTCAATAGCTGTGGATCTATTTTCTTACAATGTATGTCAGCTTCATGTAGGTAACTTCACAGGTTTTAAATGCTCTTACTACTAGAAAAAATCCATCTGGAATAATTGTGCAATTTCCAAAGCAGTTTAATCATCTTGTTATTCTAGATTTCTAGCATCCATCTGAATTTAAGAACAAACTGCTTGCTAGGTCTTCCAGTTTCCCTTGTGAAATCCAGCTGCAGTGAACATTCTCAACATTCACTAAGCCATCATTTTGGAGGAAAACATCTGAGAACAACTACTGTCAGGCGAAGTAAAATGGCCATCCACTATAGGCAGAGCAACTAGTTTAATGGAAAAGATGATACATTCTGTGGCACCTTAGAAAAATGATAAATCAACCATGGGTTCACACACAAATCTGTATCATTCTGAGGTTAAGCAGGCTGTTCATAATGTACAGAGTTATTGTTTCCAACTACATAGATTACTTTGTTCATTAATTCCCTTTAAGTGAATAGTATCATGACGTTTAGCAGTATCATGATACTTCTTTTGGTCTCAAGATGGTGAAAAATTCAAATTGTATTGTCCATCACTACCCAATGAATCCCCAGAAAATCAACAGAGATAGGTAAGATTCTCCTGGGAGTGATTTAGAGTAGGAAACTAATTTTAGACTCTGCCTCATTGTCAGCAGAGTTTCTCTACCAAAACTGAGTATGGAGGAAATCTATGGAGATTAGTCCTCGTAAGACAAACAGCTTTTCTGCATTCTTTTGCTTCCAGGTGGTTGTTTTAGAATACTGGTGGTCAAAGGGAAGATTAAAAAGGGTATTCAGTGAATAACATTAGCAAAAGTGCAAACTGGACAAACACCACACAGCTCCAAATTCTCAGCCTAATTTCACTGATAGATGATCGTCATAAATAGCTGATCTGTCTCTGAACATACAGGTGTGTAACACATGCAAAAGAACAGATTCCATTTTGTACATGTGCAAAGTATATATTCTACAAGACACAAGGCAGATGAAGACGCCCAGAATGCTGATGTTGTGAGGTTATTTTATTACATATCTCTCTCTCTCACTTCCCCCACCCCACTCAGAATAGATATTCATAATTTGTCACTGAAAACTTGTTTCAAGGACTGACAAACACTTACTAATTTCTGAATGTTTAATAATATTTGTGTTTTTTTCTTTTTCTTCAACATAAAGACAACTGTGTTCTCCTTTGGAAAAATATGATAGTCACTTCCTGATCGGTAGGAAGATGAGATATTCAGTGAACTGCTATTTCACAGTATGACATTGCAGTATTATTTTCTTATGCTGGCCAGAGAAAGTGATTTTCTTATGGACAGGGCACCTTTTAGACTGGCCCATCATGCATGTGGACAGGACCTTTATAGCTGTGTTAAGCTATCTTACATTTTAATGCACATTTTTCAGTGTGAAATTAATATTTTTTTCAAGTCTCTAAGTCTTTCTCTATAACCCTTTTACATAATTTGGTATGACTTGAAGTGACTAACAATGACCGATAACTGTAGGGGTAAAATGTACCCCTAAAGAAAAGAACTTTCACAGCTGAAGGTTGAGATCCTTTATCCAACTGTGTTGGTCAAATTGATATTAGTTTAATAACCTGTAAACTGTGCTAGAAAAATGTAATTGTCCTGCATTACAAGGGTACTCCTTTAACTGCACGGTTTCTTCAAATGTATAATCTAAATAATTAAGTACCTATGCATACAATAGAACATTGCTTCATATGCAAACACCATTTAATAGACAGTTATATCCAAACAAATGGATAAAAAAGATGCCTGAATATAATTGGTTTGCTTTTGATTATTCCACAGATACAAATTTACTTAAACAATAAGTCTAGACAAGGTAGAATTTATTGTAAGACAAAATTCAGTTTGGTAAGGTGAAGCTGAGGGACTTATAAGGCACTTAGTGGGACTGTTTTTTAATCTACTTCTCACCTTGTTGTTTAATAGAGGTAATGTGAGTAAAGGAGTAGACTTATATATTGTGACCCACAATTTACTTACTGCTTTTAAGGAGATAAAAAATGTTATGCCATGTAAGTGTGCATGTGGATACAAACAGCTACATGACATGAATTTTAGAAATTTAACAAAAAAAATAAAGGCTGGAAAATAGTCACACGGCAACTATGCAAGATAGCTGAGTTCAAAAGTTCTGGGTATCTAGAAACTAATTTGAATATCTCTGATTCTGTAATTTGTATTAGACTTAATTTTGGCATTTCTCCAAGAACTTCCCACTTGCAGAAAAGCTGTATTGAATTCAACAGTGCTCTCTATGAGCACAGGAGAAAGTCTGTGCCACAAATAGTATTCAAATGGTGTCTGAATCTGAATCTGCAGATCCAGGTCTGAGGACCATGACTGCATAAGGTCCCCAAGCTAATTTCTGTCTAAGTCTATTTCATTTTTTCTTAAGCAAAGCCCTAGGAGAAGCCTTGGACCAGTCAAGTAAGAAGCACTACATAAAGAAACTGCAGTGAAATTTCTGCCCTACTGTACATTGCTGTTTCAGAGTGATGCTGTGCATGAACATACCGATGGAATTACATATATATGTAGCTGTGTATGTATATATTCATATGGATATGTAGAATACATATGTATATTATAATTTTATATCATGCATACACTCAACACATAAATGAGTAATCAACGAGGAAAAATAAGGAGTTTTTGCTTAACCCTAATCTTCTGAGACACTGAACTTCACTGGTGTCAGAAAAGGTTGACTATTAATCCCAAAATGATTGGCTACTATAGTATCTAGAAGTCATCTTGTGCCAGAATTTAGACTGCCTTCATTGGTGCCTAATTTACCCATTACTAATGTAATGTTTTAGTTCAAGGGAGACTGAGCAATTCAGACTACTTTGCATGTAGGGCAATGACATTCTTGTTCCCAAAAGTGAAAGGAGGGAAGTAATGGCAGTGCCTAATTTAGGCACCTATGCTATGTGATTTGAATACCGCCTTCAATCACTTATAAATAATTTGTGTTCATTGCCATTGTGGTCAGTTGTCCAGATGACATTTTGTTAATAACTCCTCTTGTATCTCCTATTGCTTGTAATAAAATGAAGTCAATAATAGCCTGTCTCGGTAAAACCATTTTTTTGACAGTTGGTATTTCCTTTTTTCCCCCCTCTTTATCCCCTTTCTTTTTAGTGCAGAAAAGCTGTAGTTTTTTCAAAAAAAATAAACTCTTTCAGCAAATCAAAATAAGATATTGCCATTGAATGCTGCCAACTTTGTAATAAGATTTAGTACCTTTCCGGCGAGCTACTTCCAGTTCTAATAATCATTTTCTTTAAGTATTCCGCTTTAGAAAATGTCTTCTTTGTTACTGAAGTTGCCATATGTACATATGGACATTTTTTTCTGAAAATATTCCTGGGATTTTATTACCATTAATCTTTTCTGAGGGTGTATATAATTTATCTCACAAGCCATCAGAATTCCCAGAGGGTAAATTACTCTAGAGGTCTCTGTGCCCTCATACTGTATCAAATTGACCTGCTTCTTGTTTGCCATTTTTGTGTACTACATTGCTTATTTAACAAGAAACAGAATGATTGTGATTCTGAGAAGGTCCTTTGATAGTAGTTTTGACACTCTGCCTGAATAATGACCCTCATTATGGAGCCCATGACAGGCTCTGAAAGTACTGATTTATGAATACATCACAGGTTCAGCATTAGAGCTCCCCCTACTCACTCCTGATATAGGACTAGATATAGATACAGCCTTTTGAAATACAGTGAAGATGAGATAATTGCATGATTATGACCATTCAAATAACCTCTTTTTCTGATTTAACAAAGCACTGTTCGTTAATTTTGATTGTCTCCCAAGTTATTAGAAGCCTTTGACAAAATGTTTGTTAGGAAATCTATTTCATGTAGGGTTGCCAGCCATATCTTAAAGGACAGTAAGGCAGAAGTTACACATAGTCTTTTTTGCTAGAAATGTTTTTCTATAGCAAACACTCATTAAACAGTTGATATGATAATAGACTGTTAGAAGCAAGCTTAGCTAAGAGCTAGAAGTCTGTGTCCTTGCGAAAACAAATTACAAGACACTTTGTAAACACATTTTTGTGAGGATTCTTGTTGATTTATTGTTTCCTCCATAGCAGTTATTTAAATAAATGTAGCTAATTTAGTTCATTTGCTGCACTGTATAATTTTGTTCTTTGTGTGATGGGGCTATATGTAAAAGCCTGAAGGAACCACTTCCCCATTAATCTTTTTATAAGTGCAATAAATAAATAAAGAGACATGGTTTAATTCTGCTAGTTAGGAGAAAGGCAGTGGTAGCAAAATGATTTCTTCCTGTTCTCACTGTTCTCCATGTCCTTCTCTTGAAGACATAGTAAATATTCTTACTTAATGAGGTAGTAGTTCTTGGTAGGAAATATGTACATGTACAACTCAATCTATACATGAAGGCATGTATTTGAATCCACACCTGGAAGTGATGGGGTTTTTTTCCCAAATGCTCATTCTGGAACATGTTTGTTCCCACTATCCTGGAACACAGTATAGTTTCCTATATGGAAAGATGGGACACAAAAATTGCTGCAGTGCAAAGGGATGTCAGTGTGCCAGTGGAAGGAGCTTCCCCAAGGCTGAGTGAGACTTTGCTACCTCAGGTGTAGAGTTAGGTATCAACAACCCAGACAGTCAGAGAGAGATCCACTTGAGGATATGCCTGAGGAGGAAGGGTAGAAACAGTGCAGCAAGGACGTGTGATTTGCCATGTGGCAGAACGATTGGCAAAGGGAGGTGACCTGTCCTCTGTACCCTCAAACCGTATCTGGGGTCTCCTTTACCTATGTAGCACCTGTTCATTTGCACATAGGAATGCTAAACCAGAAATTCAGGAGAAAGTGATTAATGTAAGCGTGTGGAATAGAAAATGCAGGCCAGACTAAGACAGCTGCATTATCATTCTGAGTTAACCCCAAAAATGTAAACATTCAGTGGTGTTTAATGATGTTTGAATGCATGCAAAAACATAGGCAGAAGCTTATGCATCTGAACTGGAAATGGATGAGGCTACTTGAACATGACCTGTCTTGAGTTTTGTGTTTTCTGAAAGAGCCAAAAACTGGTTGGATCTGACGATTAGATCATCAGAATAAACAACAATGTGGGAACAGCTTATTATGTCATTAAACTGAGTCCGTCTGTGTTAACAGCAGTTTCATTGCCATCTGTATGTATAGTACCTGGTAAGTCCATAGCAGTCTCCTGCTGGGTTTTATTCTTTGTTTACTCTGTCCTTTCCATTCATGAGAAATTCTGGAAAAAGATAGTTGCTTGGAAGGTGTTTTTTGTGGTTAATTGCTAGTTAAATGAAATTAAATTATGATGGTCATCTGTGTCATTTATGAAGTTTCAGCCTGATTTTGAAAATTGTAATTAAGGAGCTGTTGTTTTTTTATTGTTGACTGCCCATTTCAAGGCCATCAAAATAACAATACTTTTGTAAACTTGGTCTATTTTAAAGCAGTGGCTTAATGTATTATTATCTGGTTGCTGTTATTCAGGAAGTCTACTGATTAAATATAATAAAATGTGTTTGTGTGTGCTTCATAAATTTAGTCTGTGAAAATCTTTTGTTGAAAACTTTGAGTATCCCTTCCAAAGACAGCAAAGGTAATTGTTGACTTTGTTGCTTCCCTGCTTGGTAAAGCTCATACCAGAGTATTGTAGTTCTATAAAAGTATTTCAGAGCATAACAAAACCTTCTAGACTTTAATAACTATACATGACTGATCTGTCCTCTCTGGCAAGGTTAACTGTTTCTCCCAAGGAGTTAAGTGGCATATAAACTATTGTTCACACCATTTGTGCTAACAGCTTAGCATGACCTCAGATACTGTAGTGGTCATACAAGGTATCCTGTACAATACATTTATCAACAAAGGTAAAAGGACCACAGGGGCAGTGCTGACTTTAAGTGTATTAGGGATCTATAAGGATAAATGCCTAACCTCACTCCACAGCAAAAAGTAATTACTGAACCATTGTTTCTATAGTGTTAATATTTTTTCATGGTTCTTTAGAAATATAAGCTATTTAGTTCTTAGGTTGACATCTGTACTGCATTATATTTTATACAATGCATCTAGACTAAAGTGTAGAGCAATCATATAACTGTGAGATAATTTTATTTTTACAAGAAATTGTCAACAGAAATAAAGCATAGAAAAGGGAAAAGATTGAATTCAGTCGTTATTTTTAATAGATTTAAATGATCTAATTAACAATAGCCTGAGCAGCAGAATTTTAGGGCTTTATTTTAAAATTGCATGCCCCATTTACAGTGTATATAATCTTGCATACTTATTCACACTTAATTTTTTTTCCATCCATTAGCTCTTGGATGCAACTGACTCCCAGTCCTTGGACTCCCACCCACTTCATAAATGAGTGCCCTACCTGAAAAGAAGGTAACATATGCTCAAGCAAAGAATGACCACCTTTGTACTTTTTATGATAAATTAATTCAGGACAGGAGAAAACGAATTTGTTAAAATTCTCCATTTGGAAATAGCATTCTGGAAGCCTGTCTAAGGATAGTCCTGATACAGGCATTTATGGTTTGCAGGATATTTTAAAGTAGTAATTATTCTTATGGTCTTGAATAATGAATAATTATCAGAACAATCACTGTCACATGGCAGAGATATTTACAAAGGTCATAGTCCCAAACTCCTTACTTCAGGACAATGTCCACTGAAGAGGATAAAAATATTATAATAAAAATTAAGAGGAACCTGGCTAATAGGGGCTGGAGTCAAATTAGCCTACCCTCTTTTACGTTTGTGGGAAATCAAAGTAACTATTAATAGCTAAGGAATATGGTCAAGGTTTTTTGCTGTCCTATTTCCAGGAAAGGCTAATATCACATCCTTCAGATGGAGGTTTGAGAAGCTCCTAATGGACAATTATGACACAAGTCCCCAGTGGGAAGTTTTGGTCTCAACAGCAGTTGGCTTTTGCATTTACAGTCGTACACAGAGTTTTCTGTTCTTTGTAACATTTTATCTGTTGCAATGCTGCTGTGGAGTGTTTTTTGTTCACCTAAATGATCAGAATCCTGAACATCTCTAAAAATACTTCATGACACTGAACCCCGTGAGTTATTTTTTTGAAAATAGGCATTTTCTTTATTGCTTTTAAATGCATGGCTTGTTAATTTCAGGGAGTTCCCCTTTTACTACTGTTACATCATAGATAAATGGACTTCTTGATTTTTCCTTGCATATATACATATATGTATGCACAACATTTCTCCCATCTAACCATCTTCATCATTAGCTGTGTAAACCAGGCCTTTTCAACTATCCCCGCAAACAGAATTTGCTCTGTCTTCTCTCAGGACATACTCACTTCCCACAAAAGAAAAAAAATGTTGCTACATACTTCTGGTTGTTTTTTCATGCCAATAAAAACATTTTGCTTTTTACCACATGTATATCATAGCGCTGACATCTGCCCTCAAGGTGAGGTGTCCTTTTGCTGCACTTCTGAGTATATCAAATATTTCAAATTATTGCCAGTTTCTCTCACTTAAGCAGGAACCTTCATTTATATGTTTCCTATCTAGTTAACAATAATGCAAACTTATGAGGGCCAGATTTTTAGCGAGGCCTCCCATTTTTGAGTCCACCACCTTGGAGGCACAACATAGCTCTTTTGGACATCAAACATCTGGAGTGCAGCAGTCATCATTTGCTCTGTTCTTTATGCCAGTATGGCCATGTGCCATTATGAGATGGACATGAATTTAAACTGTCAGAAGGAGATAGTTCTATGCTGGGTTTGTGTTATTTTCCCATAGTGAACCTGGCATTTGTTTCTTTTTTTTTTCCAGTGACTACTTCCTTTCTAAGAGCTCATGAGAAGTGTTTGCAAAATCAGAAATACATTGTGCATTAAACAGTGGAAACAGTCTTGTTCAGTATTACAACATATGTAGTTCAAGGCAGGCTCTGTTTTTGCTTAGGTGAGAAGGACTCTCTTATGCAATGGTGTTACTCATCTAAATGAAATGTTTTTTCAGCCAGTTGCCTATAAAACTCCATTAGACAGGAACATGCAAGGCAAAAGTAAAATCACAACGTACAATAGAGGTTAATATCCTTAATATCCTTCTTACTTTGGAAGAAAAACAGACTATAAAAATACTAATATGCAGATGATCAAAGGCCATCTACTTTATTAATTATCAAAAGATACTGCTATGATGACGAACATATTAAAAAAACTAAAAAGAAAATCTTTATGAATTAAAATCTAGTCTTTCTCTTGGGACTACATTTTTGGACTTTTGTTAGGCATATCATAAGCTATTCCCTATTCTTCTATGAATTCAAAAGCAATAAAATTTGGACTGTACTTTCAATGGCACTATATGATCAACACTTCAGCTGCTCATATAAGATCCTGCCTTTTGTTTGTCTTTCCTCACATTTGAGCTAATGCTTGCTGCTACGCAGAAGGTTGGTTTGGTACCTGTATGCTAAATTCTACAATATATTTGCTCAGTGTCTTGGATGGTTCCTTAGAATTTCTCTTATTTGGCCTCTTCCTTAGCCTTTTGGTTGCCTCTGGTGCTACCTTTGCTGTTGGCTGTGAAATTGCCTCCAGGGCTGCTGTAGGGTCAGACAGTTTATGGTCTGTTTTTTCTTCATATATTCCATTGATGGAGAGCTGTTCTTACCTTAGAGAGAGGTGTGATTAAAAAGCCAGGTACTGAACTTTCTAAATTTTCCCAATATGCCTCTGGAATCCTCATAACCATGTGTTGAAGAAATCCCAGAGCATCCATTAAATAGGTGAGGAAACTCTTAAGAATTTTCTTTTCCTGCCCCAAACAACAAAAATATCTTCAAAAGATCCTTTAGAAACAGATTACACAATACAGTTTTTATAATTTATTTTCTACATAACTTTTCCCCATGTACACATTATTGTTATTGACAGCAATTCTAAAGCCCTTTAAAAAAAAGAAATTAAATAGTGAATCAATAAAGATTAGCTATTTACTGTAGATTATTACTTTATCATTCCCATAATTACAATAATGGTTGCTGATGGAAATTCTATTTATATGAATCATTTTATACTTGTTATTTATTATTATTAATGTTACCATTATTATCTTCTTACCCTTCAGTTCACAAGATGTATCTTCTCAGTGAATTTTAATTTCAATATCTTGCTATTATACTGTACATAATCCTATCAAAGACTGTCCTTCATGCAACATTTTCAGTGATATATTATCACAGAGACCATTAATGAATGAGCTTCATATCTTACTAATACTGTTTTAGATACTATTTTTATTAATTTTCTAAGCAGTAATTCTTCATACAGTACCTATGTCTGTCTTCTATTAAAGTTGTGTTTTTGATTTTAACATGAGGATTTCAAAGGCAGGCATTAACTTTGTCTTTAAAAATACATTTCATTTCATAGATTCTAAATGATGATATTATAATGTCTGTGCTTTGTTCTTTCAGGTTTTTTTACAAATTCGTTTTCATATTTTTCCCTAGTTTTTGCAACCAGTTTAATGTTAATAAACAAAATTAATTTTTTACAGATGTTGTTTCTTATGGCATGCCATAAGGATGGAAAAAAACATTTAATCAAAGCAATTGCAGGTTTTTTTCTGAGATATGAATTATTGTAATGAAAGAAGGATAAATATTTATCAGTTTCTAAGCATGTGTTACAAGTGGAAACAATAACTTAACACTACATACTGTAAGTTTCTATTGGTTAATTTTTCAGATAAATGCCAAATTTATTTATAAGGGACTGCTATTATGACCAATTTGCTCATTTTGCTGTTTCTTTTCTTTATTTTTATGGTTTGCTGTTCAGACTACTGGAAGAAATGCCATTACACATCCTGTGTATGAAATTCAGCTCTTCAAATATTTTAAATATGAAGCCTTCATTGCACTGCACTCTCAAAGTTGAGAAATGGCATTGGTTTAGAATCTCAGTTTAAGGGCAAAACATCCTTATTGGCATTTTGAGTACTGATTTGACCCATCTTATACTGTTGTTTAATCTTTTTTCCTTATATTAAAGCATTGTAATGGTATAGAATTAGTGGTCAATATTTTTAAAAGGTCTTTAAAGCTACAGTATGTATAGAAAATGTAAATAAGTCTTACAGACTTTCTGAGGATTATTAAATATACATGTATTCTGAAGTTTAGATTAATAGCTGACAAATGATGCATAGTTACGGTAACATAAACCTATGATATATTTAGCATATAGGGTGCCATCCTGCATAAACAAAACATGGCCCTGTGACTGCTTTGTAAAAATATACATCATTAATCTTTCTATTGAACATGTTATATTCACCTGATTTATAAGTGAAACACACTACTTCCATAAAATTAAAAATGTATGACCAAATATTAAGTTGTTTGTGTGGCATGCTGCAGATAATTGCATAAAAGTTAATTTGCATCACAATGTGTAAACGTGAAAAATCTAGGAATATACATCATTAAAAAGATTGTGTACAACTTATTTTACCAAAGCCTTCTTAACTCCTGTGAAAAGGCTCTGAATACACATGAACACAAACAATTCTTTGTATGTTATAACAATCTCATAGTTATGTGAGATTCATTTTTTTAACATCTGACTTTTTTCAAGGGGCACTTTTACAGACTCTCAGGTTTAAATGTTTCTATTGATTTTTATGTCTGGATTTATAGTGGACATATAAACATCAGAGTAAAGCAGCTCATTTGATATCTTAGGCAAAGCAACAAGATTTACAAAAGCCAAAGGATTTTACTTTCTCTAACATATAAAAGGGAAGATGTACACTGACGGACCAGTTCATCATGGTACTTAAGCACATGCCTAAATGTAAGCATAAACAACCAACATGTTTAAAGCACATCGAGTGCTTGAGTCCTGGATTACCTGAGGGTTTAGTTTGGCTTAATTTATTTTGGAATCCATTTTTTTAAGTACTTAGTTTTCAGTATTTACCATTTGGCTAGGCATTTCTAATAGATTTTTTTTGTCCTTGTAGTATATGTAGCTCTAGTCTTTGTGCTTTAGTATAACTCTGGCTTGTAATGCTGATGAGATAGGGGCATTGCATCTTCATTAAGATAGTAACTTGGTAAAGCATTGAAATCTGTGTTTTACTTCAGGAAGCTGTAGAAAATCAACTCTATAGAAGTTAACAGGGTTAAACATTTTTAAAGTTAAGCATATGCTAGCATGTTTTGCTGGAGTGGGGCCAAGGATACCAGTTACCCAAACATTTAAGTGCATGCTTACATCCCTTTGATGTTAATGGGATTTAAGCTTTACATGTATGCTACAGTGATTTGCTGAATACAGAGTGACGACTTGAGACCTCAGACTGAAACATTCAATATGGACCGATCTAATGATTTCCAACAGATGTGGGGGAATCTGAGTCCCTAGAGACGTTTATAAATTTCACATTTTATTTCTCTGTGAGTAAGTGATCATTGTGGTTGTGGGTTTAGAAACACGAGACTGCCAGGCCCACTGAAAAGAAGCCTGATTATGTGTCCTGGACATCAGGAGATGGAAGCTATTGTGGCTGGGCTGTGGCTCTGGCTCTGTGGCAGCTGGCAGGAGGATGCTGGCTCTGTTACCCAAGCTGAGACCTGCAGGGCTGCACTCTGTGTGTGCTGGGTGGGACCTAAAAGATCTGATTTCATGTGCAAACAGGCAGTATCATTCCAGATCCAATATACCGTCCCTGTCTTTGCTATCTCAAAGTTAGGTTGCTAAACTAATCACCAGATTTTCCTCTCTGGTTGTTGGGGCTTCATCCTGTCCTAAAACAGATGTCAAATTGAGTGGAATTGATCTCCCTCTGGAGGAACCTACTTCTCTCGATGGACTGCAAAGAGAGCCTAAATTAGACACATGCATGCTGGACAGCTAAATTCAGTTGACGTAAATTGTACACTCAGCAACTAACCTTCTCTCTAGAATCCAATTTGAGTGCTATACCTTCTTTTTCTTTTTCCTTCAAATACCATTAAAATTACATTTGAGGGTTCACATGGAGCTTTGTAACAAACATTACAGAGATTATCATCTACCCTGAATTTACAGTGCTCATACACTCTGAATATGCAGTAGTTACAGTATCTAAAACATGTTTCTATTTGGGTCCCACATGAACAATTACCCTGGACAATATTTACTAAATATGCCATTTTTCAGCAAAAGACATTTCTTTTTCTTTTTCTTTTTTAAATAAATAAATAAATAAATAAATCTTGAAGTATTGGTCTG
This sequence comes from Aegotheles bennettii, assembly GCA_013398125.1. NCBI lineage: Eukaryota > Metazoa > Chordata > Aves > Caprimulgiformes > Aegothelidae > Aegotheles > Aegotheles bennettii. Next base: position 39,636 of record VZRW01005930.1, read on the forward strand.
AGGTAAACAGCAGCTTTCTTTTCTGTACTTATGGAGTAAAATTATAACTGTCAGAGATTAAAATACCATAATTATGTCTTCTTATAATTTATTCATTGCTTTATGGATCTAAAGCCTTCCAAGGAATGTCACAAATCCACAGAAAATTCTTGAATGCAGCATTTAGCAACTTGATTTCTGATGTAGCTGACAGATTCAGATAAACACTTTCAGTTAGTGAATACATAGGTGGTATTTGTTCCCTCTTCTATGGGTGATGGCAGGTTTTTCTGAGAGTGGAAAACAGATTTAAATTGCAGCAGCAGCTGAACAGTCACAATAAATTGGGTGAAGTTCCGCCACTTCAACAGTGAGCAACGTGAATATCCAGTATGGCAGCATATTAGGAATTAGACTTAATGATCCTTATGGGTCCCTTTCTATTTGAGCTATTCTATGATTACTACTAGTATTACTATTACTATTGCCTCTGACTTTACTGACCTCAGGGTACTACCAAGATACTCCCAAACATTCATATCTCTCTGAACATGCACTAGTTTTTCTTTTCACTGTCTGTCTTTCAACTATTATTTCTTACATAAACATTGTTTGGTGGGAGGAATTAATGAAGACTGACATTTTAGCATTAAGCCATTGCTGAGATTCTTCCTGTCACCTCTTTCATGCATAGTGTAGGAGTTTGTTTTGTTCTGATTGTGTATGTTTTGCAATTTCCATAACAGACTTACTTTACTGTTAAATTTTCCCTTCATGAGGAAAACAGAGGAAGTAGCAGATTCCTTCACATTGTACCACGCCAAAAAGCAAGACTGGTATTTCACAGGTCTGTTTGCCTATAGTCAAATTTATTTTAGGAGATATTCTGCTTTCAATATAATTTACAGTTTAGAGATAGAGCTTGCTGAGCCTGAGTGGTTAACTGGAAAAGTTATGCCCCTTGGGAAAGACACACACATAATACACACACATTATACAGTCAGTTTGCAGTTTGCGGAGCACAGTAATACAGTAGCTGAGGAAACACCCTAGCTCGTATTCAAACCCTGGTCTGAGAATACATGCAGTTACTTAGCCCATGGTAAGGGGATGGGTATAGCTGTTATTAAAATCAAGATCACAAGATAACTTGGCACCATGAATCGGTAATGGTGACATGGAACAGAGGTTCCTTGGGCTCAAGGGCTCTGCAGCTTCTGTTTTGCTGTTTGCTGCCTGAACATTGAAGAACAAAATATCCCTTTACAGCTTGATCCTGCTCCTATTAAAAAGCAACAAAACCCCTGTTGCTCTAAGCAAGACTGGATTTTTATAACAAAAACTTTTTTATGTACCTGCAAGAAGTGTCCTCCATGTCAATTCTGTTCAACTCCAGTGTATTTTGTAACTTTGGCTCTTTGCCTTCATGTTTGGTGCTATGTGAAACTCAATTTTGCCAGGTGTTTCAGCTGTGCTTTACTGACGTGGTCTTCCCCTTGAAATTAATGTCTTTATAACCACACACATTTATAGATTAAAGAGGCATTTGATGAAGTACAATGGAGGAAGTTTACTTCTGGCTTTAATGTCATATTCTTACCTTAAGTACAAATATTTTATGTTGTCTTTCCTTATGTCAGTGGTTTTTAATGTGCCTGTAAAATGACTTATTCTATGAGTTGCAACTCGTATTTGTTTTCAGTTAACTCTACTTGTATATCCCTCAGGAACAGAATTACAGTCATGGAAGCTGATGCAGTGAATTTTGTGGTTTATAAGTAGGAAATACTTAGATTTTGGGGGATGTGCAGCCTTTCATGTACAAAGTTCTCATTTTAATATACCTCGGGCTACTGGCTTTACGATTTACAGTTAATTAGGATTCTGATTTGGGTTGAAAATTTCAATACCTATATGCTTTTATACATGCATTACAGATCATGCTGGCTGAAGCAAATAACTGTGACTGTAGTCAATAAATGAATATATACCACAGGGAGCAGCCCTTCCCCCTGCCCTCCTCTGACAACCTGTAAAAAAATCCTACTGTGTTCCCAGTTCACAGCAATATCATTCTGACATCACTTTGTGATAGCTAGAAGATTTCCTTGCCTATCATTTAACAAAATCCCAATACCATTTCCTTACTCTTAACGAAGTCTCAAAATCCCTAACGTATCCCATATTTGCTCTGCCTGTATTTCATGCACAAATTGAACTCTTTAGATAACTGAGTTCTAATCTGCACATGTATATGCGACTTTTATTAGCATCAGTCAGTACTGCATAAGTGTGTGGAAGGGTAAGTAACGTAACTTCCAAAATACTAATACTGAAAAGAAACTAATAAACTAATAAAAAGGAATTTAGCATCAGAACTATTCCATGTTTCTCTTTTATATTGAAATTTATAATAATGCTAGTACATATCCAAAAAAGGGTAATTTCATGTGACTTGTATATTCTTTTTAAAATATTGATCTTTAAAATAGCTTTTTATTTTCCTTTTGTTGACTTTTCTCCAGCAAAAAGCTTTCATACAGCCTCTTATTCCTTACTAGTTTTGGGGTTTTTTATTTGTTAAAGAATCAGTATCTTTTCAGTATGCAATCGATGTGGCAAAAAAATCTCAATTAGCTTCAAACGTTAATCTCAGAACTTCTCAGTAAGTAGGTAAACTTAATTTTGAAACTGGTCATTCAGATGTCCAGGATTTGGACTGGGCTGTGGCCATGCAGTTTGAACAAGGTACAGCAGGGAAAGAGTTAAGATGCAAAGCCAAGATGCATCCCACAGAGCTCCCTATGATGCTCCTTATGGCTGCAGAAGGACTGGGAAAGGCAGGAAAAGGAATGTCTGTTGCTGAGAGACACTACTCTATGTGAGCACTTGTCATCTCTCAGATCCCTTTCTCCTTGGAGGTGACAGCTAGAGGGGCTTCACAGCTGAGCAAAGAAGACAATAGAGCTTTAGTTATTTTTATAGTACGATCACTTTGCTGCCATAAGTAACTGCATACTTGCTTATTCCTAGAACTTGGCCTTGAAAAAACTCCTGATGACAGTCAGGATTTACAATGGCAGAGAATTTACACTGGCAGGGGATTATATTTGGCACAGTATACAATAAACATATACACTTTTGATCATGACAAAACATTCTTGCATAACTTCGTCATTGGTAGTAGCAGTATAATTCTACAAAAGAGATGATATAACTGTTCCCATAGAGGCAGGAGAAAACATCATTTGCAAAGGAAAAAACGGGACATGAAAATGTTCCTTGGGAATGCTGAAATTTTAAAACTTAAAAAAGTTTATTTAGGACCTCACACCTTTATGCACTCATTTTCAGATGTGCAAATATGGATAGAAACAACTAATATGGAGAATTTTTATGATTATGTGCCTTACTACAGGATAAAAGGTTCACTTTGGTATATAAGACAATAGGAAATCAGTAAAAACCTGTTCATTTTGTAGAAGTTTATGCTTATTGATAATTGCCTAGCATCAGTATGATGGCGATATGTAACTTCTGCCAAGATTAGGCTTCTATTGTTTTATGCTCCATATAAACACCTAGGAAGAGTTCATCCATGCTTTACGAAGATACCTTCTCAGACAGTAAACTTTTAAAATAGAATGACTCTAATGAGTAAACTAAACATGGGCATACATTTCTGCAAAATTACAGACTTAATAAACAAGAGACACAAAATATAGAAAAACTAACAATAGAACTAAAGGGAATTGCCCAGGGTCACCTGTCAAGTTAGTAATAGAGATGGCAATAGAATTTAATACAGAATTCCTTCCTATGCCCCCATTAGAAAACCATGCCATGGTATGCCTACAAAATCCATAAAATAAATATACACAGAATCTATAAACAGTTGAATTGGAACATCAATCTAGATGCTACCTTGACAGTAAGCAAGTACCTTTACGGAAGCCAAGAGGGCTGTATCTTCTTTCATGTCTGACTATGGCTCGAAGTGTGTTGAGACAAGTGTGAAAGGCAAGCAAAAGGAAGCAAAATATATTCAGCAAGTTTAAGTTCCTTTTGAAAGTCAATTTAGTTTAAATAAAAGGTACTTTTGAAATAATCTGCTCTTTAATGGTAGCGAAAAACTACAATAAAACTCAAAGTAATAATGCTTAAAGCCAGAGCTTGAACTTTGAAAGGAAAGGGAGCACAGCTAGTGTTTAAAGCACAAGTCAGCAGTCCAGGATTCTACCCCCATCTTTGTCACTGATGTATTGTGTGTTGGCAAGTACATAATTTACTCCATGTGAGGTAAGTATTATTCTATGCACTAAAAAAAAAAAAATAAAAATTTGAGGCACATAGAAGTTGAGCCCATTTCAAAAAGCTGTTTCTAAGTCAGATTTCTTACATTCTTGACTATACAACTTGAACTACCTGTTGTTCAGTATTCAGAATTTCGGTGTTCCAGCAGTGCCTTCTGTAGATTAACCCTTAACTTTAACGTGTCGCCATTTTCTCAAAAACTGACTTGCAAGAGATGCTGCAAGTATACACTGCCAATGTCCAGATTCTGGATCACTTTCTTTGAGTAGTCTTTCCATTCTCTAAATCGGTCTGAAAGAAAAGATTTGATGAGAAATTAGGTGGAAATAAAAAAGCCTGGGTTTCCGGCTTAAAAAGCAGGCCAACAATACATTAAAAAATGGTCTACCTGCTTTTCCACCAGCAAGTGATTAATACAGAATATACCATGGGCCAAATGGCTTTTGGATTGCCTTGTATGCTCTCACTGGAAGAGTTAGTGACTGTCTCTCAATATTTAGAATCCCATCCCTTTTGGTTTATGTGTGTCCAACACTAAGGACATGGACATCAGCCCTTCATAACTTTAAAATTAAGTAGAGGAAACCCCACCACAAAGAACAGTGCCATTTGTAGTTTTAGAGCAGCACAAATCCTTATAGTCTTATCTAAGCCTACTAAGAATACCTTCTAAACTTTCTAAAATTCAATTTACTTTTTTTTTACATCTTGATTTTAGGTAGGTTTTTTGTTTTTATTATTTTTATTTTTATTGCAAGAAGGCTGGGAGCACCAAGGCCAGAGCTTGAGCCAGAAAGAGCTGATGGGCACATAGGCAGGGTGGGTGGGTGTCCCAGGGAAAGCAGGCAGCCCCTGCAGGGCCCTGCCATGCTGGGAGAGACACCCAGGAGGAGACACTTGGTCAGCTTTGATCAGCATGTAATCCAGTGGCAACAGGGCACTAAAACTGGTGGGAGCCTGGTGTCATCGGAACATCAGTCCTGCAGTTCACAGAGTAAATGGTGGTGAATGCAGGTACTATGCTTTATTGAACTTAAAGATTTGATACAGCAACACCAAATTTATTTGCATACACAGGAAAATGCATAGACCATCTGCACTGTGGAAGCCTCTTCATCATCTGGAGCTTTTCCTTGCACTGCAGGAAAGGATTTAAAGGATCTCATGTTGCACTCACCAGTGGTCTGCTGTAGATCGTTCTCCAACCACGGTGGCAGAACAAGCATGTTTAAACACCTTGGTTCTCTCCCAGAGTATTAACCAAGACATATATGCAAGATGGTTTATGAAACTACAGTGGGCTGTGAGTCAGGGTTGGCTTGGAACAGACATCTAGCTCTTTCTGTCATCACTGGGAAGATGGGCAAAGTGCACAGTTCAGGGCAGGGATGCTTCAAACTGACACTGCTAACCCAGCAAAGATCAATGCCTAGAGCCCTAAACCTAATCCATTGCTGTCACATGCAGCTAGCTCTTGTAATTCCTCACACCATTGTATCAAACTGAGAAATCCCTATGGTTTCCTGCCTCTGTGTCTCCTTCCAGGATTCTAGGTAATGAGAAAAGTTCTCAGCATAAATGTGCTGTTGACCACCTTATATCTAATTCTTTCAGTAATACTCATAAAATAAAGTTACCAACGTACACAGTAGTGTGTGTAGGTATACCTAAGTCTTTGGTCATCTCATTTAAATTTGATTCTCAGCTATTAAACCAAGTAAATTCTAGTAAGTCTAATTTTGTGCTATGTATGCTATACAAAGCACCCTTAAGATACCATGGGGATGTAATTTTGGCCAAGTGACATGCATCAGGAAGATCAGACTCTCTGGATTTAGTTACCTTTCTGAAACACAGTAAGCAGCTTTTTTTTTTTTTTTTCTGAAAAGCTTTCAGCTGTTCCTACTGGCAGACTTTAAAAGGTCAACAGCCCTGCTAATATTGTCTCACACATCAAGCAAGTGATTATAATTATTTTGATACCATCAATAAGAATAGTTTAACTAACTGTACTCTTTTAATGAATTGCATATGTTTGGAATATCAGTGCCTTCCAGATGCATTATCAGCTCTAATACTGTAAGCACAGCATTTTGGTGAAGTGTTGCTAAATTAAATATTAGGATTCTGTAAAAACAAAAAACCCCAAACAAAACGTGAATTTACAGTACAGATAATGAGTGCAATATATACTACTACCTTTGAGAGAAACATGGCAGCGTTACAGGAAGCATGGGATACAACTGTCATATTTTATAATTTTATTTTACAGAAACATATAGGAGTAATGTGTTTTAATCAATCAGTCTCAGAAATAAGTGATCAGGGTAATGCAAACTGCTTCTTAGATGACTAAATTTTTTCACAAGACAACTTTTCTTTTGTTTTTTTTTGTTATCAAAAATGTACACATTTTGTCCAAGTAAATTTAATAAACAAGGCATATTTTTCCACTGAAGCTTTAATAGAAAATTTACCTGAAATGTTATTGAGAACAGATTCAATTCTGTGTTGGACATTGAATTGTCTTTGTGGACATGGGCATAGCAACCACGGCAGAATGGAATTAGATTCCTTTTGATGGAATTAGAATTTGGCAGTATTACAGCCTTTGGATCTGCTGTAATTTTACAGAGAGAAATGGGCAGAGATGAAGTAGCAATTCTTAACTTCTTGTGTCTGCGAACAACATCTGGCCAATGGATCTAACTATACCAGATGTGCAAGAAATTCAGGTTCTTTTGGGAGCTGAGCTTTATCCTTCCAAAAGGCACTGGAATGTCACCATTTAGGCTTGGTTTATTCTAAGAATAGAGGATCTGTACTCTACAAGAATTCTTTGGAATATGTTTGGTAATAATTTACATTCCACAATGACATAAAGAATGAGGAGGAAGGATACCAATATAAGCTGATCTGTTCCTCCATAGCAAAAACCATTTTGTCTATTTTCATTGCTTAGAAGCAGAACTGCACTACTGTTTACTGCAGCTACAAGGAAATGTATGAAACTTCCTTTGCTTTTCTGAATTTGAAATAAGTTGATACTGTAAAACTGCATAAAACTGTGGCCAATTAGCTAAGCATCTCTTGCTTTAAAATGAATCTCACCAAGGTACCTCCACTGAAGATATTTTGCAAGCTGATTTACCGATGTGTGCAGCCAAATTTTCAAGGACATTTTCAAAATGACTTGCAGTGGTGTCTACACAAGTTCACAACTGTATTTATGAGCATTATCAATTCAATAAGTAATTAACAGGCCTCTGAAAATCCACATGAAGATGTTCAACCACACAGGAGGTAGGAGAAGCCATATCAGATATAAGTCATTTCTGTTGGATGTAAGGTCAGAACTGGGTGGTTAACAGATCACAGAATCCTAGGGGTTGGAAGGGACCTTGAAGGATCATCTAATCCAACCCCCCTGCCAGAGCAGGGTCATCTAGAGTACATCACACAGGAACGCATCCAGGCGGGTTTTGAATGTCTCCAGTGAAGGAGACTCCACAACCTCTCTGGGCA
>VZRW01005930.1:48114-59760 GCA_013398125.1 Aegotheles bennettii
TTAGTGTCATCAGCAAACTTGCTGAGGATACATTCTGTACCCTCATCCAGGTCGTTGATGAAGATATTGAACAACACCGGTCCCAGTACTGACCCCTGAGGGACTCCACTAGTTACTGACCTCCAACTAGATTCTGTCCCATTGACTGCAACTCTCTGACTTCTTCCCTTTAACCAGTTCTTGATCCACCTCACTACCTGATCACCAAACCCATACTTTATCAGCTTATCTACGAGGATGCTGTGGGAGACAGTGTCAAATGCTTTACTGAAATCGAGATAAACTACATCTACCGCTCTACCATCATCTATCCATCTAGTTATTTCCTCATAGAAGGCTATAAGGTTGGTCAAACATGACTTACCCTTGGCAAAACCATGTTGACTGCTCTTAATGACCCCCTCATCCTTGATATACCTAGAGATAGTGCCAAGAACAAGTTGTTCCATCACCTTTCCAGGGATGAAGGTGAGGCTGACCGGTCTATAGTTACCCGGGTCCTCCTTCTTGCCCTTCTTGTAGACTGGAGTGACAGATGCTAATATATGAGGTGAAGACTGAGAGATATCTTACAATGTGTATATACAGATATATGTATTGCCTGTAATTCAGGAATTATCTTGAGATTATTATATGAAATGCATTGTTTGAATATATGAGACCTTATTTGAAGCCCGTTACAGTCAATAGAATGGATTGGCTTTTGTTCAAGTTTTTAAACTGAAGAAAAGTCTGTGGGAACTCAGAACAGCTGCGAATTCACATTGACCCACTGTCATATTATCACAGAGTTATTTAACTGATAATGGTCTTTTCCATTAAACAATTTCTTTGAAGAAAAAATGGCTTGTTTTATTGTGATCCTTTCTCCCCGTATATAATTATTGTTAACCAAGTGTTTCTTTTATACTAAGGTCTGCATGGAGAACTGCTTCTCTTAAACTGTGAACCCTTACATATTTGAAAGTCCATTGATTAGATGATGTTTAGAGCCTTTGATCAAGAAATTGAGCTCATCTCCTTTAAACTGACAAAAAAGTAATCAAATAATTTTATGCCATGTCCTCAGCAGTAGCTGCTTATGTCTCGTTTTTATATGGAGCAGTGTTACCAATAACTTGTCAGAGAAATATGAGACTGCCTAAGAACGCACATTTGTCACTGAGTGGTAGCTAAGCATCTACAACCAAAACCTGAGTGTTGCTAACGGTTATTAAAGTAATTAAATGAAAAGCCTTGTGTTAAGTTTAGTTCTTCTTTAAGTTACAGTTGCAGTCATGTTCACATCTTGAAAAAAAGGAAGTATAATTGGAGGACAACTCTCAAATACTAAAAGGGTAAAAAGATGTGGTTTGGTTATCCTGAAAGACTGCTATTCCAACTACTAATCTTCCTGTCCTAGGAAGTGTCTTATTCTCTTTTCTGTGTTGGAAAGCTGCCTAACAAATGTATTTTCCAAGACAATGAAGAAAGCAGACCTCTATTCTTTCTTATCAATTTAATCTCTTTCATTCAGCTGACAATGTCCTCTTTCAGACTAGGTCTCTTTCTACATGAATTACTAAGTGACAAGTTACTTTTGCTTTTTCTTTGTTTTTTTTCCACACCAGTCCTAAAATGCAACAAAAAGGATTATTGGTACACACATTCTTTTTAACCATAAAAATACATAATAGAGACAAAGCATTCAGTGCTCTGTTATTGTAAAACTTGCATAGATTATTATTGTAATCATGATTATTCCTGACATTTCATCATTCAATATTTTCACATTTCTTTTTATTTAAGAAATTACTCATAGCAGAATACAGATTGTAACAAATTCACTTCTGAACCCTCATTAAATCAGAAGGAATTTAAGATCTTGTCACTGAGCTGAATTAATTATGAATCATATATCTCTTTCTGCCTCAGTTTCCCTTTTTGGAAGGTACTCACAGGTTTTTTTAAACCACAATCATGATGCAGGAAAAAGTTGTCAATGTTAAGACACTGTCCAGATGAACTATCTTAAGAAAAAAACAAAAAATTACTGTCTAACTACTGAAAATAAAATGGGGATAAGAAGTCTTCATTCTGCCTGTTTAACAACCTCACTGTCTCCATCACAAAGAAATGTGAGAATGAAAATTTGGAAAAAAAATATTACAAGCAACAAACATTATCATTAGTAATAAAAGACATAAAATTAAAATCCTATGACATAGAAATAATTTTATGACCTTCATAAAGCAAAGCATTTTTCCTCTCTCTCCCCCACCAGCACAAAAACAAATCCTGATGAGATGGAACTCAAAACTTCCCTTCTGTGGCAGTGGAAGACATATTTTTTTTTAAAGGTAATCTAGAAATGGCCTGGAGTGAAAAAGGCCTACCTCCTGCTAGCTATAGGTGCAAAGGCTCAGAACAGACAGCAATTTTGACATTTTTACTTAGAAATCTTTCCCTGAAAAAAAATATACCTTAATTCTTACAGAGTGCATGATATGTCAGCTTCCTGCATTCATGGCCATGTGTTCATATGACATTTTGTCTGCTAGACAGTGTGGTATCCCTGCAGAGGCACAAGTGCCAAAAGGATGCTCTGAAGCTGTCCACACTCATAAGCACTATTTTTCCTGCAGAGCTGTTTACCTCTGTTATCAGCTGTCCTGACTGAGACCACTGGCCTTTCACACTGGCAAGTTTCTCTTGCTCTGTGCCTTGGAAAATGGCTGAGGAGAAATGGCATAGGAGCAGGCTCCTGCAGTGGTCATGTTGCGACATGAACCATGTTGTCAGTCATTATGAATTCAGCTCATCAATGTTACTGACAACAGAAAAGGTCAACTGAACAAAGAGAGGCCAATGAACTGCATACACCTGTAAATTCTTTTTTTGTTAGATTTAAATGGGATATAAACAATATACATAGGACTGGCTGATAAGCAGTATGAAGTTCAAGTGAGTGAATTTCACTGCATGAGCACCAAGCAGCTAAAAGAAAGAAATAATGATGCCAAACCATTGCAGTCCCAGAAGGGAGAGCAGGATTTGAGCATGAGGAGGGATCCCAGGCTGTATCCATCATGGGCAGTATCAGCAAGCTGAGAGAGACTCCCTTGCCCTTCCCTGTGGTAAAATCTTACTTGCAGAATAGTATTTCCCTTGGTGCCAGATTAAAGAGCTTTGCCCTACACACATTGGTTACACAAGGAAAAGTTTTGGTTGAGATACGAATAAAGACAAAATGAAATAGCACAGCATCATATTCAGTCTTCCAGCAAGTGCATGAGAACAGGCTGAGTTACCATCAGCCTTGACCAGAGCCTGGACTCTCCATTTCACTGAATTCTGTTTGCTAACACCAGAAAGAAGGGTTCCTATTTACATAAATTAGCTAGCAGCTTATTGTCAGAAAAGATGAGTAAGACTTTGTGGAGGCTTCCCAACCCATAATTCTGTTTTCATTTTGCATCAAAACTTGTCAACAATTTTGGGGAAAAAGAAAGTTAGAGAGAGAAGTAATTCACTCTCACTTGCCATATTCTTGCATCAAAACTCTGGGGCATTGCCTGCCTTTTGATTCAGCTGTTCCCTTGGCATGGGAATGCACTTGAACAAATAGGAAATATAATGAGAAACATGCTTCCTCATGATATTTCCAATTGGAAATAGCACAAGGAAAAAATGCTTTATCACTTTATTCCCAAACAGAAATAATCTAAAAAAGCTTGTTCCTCACAACATTCCCTGATTGCTTAAATAGGCGGAGACACAGTGGGTGAGCCATTTTGGTGGGCTTCACTGGAATGGGAAGTGATTCAGCTGCCCTGGTAGCTCACTGCTCCTCCAGAGAAGTAAGTAGTACACCCGAGAAACAACCTGAATTCACTTCTAAGACAAATCATACAAAGTGAAATAAGCCTTATGACCCAAGGTCTCAGAGGGTATACTTCAGAAAATTGTCAGGATGCCAGCAGAGAGAGTCTATTAGAGGCTAGAACTGAAGAGTCAGAGGCAGATTACCTGCAGCCAGTGCGTCAAAAGCTATGAGTACTGTTGAAAATCAGGGTTGATTCTCTTTTCACACAAGCTTTATTCAGTGCAACTATTGATCCATTTGGTACAAGAGAAAAGCACTTGGCTCCTAGTATCTTCAGGAAAGGAAATCTCTCAAATGTCTACATTCAAGGTATGCACAATATAAACCAGTGAGAAAAATCATATCAACCACAATCATCATTGGAATTAAATTGATGAAAACAGCTTGAGAGTCACTCTAGTTTGGGAAGCAATTTGATGCCAAATATTTCACAGAATCATCATAGAATCATAGAATGGTTTGGGTTGGAAGGAACCTTAAACATCATCTAGTTCCAACCTCCCTGCCATGGGCAGGGACACCTCCCACTAGACCAGGCTGCTCAGGATCCCATCCAACCTGGACTTGAACACTTCCAGGGAGGGGGCAGCCACAGCCTCTCTGGATAACCTGTGCCAGTGTCTCACCACGCTTACAGTAAAGAATTTCTGCCTAATATCCAGTCTAAATCTACCTTCTTTTAGTTTGAACCCATTCTCCCTTGTCCTATCACTACATGTCCTTGGAAAAAGTCCATCTCCAGCTTTCCTGTAGGCCCCCTTCAGGTACTGCAAGGCTGCTCTGAGGTCTCCCCAGAGCCTTCTCTTCTCCAGGCTGAACAATTCCAACTCCCTCAGCTTGTCTTCATAGGAGAGGTGCTCCAGCCCCTCGATCATCTTTGTGGCCCTCCTCTGTACAATTTAAAGTGTTGCTACCATCCTGTTGACTTTGAAAAGGGGTTATTTTTGGTTTACGACTGATATTGGGGAAGTGGTTTAGGATATATATTTTGGAAATGCTGAAATATTGATTTGCTTTATTTGTATCTATTTGCCTTACTTTTGTCAGTACTTCAAGAGAGTCCAGATAAAAAGCACCTGGCAGTAAATTTTTGGGGAGGTATGTGCACACATTCCGCTGGGCAAATCCATTGTCTGTTTCCACTGTTTTCCTAATGATGACATTTTTTTGTTCCCACCATTATTTTGAATCCCACCTTTCACTATCTCCCAGTTGCTCCGGGACATAGTGGAAATTAAAGAAATGCAGAGGAAGTTGCACATTTCTGTCTTGTTTGATTGGCCCTGGTAGAACTTAGGGCAGCTTCAAACCCACTTTAACTCCCTCCACTGCCACAGTGCAGAAGTAGTGAAGTTAGGCCCTATTAGACCTCCAGTTCATTGTCCTGGTAACATATCATAGAATTATAGAATCATTTAGGTTGTAAAAGACCATTAAGATCATCAAGTCCAACCATTAACCTAACTCTACTAACCTATCTCTGCCAAGCCTGCTGCAAAACCATGTCCCTAAATACCATATCTATACTGCTTTTAAACACGTTCAGGGATGGCGATTTAACCACTTCCCTGGGCAGTCTGTTCCAGTGCTTGACAACCCTTACAGTAAAGAAGTTTTTCCCAATATCCAACCTAAACCTCCCCTGGAGTAACTTGATGCCATTTCTTCTTGTCATATCACTTGTTACTTGTGAGAAGAGGCCCACCTTGCTACAACCTCCTTTCAGGTAGTTGTAGAGAGCGGTAAGGTCTCCCCTCAGCCTCCTTTTCTCCAGACTAAACAACCCCAGTTCTCTTAGCCATTCATTCATAAGGTTGGTTTTCCAGACACTTCACCAGCCTTGTAGCCCTTCTTCGGACACACTCCAGCACCTCAATGTATTTCTTGTATTGAGGTGCCCAAAACTGAACACAGTACTTGAGGTGCGGCCTCACCAGCGTCAGGTACAGGGAGGTGAACACTTCACTAGTCCTGCTGGTCACACTGTTTCTCATACAAGTCAGGATACCGTTGGCCTTCTTGGCCACTTGAGCACACTGCTGCCTCATATTCAGCTGGCTGTCAATCAATACCCCCAGGTCTCTTTCTGCCAGGCATTCTTCCCCAAGCCTGTAGTGTTGCATTATTTATTGCATTATTTAACCTTTGTAATGCTGTGATCCAAACCTATGTTTTCCAAACTCTTCTTACATGTATCTTAATTACTATCTTCCAAATGCAGACATATTACATTCTCCTTTAAATTAGAAATTTCTAAAAGTCACATGAAGGTTTCTTGGACCCGACATTTAAAAACTAAACACCAAGTTACTGTGAAATCAAGGAGGTCCCAAATATTTCAGTGAAATCATCAAAACACCATCCTTAAGTATTCAAAATATAAAGAAAGAGTGCTCTATAATACAAATATGTGACAAAACTCTATTTAACCTTACTTATGGATTTAATAAATTTTGCAGCACTGATTCTGACCAAGAAATAAGGAACAATCAGCTGGGGGAATTACCTCCATGGTATTAAATGTGTTCTTGTTTGTCAGGTTTTCTGACAAATAGTAAACATAATTTTATAAAAAGATCAAAATTAGAAATTGTCTATTTAACTTCTTTCCTTTGTGTGAATGCATGTATGAACTCCACAAAAACATAAGCTTACCGCCTTATGTTCACAAAACTGGTTTCTGTCTCATTGCATAGTCTAATTAAACATGGCTGAGGAGGCCAAATGCTGTAGGTGCTCACGGTGGAAACTCCATGGCCAGCAATGTCTGCTCCACTATAGCCAATTTGTATCATCAGATGACTCCAGAGTGGCTTTATAGTGTGGATGGTTGGCTAGTGAAGGATTTTTGTTCTGGAATCACTTTGCTGGAATCAGTTTGTATTAATAGTTCCTCTGTATTTCATCACCACACTGGAGTAATAATGAGAGAGCACTTCAGTGTTGGTTTAGGGCAGGGGGCCTTGGCAAAACAGAAAGAGGAGTGAAATAAATGAAACTGGTATCTACTTTGGCCAGTGCTCATCATGTTAAGATTCCTGGGGATGCATGTCAGTTGTATGTTAAGGGCTGTCCCTGTTGAACCTTTTGCACCAGGCAAGATGCCTCTGAGTCAGAAGTGCTGGAAGCCCTGTACAGATATAGCAGGAAAGAAAGGCTGTGTGGTTTTTTTATCTTGTATTGCTAATTGGGTCCCACCTTTCAAGTATTTCTGATACACTTTGATAGCAAAATTTCCAGAAAAACTTCTAGAGGAACAGCTTGCATATATAAAGCTCAGTCTCTTGATATCCTGTGTTTGCAAACTATGCAAACCAAAAGTTTCCTAAAGAATAGCCTTCTTATAACATGCACTGCGAGTATCAACCAGGCTCTTTAAACAGTCTTAGCAGCCCCACCAGCAGGATGCCCAACCCTACTGAATGATCTACCAGAGCAAACAGATGTTTTAAACTACTCAGATTTATTAGGGTTTGAAAAGCTTATTAGAAGAAGATAAATACATGTTAAATTTTTATAGTCTAGTATGTAATCATATACAAGCGCATTACAACAAACTTATCCCCCTCCACACCCAATTTCATCATTGGAATGGAAATTATGGTGTTAGCACTTAGGAGAGAGAGTTGCATCTGCATGCACCAAGAGGAAGAGTTCACATAATGGTTTGTAAGGCATATCAAATTTATTCTGTGAGGTAGATAAAGGTCTTTTAAAGGTCTTACTCCACTTGTGGAATGAATATCTTATCATGTATAAATTCTGTATAAAACACTGCTTTTTCCAGGATGTGGTTTGTTTTCTGAGAGGGAGAGAGAAGCTAAATATTTCCACTCCTGTATAATAGAAAATCCTCTGATTTCAACAAGATCACACCCTGAGTGGTTAGTTAATATTGGAAGCATAAAAAGGTACACTGCTCTGAAAGATCATTTCATTCCAGCAAAGCTTTTCTAACAAAAAACTGAGTGAATAATTTTGCAGTGAAAGAATAGCCAAAGAATAATGGTGATTTTTAGAGGAAAGTAAGTGTAATTTTGGGAAGCAAACTTGGAATAATTATAAAAGTGTTATAAATCATATTTAAAAAAAACCCAAAACACCATCAGAAGCTTTTTTGTGTTTTTTCATAATCACATTTCCTTTGCTGAAAAAATAAATGTTTTGAATTATATTTCATATAAGAAGCTTACAGAACATAGTAAAGGGCACATTTAATTTTTTCCAAGAAGTGAAACAGACAATCTGATAAAACAGCATCAAACTTCTTCCAAAGACAGCTTAGGACATTAGAGTGATTCAGTAACACAAGGTCAAAACACCATGATGTCATGAAGAGGGTTTCCATTGGCTTCAGCAGGCTTCCGGATGGGCCCACAATGATTAATGAAACTGCTGACAGAGTATGTTATTTAGCTGGCAGGCTTGCTGCTCTACATCATCTCCCCTCTTCCCAAAGTGAGATGTATCCCCACACTCTGGGAAGTTCTCCTATGTGTGATCCACTCTAAATGTGTTCCACAAGGACAGGGGGTCTGGAGGCTGCTGGAGTAGCCATTCTCCGGTTCTGGGAATGTGGGAAGCATGCCCTCTATTCTGAGGAACGGTTGGACATAACAGAAGCAATTGCTATAAGGCAATTTGTTGGTTGTGGTGTCAAATGAAGGCTGATTCCTATAGCTCCAGACTTAACTATTTTTAAGTAATTAAATGAGGTAGTTGCACTTTTCACAACCATTAGGAGACAGATTCTGTTCTCACTTTGGTGTGTGAGAGGAGTCATATTTATTTTCTTCCTGCACGTTCAAGTCCTTGAAGTAGCTGCATATATCATTCTACATTTCCCCTTTTTAAGACAACAATATCACTGTTCCATACTATTAAAAATGCCACATTCTACCTCAGGCCAGCAAGTAAAATAATTCTTGCATATAGTTTTCAACATTTTGAAATTGCATTCAGATTATTTCAGAGATAAGGCTGCACTGTTATTGTTATCACTATTATTTTTGTTACTTACTCATATTTATGATGTTCTCTAGCAAAATGTTCTGGTTCAGTCTTCTCTGGCTGAAGAGACATGGCCACAAGTTGTTAGATCACTACTATATTTAGGAATGCACCTGGGTTTGTCATCGACACCAAGCTATTAGCAGATGGTGAAGTAATTGGATGATGATGTGGTCTTGGCAACTTAGAACTTTATCTCCTTCCAACTGGACTATAACTACATGATCTATCTGGCATGAAAATTCCAGTCTTTAGGAAATTACAGTTAGTACAGAGCAATAGACATTTTCATCAAAATGGCATGCTTTGTGTGGCAGCCTTGTCCTTTGATTACCATGCTGTTTATCCAGTGAGTACCGCATAAAGCTAAGATTTCATGCTTATCTGTCAGGCCTAATTTGAAGCTGTAGATCCTGAAAGAGATTATCTATACTTCAGGATCTCAACCACTTAAAATACTGCTCTCCTCAGGTATAAGTAAGTGCTGTGTTATGAAAATAAGGCTTTTTTTGTTTGGTGCAGAGAGATTTTTTTAGCACTAATCAAGACCATTTCAGATACTTCCAGTGCATGTGACAGACAGTGTTTCAACCTTCACTAATAGACCTACACAGCATAAATGTGCATTCTTATGAATTCTTCAGCATCCCTAAAAATGCAGAAAAATCTCTTACGACAGTTCATAGCGATGCAGTGTTAGGCATTATTGCATGGCTCACACAACTCTAGAGAACTGGACACACATGCTGTCCAAGTTCAAACACCAGAAACAGCATGGACACGTTAATTTGTTCTGTTGAGACATCCCTGTATCAGCCCGCATGAAGCATCTCACCTACGTGACTCCTGGACCCCACTCTGTATGCAGCAGCTTGTTCATAGCCAGCCTGGATTTCTCTCTGTTCCACTGCCTGTGTGATGACAACGTACTTCATGGTGCCTCTGCAGCAGTTTAGTGTGACTAAAGTCAGTGTGAGTTTACCTCAGTGTGACTTCCCCTTTGTTCTTACCATATCCACTCAAGGTCAAAAGAGATCATATGCACACTTTATGTCAGAAAATTAGAACACCAAAACCCAAGTGGTTCACTTATCCCTAGTAAACTAGCACCCTCAAATTTCCCCAAGCATGGCAAATTGGTAACTCTTACATTTGATTGGGATGCAAACTTTCCAGTTCATGAAAAATTCCACAGCTCCTCAGCAATTTTCTGTTCTAGAACAGTGTATAGCAAGGAAAAGGGCTGTTATGAACAAAAATACCTTAATTTTCTAGGAATATGCATATCTCATAGAAAAGGTTTTAGTTCACTGTTGATCTTTCGTATATTTGTAGTTAAAATGAAGTGGGAAGTTATGACAGGAAGAAAAGTCAAAATTGTTCAGAAAACCTTGTAATCAGTTGCACATAGTTGAAATATTTTGTACATATTATTGGAATATCTGTATGCTGCTTTGAAGCAATTCTTACATAAGATCTTTGCAGTTTTCCCTTGGAAAAGGACTTTATCAGAAAATTCTCAGCTTGTTCTACCAACATGCTTCCACTGCTTCTTTATCAAAAAAAGTACATAGTGCAAGCTTGCACTGTGAGTGATTTGGCCAGATGATAGACTTCCTTCCTGTCTAATTTTTACGAAATCTGTTTTCTAGACTGATTAAGTTATTCTTTTCCATTTTTTTTCCTCTAAATCCTCACATGGAAATACAGTTCCTCGTTGGAACTGCCAAAGTAGTAGGTGAAGCTAACACAGCTTGCTTTGTTCTTGAGTCTTGTCTTTTCCCTCAGCGGTAAGTTTTTCCTGTCTTCATGGGAAGTTTAAAATTGTGGTTATTTCTTTTATTATGTCTTATTTTATATTTGTAAAAATGTCCAGAATTTCCCACTATTACCTAGAAATCATAACCTTTTTTGCATAATTTCCACTGTCTTTTACATTTTTTTATCAGTATGACATTAGCCTGGTTTCTGTAGATATTTCTAGAACTTATTTGTGACTTGGCATGGTTTGGAAAAATTGCTTCACCATTATTCTTTTGATCTGACAGGGATTTTTAAACCAGAATTGATTGTATGGAAGACTGCTGATAATCTGATCTTCCACTTACAGAATAGTTTTGCATGCTTCTCTTTCAGTAACCATGCTAGAAGGCCAGTTTAGGCAGTCCTTAACCTCCCTTACTCCTGATGTGGTGAACTGAATGGGAAACCAATAACCCAGAATAAAAACAACATAGTAAAAAGGAAAAAAAGTTTGTGAGTTTTTTTCTTTTGTTTTGTGGGGGTTTTTTTGTTTGTTTGTTTGGGGTTTTTTTGGGGGGGGTTGTTTTTTTGAATGTAGATCACTTCTGTGATACATTCCAGCAAGTGTTTGTTCTTTCCTTCCCAATTCTCTCAAGACAGTCCTTGTTGGCCAACTTGCCTTGATACGCCCTGACCCGTCTTATCATGTATGAACATTTTTGTGCTAGAGTCCAGTTGGCACATAGGGGATGTGATATGTAGAGATTCCTTGTGTCAAATGATGATTTTGGTACGTAACTCTGGGATGAATGATATTCTGCACGCCCAGTTAGGGTAGAGGAGTTGTGGACATGAGGGAATGAACAGGAAATGTTAACTAACTCCCTAATATGAAACATCAAACAAGAAATTGCTCAAGATGGTGTCTTTGTCCAAGAATAGGGAGTTTCTGTATGGCTGGTGTTCATGTGCTAGATGTGCATGTTTTAATTTTGTAACCAGGTTACTCACAGAATCTAAGGGGTTGG
>VZRW01005931.1:0-114564 GCA_013398125.1 Aegotheles bennettii
AGTTTTGCTGCCCCCCCCCCAACTTCTTCCATTGCTCCATTAAGACACTATTTAGTAGCCAGTTGCACTATTTACATGTAGTTACTGGAGCACTATCCTCTGCAGAAAACAACCCTGTACCCTCTAGAAGATGCTAGTTTGTTGATTTTCTGCCTCCATAAATCCATGCTGATTACACTAAGTATTATTTTTCTCTAACTCCTGATTAATCATGTCTTATCAAGTTGTCTAAACGCTATTTATACACATCATGTCACATCTCTTAACTGGGTCAAGATGTTACATATATGTAAATTTATTGCAGGTGCTAAAATATACTCAAATCAACACTAACTAGTCAGTTTTCATCATTTTAAAAACTGTTCCTGGCAAGGTCTCTGAGCTGATCCATGTGACAATGGCTAATTTCAACAGATGCTCTTTAATATTTATGCACTGATACACAAATCATTTATATGACCTTTTTACTATGCTGAGGTCTGATTTTTTTCCTATGTTCACCAGTTCTAGTTTTTAATATAGATTCACTGCAGCACTTCAACTCTATATGTATACATTGGTTTGAATTTCCCTCCACTATTTCAATAGCTGTTTTCATTTTTGCTGAGTGACTGAAGACTAGTTTGTTAATCCGTGTAACCAAAATCAAAGACAGCTTTTCTTTTTAAATGCTAATCCAGTTTATAACTGCTTTAGAGACCAGGCAATTGGCCCTTTTGATACACCTACTTTTCTGTTCAAATTAAATATAATCAAAGAAATTTGTAATGAATGTATTTTTAGACTGTGACTAAACTGAATTATACTTTTTTCCTTCTCCTTTGCATACTTTTACACACTCTGAATGTTGAATTTTATAGTTATATTGCTAAAATGACAGCAACGTACCTTCATCATTGTAATAGCAATGTATCGAGCTTCTTTTACTATCATTGGCTCATAGGAAGAATCAAGCTTTGGTGAAGGAAGTCCTCCAAAGGTCATATCACTGGTAGGGGAAGCAGCGGTTGCAGGACTCCCTGGTATCCGTTGAACCTTTTTAACTTGTTCTTGTTGCAAAGATGTTTTTTTCTGAGAAACAGGAATAGCTTTGACTTCTACCTGTGGAAGATGTGGAATACAGAAGATGATTTAGGGAGAAAACACGCAGACATTCTTTTAGATCTGGTAAGGTACAGCGACAAAGTGCTCAGAGCACTGACTATAAACCCCACTGTGACAAAAACCTATGTGTCTACATTTGATAATTTGCAAAGCTAAGCATAGCACAGGAGAGAAGCACCCAACTGACTTGGCACATGATCAGTAAGGTCCAGAGTCAGTTCTGCCAGTCCCAGAGCACTCCTTGGGAAGCAGCATGTAGTCTGGTATGCCTAGCTAAATTTTCCCACAACAGAAAACGCTACAAAGTACAAAGCGAGCATTCCAAATGAGTGAACAGGTTTCAGAGTCAATCATCAACATCTGCTAGATTGGGATAAGCAGTGGCCAGACTGGATCTTGGCTAGCTCTGTCACTCTCCTACATGAGCACTGTTTATACTGTGCTCTTGAACACATATTTTAAGTGACTATTTTTACCCAGAGGTACCAGAGACCTCCATTAGCGCAGGTAACATTGTCAGCTATACATAGTTTTCCAAGGGAGAACAGACAATCTGGGAAATAAGTTTATCCGTAACTCATCCTAAATCTGCAATAAAATATGTTTAAATACTGCAGATTTCACACACTGTTTTATCAAAATTGGACTTAATTTACTAGAAGTTACATCAGTGCATTGCACACTAAATGAGCCCAACAGAATGATTAAATTGAATTAAGATTTCTGTTACTTTAATACACCTGTGAAGAAAAACAATAATTAAGAAACAATAATTTTGATATTTCGACATATCATTTTCCTGATTGATAGAATAAAATCACTACTTGAAAAGTTTTCTACTTCCTCTGTCACAAATTTAAGTCAGTAACCACATGTATAATTTTCATTCAAGCTGTGTTTGTGACTAAACTGATTCTTGTGTTACTGTTGTAGATTCACTTTTCATTAATGAGTCTACAGTTCACTGTAAGATAACTCTCAATTATTACATCCTATATAAGGAATAGATTTGAGAGCTCCTATCACAGAAATTACGCCTTTGAAAAAGGGACTTTATCTACTTCTTGGGCTTGAACAAAACAAACTCTCCACAGTAATTTGCTTTAAAACACAGATGTAACCTAATTTATTAGAACTACATGGAACCATTTTGTGTTCAATTTTTTTTGTTTGCATGCTTCAATACTTCAAATCAAGCAGCTATCGTTTATAACATATCACATAGGTTTTACTCCAAAATGTGCAAAGCTTTTCTAATTCTACCTGAGGCTGTCATGAACACTTCCTTTCCAGTACTCCAGCAAGTACAACAAAAAAATATTTTTTAAAAGATCACCGATTAACTGAAGAGGCTGAAGCAAAACTCAAGAATCCCAGACTTTGCCAGTTATTTTATTAATTTCAAAGACTACAGGAACTTCCAAACATTAGAAACAGAAAAGGAGGAAGTGCTATTCTAGCCTAAAATAAATTCACTACAAACTGGTCTATCAACATGCTTCTGATTCTTTTTCCCATCACATTTATTCAGTCTACAGTTTATAATACTCTTTCATGGCTTACAAGTTTAGAAATGGATTCTTGTCACCTTACACATCATCACCATCAACCATCACCAGCAACTGCTTATTTTCACAGTTACACATGTGTAGCTCATTGCAGACAAGATATAAATTGCATGAAATGGTGTTGGCATAATACAGAATTTGAAAATTTTATGGATTTAGAGGTAAGAAAGTCTGACAACAGTGAATTTACAAATGCCTCTTTCTGCTCTATACAGAAGTATTCTGTGGAACTTCTACAACAAATACTAAAAGAGGGCATGACGAAGTATAAGAATAGCCAGTTTACAATAATTACCTTCATATTGGGAACATGAACAACGTCCCCATACTGGTCTTTTGTTTGTACTGTAATAACAGTTGGCCAACCACATCGAATGTCATCCTTATTCAAAATCAGTGATGTCTTTTGAGGATCAGCATATGAATCTGGCTGAAGCCATCTACAGCAAAGAGAAACACCTAATATTAAAATCTCTTACAGCTCCCCAAAAGATAAATTCTTACTCTGTATAAACATGGCTTCCAGCTGAGAAAGAATGCAGAAGGTCTGATTACATAAGTGCTTTTAAGTAATGTAATAATAGAAACAATACGGCCAAATGGTTTTATTTAACTAATATTTAATATAACTATTGAAGTTCTACAGCTAGTTGAATAGACAGCAACAGTGCACAGGTTTTAAAATTTAGCAGATAACTAAACATTTTCTACTTTTCTACAAAACTTAAACATTAAAACTATGAAATAATGGGTTTCTTCATGCAGCACATAAATTTTTACCTTGCAAGTCGTCCACCACTTGATCCTGCTACACAAGCAATGAAATCCTCCAGAAATGACTGCTCATTGCTTTGTACCTGCAGCGGAAGATTTCCTTCGAGAGCTTCCAAAATGGTTGGTGAGTGAGACAGTGCCAAGCCTTTCCCAAGAATGCCAGAGTGAGATTTGCACACCTTTTTTTTTTCCCCAGAGGTTGAGGTGGGGGTGAAGGGATGGAGACAAAAAACAGCTTTTCAGTATCTTACATGTAGACCTTTTTTCATAATATGACACAACTGGTACAGGCATTTTGGGCATTAAAAATCATTCAACAAGAAGAAGAGTGGATAAACTTAAGTGAAAGTTTAAAAAAAAAAGCCAGTTCACTCTATAAAACAATAATTTATGCCAAAAGAAATTAAATGAGCCTGAGTTAAGGGAGAGCTTCTGGAGGACAGAATAAGGTAACATGAACTTGTATGTTAAAAGTATCTTAAACTGCTGAATTGTAACCAGGAAAGAATGAAGAAAGCTTTTCTGAAAATGTGAGCAATGAGCATGTTCCAAAAGAAAATAAAAGGCTAGAGGTATAACTTACAGAGAGGCAGATTCTTTTAAAGAAACATATTTTTGGGTGAGATAAAGTAAAAGAAATCCCTTCTTTGCAAGAACGGAAGGAAGGTGGAAAAATACACAAAATACTGGACAGACAGGACTAAAAGCAAAAATGAATCCATTTTGTGCATGCACACTCCTAGCTCACATTTTGAATTAGAACACGGTGGGTCCAAGAAGAGGTTGTTGAAAAAATATTTCTTTCAAGGAACACCTAATTTTTCCTGGACAGTGTCTATTCTGTCATCTAAGGCCTATGCAGTGGTGTCATACTGTAGCACTGACACGTTTTTCTAACAAGTACTACAACTGAATTTCAAAACAGTTGTCATGAAGATAATTAGGAAAGAGAGAATGTGAAAATTGTTTTTTCACTGTTCATCATCAGCTAGGGGCTATAAATAGGGAGTGACTGACCAACTTTAGCTACCATCACAACAAACTAAACACCATCATCAAATCAAAACAACTTCAATCATATTTAGGACTTTAATAAATGTTACTGCTCACCTTAAAAAGTGATTTTATTTCTTTAATTAAAGAGATATGTGAAGAGATTAATTTTGGGAGCATTAAATATTGGCTAAACAGTGCAACTTCAGTGCAACACTTGGATATTTGGAAAGATACTTGGTTATCTGACTTTCTATGTGATATTTTATGCATTTTTTTCTAAGCAGATTTATTATAAAAAAGATTTAATGGAAATACTAAACTTCCATAAGACTTTCTTAAATTGCTTTATAATAAGATGGATTCTCTTTTATTATTAAAATTTTACAAGTGATTTTCTTCTGTAGCAGTCAAAGTTTCAGTGCAATTATGTGCTTAAGTATGTTGCAATGGATAAAAAGCCACAGTTTACCTGTAAGGCAGCCTCTTCAAGTATCTCAAGATCTTCTTCAAATTCACTACCTGCTGTAAAATATAAACACATATTCTTCATAACAACAATATTGACATTTATTTACATATTACAGAATGTGAAATTCAGTTCTGTTTAGTGAAGCCTTTTATACTACAAAATTCAAGTTTGCACGATGATGCGCAGTATTGTGTAACCAGCAGCTGAAAGATTAATATTTTCAAGTAACACAATAAACATGCAATACTGTGTAGTTCAGTGCACAAGCAAATAAACAATATAGAAGTTACACAAAACAAAAATTTGGTACTTATCTTATTATCTCCAAGACAGTATGTATGGCAAATCTTTGGATATGACTAGATACTTTCAGAAAAAGTTTTTGGGAGGTCAAGATGGTTTCTGGGAAGCAGTACCTACAAGTATGCACCAGCTGCTCCCTTTTAAGAGCTTACCCTAGTAACAGTATTTGAGAACCTGATAAACGCTGCACAATTTCGTAAATTATGATTCCTCCTAAGACACAGAACTCAAATACATTTTATTATACAATATTTCTTTCGTACAAATACAAGTCAAAAGTCTGATTCCAGGGTGACCAGAATTGCCAAACACAGTCTTTTAACAGAAAAGTAAAACAGATAAGGTTACCATATTTCTACTCTCTCTCAAAAACCTGTCAGGCAATTCTACTAGTCAGAAATGAGAAAGAGAAATGAGAAGAATCAAGTCCTAAGGTACTTTTAAAATCCAAAGAAATAAAGATATATAAAAGCCCTGCTCACAGAAGTAACTTCTACCAAATCTGAAGCAATTAAGTAAGTAATGTTAAATACATCAATCGATTCCACACTGCTGTTTAAGTTCGATCACATCTCTCTCTTGGGAAGAAGCATCTTAAATTTAAGTCTTGGAGAACTGGCAATGAGGGAACATGACCTTTTGAACACGGTAATTTTTAAGTATTTTTAAGTATTTGAGTGTACTCTGAAAGATAAAGTTTTCCTAATACATGACTGAATCACAGTCTGGTCCGTCTTCCTTTGGAGCAAAAAAGGCTAAATCTTCTTGACATTCTTTCAAAACACCTTTTTTTCCTAATGATTCTAGAGGAATACTTACAAAAGCATTTGGCTACTTGCATAAAGAATGCATCCACTACAACAACTACTATAAAGCAAGGTACCTCTTTGTGAAGGACAACCTCCTTAAAGTCAATACACCAAGATAAATCATGCAAATAAAGCTGAAGATGGAAGGGTCCTACAAGAATGCCAGTAACAACTAGTAACTCTGATTTGAAGTTAGTTCAAACATTTTATTTTCCTTGACAGAAAGTTTGTGAAGTTTCTCATTGTCTTCATTAAAATTGCCAAGTTTAAGAGTGCTTAGTTGGATCCAAAGGTCTAAACAGTATCTGTGAAATGGAGCAGGGTTGACTTCACGTCGTTTTGGGCAATGAAGCATGAGATAATGAGCTCAGACTTAGGTATTACAAGCTATCTTTATGCCAAATGGAGGAGAAACAAGCTCCTCCTTTGGGTGATTAATTTAATTTTTCTTACATCTTCATCTTAGGATGACATGAACCATCCTGAAGAAGTATAAATTAACTCTAAAAGAAGGTTAGAACTACTGACTTACATATAGATGCCTAACTTCTAAATGCCAAAGTTCAGGCAAAGTAAGTTAAGTTGCTAATCATATTGTGGAGTGAGCCTTTTTCTTCAGTTACTTTCCTTCACCTGTATACATCCACACATGGAACATAGGTAAAATTGTAGCAATTATAAAATATGGCATGAAAAGTCTAATAAAAAGGGCCTTCCTGTGTGCATGCATTACAAGACAAGTCTCTTATGATTAGATAGGTCTTCTTAAAGGACACTCCATCCCATGAATAAGATGATACTGCTCTGCAGATGAGCAATGGCAATAATACAGTATTCTTTAAGACACCATTTCACTTGCGCTAAAAGGTAGAAGATAAATAATCTAGAATGGAGAAGAAAAAATAGTCTGATCCTGTCTTGGTTTGAGCCAGGACAGAAAAAAATTTCTTCTTAGTAATTTTACTTTCCAGTTAAGTCTCTTCTAAGTAACTGCACCTTCTGAAATGAACAGCATGCTTTTTCAGCCAGTGTCTGCTTCTAGGACTGATAACACTCCATGTTTATAGCTGTCACTGGAGAATGGTATGCAGAAAGCCTCTTGCTCATACTTATTCCTATAAAACCAAGGTCATTGCTTGGTTCTGCTGAACATCTTGTGCACCAGAAACAAAAGGGAGGAAAAGGGGTCACAGCTGTGACTCTCCTGCAGGGAGGAGAGGACTGGACAGGTGACCTAAAAGTCACCAAATGAAGTATTCCATTCCATACATGTTATACTCAGTATAAAGTTGAAGGGTCACGAGGGTCAAGCTCTCTTCATCCATGACCTGGGAGGACTCAGACCCTTCTTCTGCCTTTGATCCCAATCTGTGCGTTCCTGAATCCAGTCTACATTTGTCACTGAGTTCAGGAGCCCAGTCTGGGATTTTCCCAGAGCCTGCCCTGCAGCCTCAGTGATCAGTGAGCATTACTGGGGGGGAGCGTGACATTGGTTTTCTATATATTTCATTATTTTCTTTTTCATCTTTACTGTTTCCATAAAAGCAGTGTAGTTTAGTTTCCAACCTGCAAGTCCCTCTCCCTTATTCTGTTTCCTTTCTTCTTCTGGGGAGGCAGGGGGATTAATAGACAGCATCTGTCATTCATTTAATTGCCAGCCCAGCGTTAAACCATGACAGATATTAAGGCAATTAATGTTGCTCTAGAAAACCACATTTTTACCTCTTTTTCTGCAACTGTTTTTTTGAGACACCAAGCAAATCACTTGAAGAAAAATTACAGACAACCAAAAGCTGTCTTAAAGGGCTGCACAGTTGTTTCCATTTGCAAATACTATCACTGCTGCCTATAATTCAGCATTTTAACTTACAAAGTCCAGTGCTCTTGTAGATATAAAATACACACAACATTAGCACTGTGATATTATCAGCAACACTAACAGACTTGACTGAAGTCCATGAGTTGATGTTAGGTAAATACTCAGATTAATCAATTGTAATTACATCAGTAATTAGGAAACTCTTTACAGGCAATGCACCTATCCCTCCTCACTTGCAGATCATACACAGCCACTTTTACAGGTGGCTGAGACTGCATAGGTAACTTCAGTGCATGTTTTATTTCAAATTCCTTCTATCTGAAAGCATATGAAATCAATTTATGTACCACCTTAACTTCCCTTCTTGTTTTAGACATTCAAAATTATAAAAATTCTAATTATTTTGAGAGAAGTATGCAGTATTAGAAAACCTGGGAAATTAAGTTAGAAGCATTTCAATTTCAGCTTCTTTTTTTTTTTACACAGAAGAACAGCAGGAGAAATGGATGCTATAGAAGTTAACAAAACTAAGCAGTTAATCTGGCTGTTTGGAGGAGGGCACTATTTAAAACTATAGAATTGCCTGTACTTTTGAGAGAGATATACACATTTACTGGTGCAATTGAGGTGCCTATTTAAAATATAAAGAAATAAATTTGCACATTCAAATACACAAGCAAAATACCAGGTTAAAAAATTCAAACTAGGTTTTGTGGTTATAACTGCACACTGATCGATGCCCTCCTGCTCATTAGTACACACTTCCAGTCTCATTACCAATATTTGAATTCTTGTTTGTGCTCCTAAATTACTCTGATCAAAAAGATAATCCTGTTAATAGATTACAATCCTGGTTTTCATATACACTAATGTCAATTAGGAGAAATGCAATTACACAGAATATGGCTGCATCATCAGAAGTTATAATTCAATCTCCATATCCATTTATTTTCACAAACTCCTATTTTTCCATACACTTTAAATTGCACTTGGGTTACTGTAAACCTTTATTTCCTACATCTGCTGTAAAAGTATGTAATTTTTTTGTAATTGTAAAAAAAACTCCAAAACTACAGCAGAAATATTTTAGGCTAGAAGGTCTACAGATGCAATGGTCACTTCCAATTTTAAACAAGTAATTTTAAATTTTGCAATTCAACGCTGCAGGTATTTTTCATTCAGGAAGGTGTGGAGTGCAGGGAGAAAAAACAGTGAAAGAGAAATACAAATAAGATACCTGCACATTTGTGAAGTACCACAAGGAAACTGTAGGACATAGCTCGTACAATGATACACTACCTGTGGATGGCGTGAGTTGGTTCAGATTTAAATGACCAGGTTTCCCTCCTCCCCATACGCACACAAAGGGAAAAGTGTAAGCAGAAAACACCACCACTTTATTATCGTTTGATTAATTTAGTTTTAAGAGTCAATTTTGTATTATTGTCTCTAATTAAAAACAACATTAATACTTCAAGTAGTGTTATTTCAGAAAACTCAAAACAATGACGAAATAGCAAAGTATGTTCTTTGAGTAGGACTTACCAATAGGAAGCGCTAGATCTTTTTTCATCAAAGCTGCTGCACATGACCCTCCTAAATTTGCCAATTCTTTCTCCAGCTGGATAATACCCTTCAAATTGAAACACATTTTTAAACATAGATAGTATCTCAGAAAACAGGACAATGAATACATTTCCCTAACACTGCTTTATCCTAAGAGATATTAACTGTGTGTTCCAGTTTGAAGATTGTCAATGAAGTACTTGTCATACAGGTACTGTCATGTTTTGCTGTGACATGGGCCAGTGTACCAAAATGTTTTGAACAGTTTTAACTGGGAATGCCTCTTCTAAGCTGCAGATGTATTGTATTCTCCAGGACTCCCAAGCAGACTTAAAAAAACGCATTTTAAACTACACTCTTGATAAACTGCACCTTTAACAACCAAAACAGCAGGTTCTAAAACAGCAAGCACTGTATCTGAAAGCCTCGACCCTTTGGATTTATGATGGAAGACTAGGTCAAAATTTTAGGAAATTTCATATCCCAGTGACATCCTAGATAAAATCATGCTATGTATTTGCAGACTGTCACAGTTATTAAAAAAAAATCCAGAACAAACAAAAAGCCATTCCAATAATATTCAGAGTAAATGATTCCAAATAAAAAATGTCTGCAACAAAAAAATGTTTAAAACATATGTGTAATTGATTTTAAAATATTTTGCTAATGTTATTTAGATCAGAAGTGGAAATACCATTATTTTTACCAAAAAAACTGGCCTTACAGAAGACAATTAATAGCTGCAGCAATTGTAGCCATTTCACTTTTTCCTTACCTCATCAGATCCTGGACTAAATTCATATCCAATTGCGTAACATTTGAAACCATAAAAACAGGCCTTTTCATCTTTCACGTAGTCTGACGCAGTCTCCAGAGAAAAAAGAGCTTCATTTCCTTAAAGGAAGTAAAAAGATACATAAAGTAAATTTGTAAAAAAATAATATTTCTCCTCTTTTTGTATGTTTCTTCTGCATGAGCATATGTGAAAACTAGGCTTTATATGTAACATGCCAAGTAAAACCATGAATAACACACAGATCAACTCTTCAAACAAGAAACCAAATATAAACATAATCAACTTATGTACAACCAATGGCTCATAACGAACTTCTGTCAGCTTGGAGGAAGAAACGTTAAATTTTGTTTTCTTAGATAATTTTGCAGGAAAAAAACAATCAAACTTTCTTTCATTATTTTAATGAGTCACATTACTAGAAAATATTGTAGTATTACCTGGCAATACTAATATCATGGTAGGCCATCCTGAAGATCCAGAGAATTTTTTCAGTTCTATCCATGAATTAAGGTTCTCATGAACAGAAACATGCTTTGGTCCAAACCCCAGACTCTGTGCAATTCTGACAGGAATTAGTAAACGAAGAACATCCTCGGACTGAGCAGTGCCACACTGAATGTCAAACTCTATTGTTATCCATCTGACACATTCAGGAAAAGTCACCTAAAACAAAACAATAGTCCAATTATGTATAAGTTTTGGGGGTTGTTGAGGGTTTTTAACATTTGATTCTTCATTTCCATTTGATTGCAACTCTCTAGGCTATGAAAGTGATTCAATTATGTAATTCTGAATAGTTGGTTTGATATGCTTTAGATTAACATTAACCTAACTTATTCTTTAAAATTCAGATACATGTGAAATGTTTTACACCTTACTGAATCATAATCATGTATTATAACCTAAGTTCAGATTAAGTATTCACAATGATAGGATTTTTTTAAGAACTCTGCACAGAATCATTAAACAACCACAGCCTACTACTACAAACATTTAACTCTCAAATACCTTTTTAAATGCAAACTTCATCAAACACATTCAGTATCTGTTTTGTGCAATCCTAGAAAAGTACACAGCAGTTGAACCAAACCTGTGAATATGGCTTGCAGTACAATAGCATATAGCTACAGAAATTCAAAAGCAGTAACAAGCGCTTCAGATAAGCTCCGTAAACTTTTAGAACAATAACAAGCATCATTGCTTCAGGAAGATCATATAACTACATTTTCTGCAGTCAATGTCTTCTTGTCTCACAGGACAAGGAAGTGGAATAATAATTAATGACCTCCTCCAGCTCGTACTTCATTCCAGGTTTGCTGCCTCTGGATTTACAGTTGTGGAGTCGATATGACTGCAGAAATCACTACTTTAAGAACCAAAATATGGGATTTATCTCTCAGGCATGTAATTTCTGCCTCAACCCTTTACTCAGCTAGAATAAACGCCCTTACTCTATTGACACTGAGGAAAACCTAGTTTTAATGCAATAGTCACCCATGTAAGGTGAAATGAATCCCTCAGAGGGACTTAACACAGTTAAGAGGACTTCACAGAATTCTGCAATGCCAAATCCAAGTGAATTGGTCCAAGTGAAAGTAATTAATGAAGACTTTTAGTTGGCAGACCCGCAATAGCCAGTGCAGGGATCCCTACAATAGAATGCATATTAATTTGACTAGAATTGATATTAGGTATTTTTACAAAGCATTGTTTTAGCATTAGGTAAGCAAGTCTGATGTATGATTAAATAACATATACGTAAAGACTTTGAACTTCTACAGTCTGTACAATTAAAGGAAAGAAACTGTGCATGACAGCGGGAAAACCTAAGACTGAGCAAATTTAGGGTCCTACAGTAGATACCTGCATTAGGGGGTTAAAACTACACTAGTTCCCACTATAGCTCCCACTATGCTTACTGGATAGAGAATATCCTCCAGAAAGCAGCACAGTAATATAGGAAACTGTCTCCTATATTAGACAACATGAATTATCACTCATGACAACAGTTTTTCAGATAGTAAATATTTACAAAACAAAACCAATGTGTCAAAAGCTTTTAAGAAACTGCAAGCGCACTTAGGAACTCTGCTTACCTTATAGTGTGTAACACAGGCAGGCTTATAGGGATGCTCACTTTCTACAACAGCATAGTGATTGGAGGTAGTACAAGCTGAAAGCCCTTGCTCTGGCTGGTTCCCAGTGGTACTGTCCGTAGACTGATTTGGGTTAAAAGCTGGAGGGGCATACTTCTGATTCAGAACTGCGACAGAAGGAAGTAACTGTTGTACTAGGCCAAAGACCTCAACAGCAACCTGTAACACAGCACCAGACACAACAAAGTATTACTTATGACTGAGTGAAAACAATACTCACAAACTTACATTTCTCTACAATGGTTGTTCTGGATATTCTTGGAATATCATTACCACAATTCATTCAGTCATTTTCCATTTCTGCATCTACACAATTCTGACAGAAAAAAACATCACTACATTAATCTCAAATACCCTTAGAGACTTGTCAAAACATAAACAAAAATCTGTACACAACTGTGAGATATGTTCACTAGAACACCTTTTCTAATACTAAAAAGCCATAACATTCACACACAATAAGTGTAGAAAAAACAAATACCATATTGAAGTCATAGTCCAGTTATACTTGATTTTATAACAACATTGTTTTTTTTTTTCAAATATTCAACTTATTTTAATGTATGTAGTGTTAAGCCTTGCATTGTTCTCTGTAATCTTTATGACATTTTCAAAGTTGAGGAACACTTCTAAAGCAAAACACTTGGTTCTAAACTCCAGATCATCACAGTAACAAGGCAATCAAAATTTGAGACTATTTTAAATGAAATTAATCTGATAGATTTCAAATGTCCCTTTAAATGAAAGTTGGAAGAGATCTTACAGTTTCTAAAAAAGCAGTAAAAGGCAATAGTGGCTACTAAAGATTAATGACATTTATAATTCTAATAATAGATTTCAAGAGTGTTCCAAGACCAGGCACACGGAAGAATGCTCTGTCACTGAAAAGTAAGGATATTTTATTTATAGCCGACAACTTCCCATTTCTAAATATGATAGAAATAATCTTAATGAGCACTTATGACTGCTTTGTATATTTATTGTAAAAATAGAATTTACAGAAATGAAAAAAACATTTTATCCCACCAATATTCATCAATAAGTCATAAATGCAGATCCTTCTAACTTTTTCTCTTTTCCTACTGTTAAAGAAGCAAAGGGAAAGATTGCAGGCTTTAAGGTTTTGTTTTTCTTTCATAATGTCTTCAATTTAATTTTAAAAAAGTCTTTTTTAAAACATGACGTTTTTAAAATTCTTGACTCTTGGAAAATTCATACTAAGTCATATGGTCAAATATAAATGACTAAATTCATAAAATCATAAGTAATCAAGATGTTCAGATTTTCAGAGTAAACCTTCTCCTTGTATAACGTTCTTAATTTTCTTCACTGATGTCTATTGTAAAGAGCATACCTTGGGAATTGCTGCTGCTACTGGTCCTATGTAGGCTATTATGAGGGGAAGCAGCATTGAAAACAGACTGGAAGAGCTGAGTAGTTCTGGAATGTCGTCAGCTAAACAAAGATAATTACAACACAGGCATTATTAATAAATGCACCATAGTTCAAAACACATCTTATTTTTCTGGTTTGCTTCTTATGAGTTAAACTTACAGTTTCTAAACTAGTTTTTACTTCAAATTATTTTAATTATCCAGGCACTGTCAAATTCTAAATCTGCAAAGTTCAGTTGTGATAAACGTGCCATTACATACAGTTGTCTCAAAAAATTTCTTCCTGTTAGAGTATAATTTTATTGCATTCTTTGTCATTTTGTGAAACTGTGTCCATACTTTCTATGGTATAAATGCTAGCAAAACATGCTGCAACCAGCTCTCCAAATCAATTTCTATAGCACTATGTAATATTCTGGACATTTTGACTAGAATGGCTAAAGATGGTAGCTTAAAATCATTTGCTTTAAGGCTAATGTCTACATTACTCAAGAATAAATGTTTAAGTGCTTATAAATGCATTATATTCACCAGTCTCCCTGATTACGACCACTGTGCAAAACATGCAACAAAATCTGAAACTATGCCATCACAGCATACCTTTTGGAAAAAAAGAATCTTACCAGCTTTAATATGGTACTTGCTAAACTGATGAACAAATGTATACAAGGTATCTGCCTATGATATCTCAAGTGAAACTCTATGACTTAGAAAGTTACTCAGCTTGATACCTACAATAATGACAGAGTAGAAAAACACTCCTTGGAAAGCAAAATAGAAATACAATTTTTGTATCACTGATATTATACTATTATCTCTGGCTAGCCAAGAAAGAAGTTTCAAAAAATATATTTTGAAAGTCAATTTTCAAAAGCCTTACCATCTACAGCAAGAGCCCTGTGCAACAGGTCTTTGGCTGCTCGTACAACAGCACTCACGACAGAAAGAGCCCTGCTACAATTTTTATCTTCTTCATTAGCTTTGTTCAAAAGCTGTGATTGCAGATCTCCATCATACTCACTCCTGGATGGTGGATTAAGTTAAAGTAAATTCACAAAATACAAAATTATATTAAAAAACCATGACCGATTGATTTTTGGCATAGAATAAGTAAAACAATTAACTTATGATAAAGCAATAAAGGAAACAATCAAAGAAATCATAGAGGACATCTTGGAGGCAATGCCTCAGTGTTAGCCCTTTGCAATAATTTTATTTTTATTTGGCAGAAAACATCAAAAGCATATTTCTGAAATGTTTCTTTTGACTTTCAAACCACAGAATTGTATTAACTGCTGTGTTCTTCCAAGCCCAACTACCTGTCTTGATAAAAATAAAATAATAATAAGTGCATCACAGAAATGAGTAAAACTCTTGCAATGGATATTTTTGCAGTATCATAACAGGGAAAAAAGATTCTTGCCCCCTATTCTAAAGATGAATTTTGGTAATATCTTAGGCTTACCCTTAACAAATATTTTTTTCTTTGACATCCACTCTGTATGCCAAATAAGTTGTCCTAAACAACATTATGGACAAAACTATTTCCATAAGGTTTATAAAATATCTGGTTTTATTTGCTTTTTCAAGCAGCTGAATTATAATTATAAATTAATTCAAGCCCTCAATGTGATAGTGATTCAGTTTTGGCACTGAAAACCAAAATCGCTTAGTCAACATGTAATGCAAAATTCCCCATTCTCCAATCCTGTTTAGATTTCTTATGTTTGTCCAGAAAGATCTGAGCCTTCGTAACATCATTCAAGTACATTAAGATTCCAGGACTGGCACCTCAGAATGCTTAAAAACATTACTTGGAGCAATTTCAGTGCAGAACAAGAACACCTATTCTTCTTTATGACTTAAATTAACCACTCTCATAAGAAGATTTTATTTTTTGTCAATGTGTCCTAGAATTGTAGTTTTGCTGTCAGTCTCAAGCCTTTTTAATTTTAATTTTTTAGTGACTGACAGTGAGTGCAATTCCAACTGGGTACAGTTCCAACAAATCCTTCCAAAGCATTTCTGCCCTAGTAAGAAGTGCATTAACACACTTCATTTGGTATGGCCTTTCTTGGCATTTGCATAAGTAACAATTCTATTTGTATTTGAACAACCTTCAAACAAAATCAAGTGCGAAACTTACAAGCTCTGTTCTATAATAGATGACTGAACATCTGTTCCTTTACTCTACAAATCAAAACTTGGAATCCTCAAACTGACTAAATCCATAACTACAGTCATCCACCAGATAACATTTAGGCTTCTGTTGTCCAAGCAAACTTCAAAAAACATTGTGATTACAGGCATCAGTCTACAAATTTCCCAACCAAAACTTTACTGAATTCTACCACAGTTGAAGCAAAAAACCCTCAGACTGTTCTAATATGGACATAGCACCCTGGTGTGGTTTTCTGCCATATGATAGCTTATTATTAAGTTAGAATGCCTTGAAGCTTCCAATTACTTAAGTTTTATGTCCTTTGCTTTTCTGAAATCAAAGAAATTGTTATTTCTCCTTTATTCCCTCTTTTGATTATGCAAAAGCAAAAATTTTGTGAGTGAGAATAAATGTTTTCATTCTTCTTCCTTCTTATATAATTAAGATACTTAATAATTATGATACTTCAAAATAAAATTCCTCCAAATGATGGAGGAATTCCCTAGACATAGATGTCCAAAATTCCTGGAGACTAAATCAACAAAAATATCAAGATATGCACCACTGTAATTCTGTTCTTTGATAAGCAATTACTATTGTTACCGACAAGCTGGATCTGTGAATTTTTGAGTACAGGCAATCTCATGTTTTAAAAGTGTTTACAACGATTCTGTATCTTAAAATATACTGGATTATTTTGCTGACAACTTTATTTCTTTGTATTTTAGCTCCTTTAAAACTTTCTCAAGAGCAACATGTTCTTGTGAATATGTGATTTATTGTAGCATTACTTAATTTTATCCTCATCATCTTTTATTCGGTAGGTATATCTCGTACATAATTAAGTATCAAAGTATATTGCTATTCCTTCCTCATTTTACTCCTTGGATCTACTGTTGATCAGCCTTTTACTGCAAAAATTGAGATCTGAGTAAAAGCATGACACATTTTATTTCTGTAATGGTAGTAATTCATAAACTCAGGTGCTGCCACATTTTGAAAATCATCTCAATGCACATCAGGTTAACCACCTCAAAAATGAAATCAATGCTTTCTGCAAAAGCATTACCTTAAGTGAATTCCTACCATCATCCTGAAGGGCTAAAATAAAGCTTCCCTGCAGGACAGTTAGATGTTTCAGTTGGTTTTCTTTGGGCAGTTGCTATTTCTCTTTTTATACCTTTGAACTCTATGGCAAAAGAGAGAAGATAGTTCCTATATAAACAGACCTTGTTTCAAACTACAAGATGCAATCCTTTCTGGTAACAGAAAAGGAATTGAATAAAATCAGAGAGATAAACATTCCAGTGAGTACTCTCTCAAAAATCTCTTCGGTTATAGAAAAAACAGAGGCTGAAGTAGTGCATCTTGCCAGTCTCCCATATTTCAGCATTAAAGCAGTAAACAATAAACCTTGCAAGGGAGGTGAACCATCAAATTATTTGCCAAGTCAAAACAAAAAAAAAAGAAGAAGAAAGAAAAAGGAATCCAAAACAAGACCAGAAGAGGCACCAGTACAACTTGTGTCCTCAAAACTGAAACTAAATAACTCAAGTCTGAAACCACACTGGAAGAACACAATATTGCTGTTAGAGAAGTTCCTTCTTCAAACACACTCCAGATGTATTTATGTCACTTCTCAAAAACAGATGCAGTATAATAGCACAGTGGTTTTATTCACTTTTCTTAGAAACACATTGTGACAACACACAAACCTGTAATAAAGAATCTGTGGAATTTGTCCTCGTGTTTGGTTTGTGCCATTGCTGCTCAGACTACATGTACTAAATGTAAACGTTACACCATCCGGACACTGAACTGTGGTCATTCCTCCATCTCCATTGGCAGTTCGGCTTCCATAATTCCTCAAACGAACTGCGTATTTCACATTTTCCTTAGAAAGGAGAGCCAAAAATAGTGATCAGGATAAAAGAAGTATGTAAGTTAGGCTTCATGGTATTATGAAAGCTATTATTTTACGTTAACATTGGAGAGTCTGAAAAGTCCTTCAAAGCATTTAACAAAATTCAAAGCTGTTCTGTGTTCCCAAACTATGGACCATAACTTAAGTAAAATATTTGTTTAATTATTTGAAGGTACCAAAGTATCCAAGAAAATTAGCTATCAAATTGCACACACAAAAAAGTGTGTGCACATTCAAGAATACTCTAAATTTCTAATCAATTACAATCTATCTTATGCTATTATAAAAATTAAGTTTTAATTTCTTTTTGCTGCTGGGACTTGTTCAGTTACAGGGTGAAACTGAGAATTTATAAAGCAAACACGTCAAGATTAATTTGTAAATGTGTACACAAAAAACCCCAACAATTTACATTGAACATTCTGATTTTTTTATCTAAAGAAGTCATGTGAAACCTACAGATGTGCACTTGTCACATTTACCTTCAGTGGCACAACTTTGTCAAGTCTGATTTCAGCTATGTCACTGGGAGAATCATCTGTGGTGTAAGTTCCTTTAACCAACTCCAAAGATGTCCATCTATGAGAATGAGTTGAATCTCCAGTATGATCACTCTGATTCAAAGAAACAAAGTAATTTTAATACAATTTGAATGTAAACACATGACATGTTCATGCAATTGTGCAAGTTATGTTTTCTTGCATAAATTGTTACAGGCAGCACTACAAATAAAATAAGCTGAGAAACCTGTTCAGAGTCAACAGCAAAGCCTTTCTGCTAAAAAGGAAATTACTGAGCAGAGGGGTTAATTTTCCATAGCAATCTATGCTTTCTCTTTGGAAGAGATTAGAACAGTTGGTTAAACTGAACAACCAAGTGTAAAAGAACAGAAGTCTTTTGTCATTGCAAGAACACACAATACAGTTTTAAGCTTCTGAGAGAATATTTCAAAAACAGGTGAAACATCTGTAGCTATAAGCTTGACCATGCTGGTAGGCTACCCCTTTCTTCAATTTTTAGTTCAAAATGTTTTAACTTGGTCTCCTTTATTTCTTATTTCCTTTGCAGTTTGCAGAGAGATAACGGGCACTAATTTACATTTAGCCCCAGGATGTGAAAAACCCATTACATTTCAAGTATTATTTGTAATAAAGTAGGATTTCAAGACTATAACCAAGATAAGGACCCTACTGAATATGGTACGTAGCTTGCAACACCACAAAAATCACCGTCACCAGCAAACAAAAAACCCTTACTACCAGTGCACTGTTTTACTGGTAGCCTGGACTGTACAAGAACACTACAATATTACTTTGTAAAACATATTATGAAAAACTGAGGTTACTTTTGTTCAAATTGTTTTTTCAAATGCAGTACTTACATCATCAACTAGTACTTCCAACTCATACTCATGAATTCCCCCTCCACCATAAACAGAAAATCCTACTACAACTACACCAGGTTTGTCAACAGAGAAACATATTGCATCAGGGGATCCATTCCCAGTATTCCAGCTTCTTCCCTGGCTTGTTTTAGTGAATCGATTTGGAGTGGATTTGACAGAATGGAGAGAGTTCAGCCCATCAACCTGTAGAAAGTTAAATACAAGCAACAGAAAAAAGTTAACTGCTAAACACTAGATAAACTTTAAAAAAGTAAAGTTAAGTGAATTAAATTAACAGATTTTCAACAGGGTGAATTTTAACAGTCAACTGATAAAAAGAAAACAATTTCTGGTACTTAAGAATTCACCACGAATAATCAGGAATCTGATTCCTTACTTTTTCAAGTATTTAAATATGTATTTCATGGGATGACTTAGCACGACAGATAACTTAACTGTGCTTCAAGAAGAGTTATGTATTTCTGCCTTAGGCAAGGCCAAGATCAGAAGAAAGTTACAGATCTTATGTAACAGCAAAAACTTTTATAATCAAAGTGTTATCAAAAGTTGGGTTCCTCCAGTGAAAAAAATAATCTGCTGATAGTATGCAGACTGTGACATGCCTTTAATAAAATCAAATAAATGTCTATCCTTTAATGACATTATAGTGTCATAAAAGGGAACTTCTGTACCACCCTCAATTTTTGAATACAATGCAAATAAGCTGGAAAAAATGCTAATGAAGCCTCATAAAAATATATTAAAATATAATTGAATATAACATTGAATATATAAAGGAAGAAATGTGTAAGGAATATCTTACTTAGATAGAAGAAAGATACAATGCACAAACAGAACATTACAAACTCTGAAAGATTGTCAAAAGCAGATAGGGCCAGACCTCTTGAGGCACTGAGATGCTCAGGTGTGGCATTGCCTCCAGTGAGCACCAAGCAAATACATTTTGAGTGTATACGTGCAAAGATACGCATGTAAAAAGAAAGGTACTCCAAACAAAATTGCCACTTTCTGAACAAGACACAGTATTCTAAAGCCATAATGAAAAAGCTAATTATCAACAGTATTTCCCTAATACGGCATACGTGTACTTTTAAAACTATATTAGACATCCAACAGGTAATGAGAACTCCAGCAACTATGGAAGATCTGCATACCCATATAATTGCTGTCACAGACTGTATCACACTGATAATGTACTTGTCCTGAAAGACATCTAGGAATGATTTTATAGAAGCTTTACCTCCGATCCTAATGCTGATGCTGTAAGCTCACTCACAATACTAGCAAGCAATCCACAGGTATTAGAAACCAGATGTGAAGAGAAAAGTTCATTTTCTCGTCTAAGGCTGTTCCGGACTGGTAATACAACAATGACCAACATCTTTTCCAGCACTTCCCGAAAGCTTGTCATCCCTGAAACATTTTCTTCACTCTGCATTATAAACAGAAAAATGACAAATGATATATTGTTTTTAAAAAATCCAAACAAAACAGGTTGTTTTTCATATATTATAAGCACTAGGTAATTGAAAGCAGTACTTTCTTAAAAATAAGAAATGTCTAGAGGGTAAAAAAAGTAATTAAAAATCAAAGCTATCATAATATGAATTCCTTTGTCAAAAAACTGATTTAT
This sequence comes from Aegotheles bennettii, assembly GCA_013398125.1. Taxonomy (NCBI): domain Eukaryota; kingdom Metazoa; phylum Chordata; class Aves; order Caprimulgiformes; family Aegothelidae; genus Aegotheles; species Aegotheles bennettii. The sequence goes on from VZRW01005931.1 coordinate 20,878, forward strand.
ATTCTTAATTTCCAGAATAAGGTAGCATTGACTTTGTTTATTGCATTGGAAAGATATATAGGTGTCCTTTTCAAGAGGGAGCTTTTCTTATAGCCCTCCTTGCCATACCATTTATAAGCATATATTAGAATATAACAGAAACATAGCAACCTGTGGAACTCTTTGTATTATTGTCTTCCCCATTGTCTAAAAAGAAACGCAGAAGCTTTTTGGCTTTGACGTGAGCGAAGAGAGAATGTTCTGTGTAAACAGTTAAGATAAATCCAGTGCTGAAATGCTTATAAAGTTCTTTACTGAATGAAAACAAATCTAAGCTTAGGCACCTACTGTGTCTTCTACCTAGCAGTGACATGCGCTGTTTTTCAACAGTTATTCATACTGAAGTCATTCCAAAGAAGGAAACTTAAAGTAAGTGCTACTGATAAAAATCAAAGGTTTGTCTTTCTCACCATTCTGGCTGCCAAAAATATCCTAGTGGTGAACAGACAGCAAAGAAAATCAGGTCAAGCAAACCTGTACAGGCAGCTGCACAGAACTCTATGTATTTTCAGCAGTTAAGAGGCAGCTGTCTTCAAGATGGAAATATCATGTTTGCATTTAATAACTTTTCGTCAGCTTTTTCTCCATCAACTGAAAACTTTTAGCATAACAATGGCCTGCAGGAAGATGTTCCACAGCGTAACTGTGTATTTTATGAAGAGCAGCTACCTTCTGAACTTACCTTTTGCTAAGGTCTCTAGTTGTTCTAAAGTTTTGGTATTAAAGGACTCAACAATTATCTTTCATTTACTTTTCATTCATCATTCACAATTTTGTAAGACCTTACACCCCTTGTCTTCTAAATTGAAGCATACCATTTACTAGTTCCATATCTTTGATTATCATCTTTACCCTTTTCATTCTCGTAAATCTATTCTAGAATAACAGAACTGCAAAAATACAGAGTTCAAGTGCCCTTGCTTAGGAAATTGATTAATAACCTTTGATAAAACTACATGAACTGTCCTTGTCCACCTGCTTGCTGACTTCTTTGAAAATGCTGGTTTGAGACATGACTTTTTACCAATGCTGTGTTAACACTTTCTCAAAATACCAAATCTATCCACGTTCATTCTTGCAAACACACAAAAAAGCTGAAAAACTCTTGGAGAAAGCACTATGCAAAAGAAGACATCTCCGAACTACATTTTTGCCAATTTAATGTTGCAAAATAAATAAGAACAACTTTTGCTTATTTTCCAAACAAAAAATAATTGGAATATTTCAGATTGAAAGACTAAAATTGGATAAATGAAATTTCTGAAACAAGCCTTTTAGAAAGAAAACACTCAGGTAAATTCAGCTACAGCCTTATAAAGCTAAATTTTTAGAATACATCCTAACCTGACCAAGTTTTTCCATGTGTGCAACTAAAAGAGGAAAACGATGGGCCAGAGCAGAGTCATTCTCAGTGCTGACTTGTTTGACCATTGATCGCAGCAATGCCTCCCCATCATAAGCAATCGGAAAGATCGAGGTCAGTTTTACTGAAGTATGGCAGAGAGCAGACATAACAGCAGCAAGAAGCCGGCTACTGGAGGTTTTGAAGTTTGCTTCCTGGATGTCCTAAACACAGAAAAAGACAAAGCACTTATTATAATTAATGAAACAATTTAATTATATTAATATATTAAAGAACTGGTTCTTCCTTGAATTTTTATATATTAAACAAATTTTCATGCAAAGAAGCAAATTGCTTACATCTCACTGCAATCAAGGCAAGCAAGCAAAAACACTGTTTAGATGTGGGACGCTCATTCATGATAAGCAAAATACTTAGAAGAAAGTTGTTGATCATAGAATAATATTGCAAGCTTCTTGTATACTTTGCTGGATTAGAGCACTGTTGCAACATTTAATAATAAGAAATTGCTCAAGTATTAGTTGTGAGTATAAAAAAATGCAACGTGTATGCTCCTAAGCAATGCGCAGCAAGAGTAATCACAAGGCATGGTCTCAACACTGAAAAAACAGGTGCTGATGGTTACCAGCACCACAATTTTTCTTCACTGTCTCAGAAAGAATCTTACTGCTAAGGAAGACAGAAGTTCCTAGCTGTTGTTGTTGAACTTAAGACACTTTTTAAAAAGTAATAAAAAAACGCAAACCAAAACTCAATTATTAAAAAAAACAACCACAGCAGAATTCAAGTTGCAAACCAGGATAAACACAAAATAGGAATAAAGGCTTTAAATACTTCTTGGCTTCTCTTCCAGTAAACGGAAAACCAAGTTGTAATTTTCACTTGTGTCATTTTCATGTACCTGGTCCAAACAATTCAGCAAGTCACAAAGACATGCCCACTGGAGAGCCGGTGTTGGATAAAATGAATGAAAGCAAGCTGTGAACGTATTATGGCATTCCTGAAGAACAGCTTCTAAAAGACTCAGGGGCTGACTGAGATATCCTTGTGGATCATTGTCCAACTTCACCATGCAATGATCAACTCCTTCAGATAAAATTTTTCTCAGCAACGTCCTAGTTTTTCCAATGCAATCTGCTAGTTTGCTGGTTTCTTCTACAACCGCCTTAGCTGTAGCTAGAAGGTTACACACAAAGGAGCATTACATGTACAATAAATCAAATATTTATGTATAAAAATGCACATTTTACATGCGAATAAAACAACTAGAATTTAGCAACATTGTTAAATCTACGTTCAGAGAAGTTAATTTTAAAAGGAAAACAGTGAAGGGTGTTAAAACTACAATGAAGAAATCTGAACAGAAATGTCCAATTTTCTGGTCTTTCATAACATACACTGCATTTTAACATGAGTGTTGTTAAACTACAAGCATGAAAAACAGATACTGTGCTCACCACCAAAGCAGCTGCTATGTACAGAAATGGGAGAAAAGGTGATACAAACAGTCCAGAAGAATTCAACTCTCAAGCCAAACTAGAAATTAACTTTAAAATACACAAAAGTTACAGTATAAACATGCAGTGTTGGACACTTCATATTGCAAACATCCAGTTTCTGACAGCAAGTCTCTCAACTGCTGCAATAAAACCATCTGTATAAACAATTTCATCTTATAGCACACCTTACATGAATACTCAGATCAAATTTTGAATGACCTGTAGATTATTATTTGCTGATAAATATGAAACAAGTGAATTAAGAGGAATACCTGATATTGGATATATTTCACAAGTATAGACTCTCAGCAATCTCAGGCAGCAAGTGCCCACAAAACGCAACCTTTCTAAATCTAAAAGAGTAGCAGTGTATTGGAATCCTTTAAGTCCACGAAGTTCTTCAACTCCCAGCACCAGTGTTGTCCAGCTCCAGTGAAGAATGCTCAGTAAAGATTCAAAGCATTCCTATTTCAGGGTATGAAGGATACAGAAGACAGATTTTGCAGTAAAAAACAAAACCTGAACTTTCAGTCTCAGAATAAGATGAAAAACAAACAGCATCTAATATCTAAGTTTGTTATGAAAAAATATTTATGTCTACACACATCTACTATACAACACACAATTCTTATTTGCTCAAGAATAAAAAAGAGCACTGAGAATGTAGGGGATACTTCACTGTAATACCATGCTAAAAGCAATTTATAACATATTTTATAATATTACAGGTGTGGAAGTGTCTCAGTTATTTGAGAACAAACAACTGTTTGTATTCACCTGTAACAGATTTTTCAGTAAATTTTACTTGCTTCACCTGCATATGAATAGTGTAATACCTACTTTTAACAGAATACATTCTTGTCATAACAGGAAAGACTTATCAGGGCTGTCTTGCTTTGTTTTTAAACAGTTATGATCTGCAGGATCATGGGAACTGTATCACGTTTACAGTACTTGAAATTTTAATAGAAGCACATGATAATTCATGAGAAATCTGAGGATTTTAAAAAGTTTTGTTTGTCCAAAAATTTGTTTCTACTATTATTATATGTGGTTGGTAGTTTCACAAAGTTGTACCTCAGAAGACAAACTACAAGTATTTGGTATTGAATACCTTCTAGCTGCAACAATCAAGATGATTGTTCAAAATTAGTTATAAAATGTCTAATGTTTTAGAAAGCAATACATTTCTAGAAGAAGCTCGAGCAGAAGATCATACTGATCATTAGAGAATACCAAGGAAACAGAAAATTCAGAAATGAGAGAAAGCAAGCTGATTAAAGAAAACTGGACTTGAAGTGTCCATGTGAAGGCAATAACTTCAATGTAAGTATTGGTTGAGAATACTGGCAGTACATGTAATGCAGAATAAAATATAAACCCAGATGGAACTGAAAATAAAATAATAACTGCTTGTACAAGATAAGGAAGGGGTTGTACTTCAAGAACACATAGACAGAATTGGCCTCACCCTGCATGATAACACTGCATTTCAACTTAACGCAGCACTCCTCAAAATTTGACTAACTTCCTTGTATGTGAAGAACTGCAGACTATCTTCTACTAATAGTTGCAGTTCACTGTGCCTATAAACACTGCTTACCTCAGCTTATCGAAGTTTAGTTAAATGCTATCTGATCCTCACTGTATATTAGAATGCATCCAAGAGGAAGATGAATATTATCAATGAATAATTAATAACACTAATTTAAAATCCGTGGAAGAGCATATAGTAAAACTCCCTCAGAACTCTACGAAGCCTGCTAACATTACTTACTTGGCAGGGAGTAAGGCCTGTACATTGAACAACAACCAGGAAGTATGAACTCAACGCTACACCCTCAAAAAAACCCCCAAAACTAAGCAGCTTACACATGAAAACTAAACCTTATAAACAAACACATTTCTAGTCTCCCATCCTCAAGTCAATACCAAGCTTAGCTTAAAGTTTACATCTGAAATCTTCAGAATAAAATAAAAAATGCAGTGCTCTATATATTAGTGTACCTAACTATGCTTGATAAAGCAAACAGAAAGAAATCTTAAGTTATTTTCACATGTACATCTTTCAGTTTTCTAAGTATGAATGAATTTTCAGAAAACAGATAATTCTCGATAATACTCACCACTGAGACAGTTCTGGCAAAAGATCTCTTTAAAATATGCACAGGTTCACTGGTTTGCTGTTTTCCTTTGGATGCACTGCCATCACTTGTTGGGAGCCTAGAAAAACAATTAAAAAACTGGATTGAAAACAGCACCAAGTTTTTACTGTTTGTATTATTCAAGTGGAACAAAAGTTTACAGCAATTACAAAAAAAAAATGTTCAACTTGAGCATCATTTCCTCCAGGCCTTAATCCTTCTAGATCAGCAATCAAACATCTTGAATACTGTTCAAATGGCAGAATTGTGACAATTGATAATAAAGTTGAGAACTAATTACATGTGAAATTATTACAAGTATGTAATGTATTTCTTCAGATGACATTTTTAAGACTAGAAATGCTATTCCTCAAAGAACACTAGTTTATTGGTATCTTTAGAGCACATGTTCATTTTTACTCTGAGGTATCAAGGCATAATAAGCACCCAGAACCAACATAATTTTTTTGTCCATCAGTATTTGTGGAGGTAAAAATCAGTCAACACCTCTTGCAGGCAGATGCAAGCTTGAGCATACCTTTATCTTTTCAATTCCACTCAAACTGCAATCCAAAGAGACAAAGATTTATGGACAATAGAAAAGAGAAAGAAGAGGAAGGGGAACAGAGGGACACTAAAATCTCTGGTTCCTAGCAACAACGTATTTTTCTCTTTTTTGGTTACTGGATTCCAAAGTCTATTTGTAACTCTGAAGAGTATGAGATATTGTTTGGAATCAAAATAACCAAAAGTAGGTCCCAAAGTCCCTCACAAAAAAAGCAAAATCAATACAGGCAGTACTTGTTACTGCAGCACCTTTCCTTTTGTGCCACTTGTGGCTCTTCAGCCATATCCTTTCTTCAGAGGCCCCAAGGCTTATTTGTCTACAGCCATCTCTCCATAGAAATTACCCAAACTATTAATAGTTTATGCCAGGACTGTGCATCAGTCAAATTAAAATCTTCCTCTGGAGAGAAAGGGGGGGTCTGTGGACACAAAGTGTATCTGCAAAAGTGAGTTGTTCTGTTAAGGGACCCTGAAAAGGACATGCTGAGAAAGGACATAACAAGAGAACTGGTATGAAGAATTTCCAGGTTTCAGAATCAACATAGGTGCAGGGGGGTTGGTATAATGGATTCATTACTTTTCTCAGAGACACTAAGCTTTTCCTATATTTTTCAAATAATTGATTTCCCTAACTTAATACAAAAATAACACTGTGAAATATATGCTCACTTTAACAGGGCCTCTGTTTAAAAAAACAAGTCAATAAATTGATCTAAATAGAGGTCAAAATATTACCTGTATAATAACTGTGGGATCTGACCTGCATTAACATCTGTACCATTATTTGATTTCTTGGAACTTTTAAACTGAAATACAACACTGAAAGAGAAAAAAACCCAATTAGTATTCAAGCAATATTAGATCTCTTATTTTGCATTAAAAAAATATAGAAAAAAATATACCCATCATCTGTAGTAATAGAGGCCTGTCCATGAGATCCACAATCACTGCTAGGTCCTGACACTCTTGCCCAGGCTACATACCACCAGCCAGCTTGTAGGAGTACTGGTTCATCAAACATCATTGCATATTTCTCTCTGGAATAAATAAATTTTGAAAAAGATCTATGTGGATTATTTTTTGGATTAACCTTTAATGAATTACACCCTGATTCTTTTAGAAAATTACAAATTAATGAAATTTATCTCAAGTATCTATTTATATTCAACATTTAAAAATATTTCATTGAAAAATACTGTAGTAATTAAAAAAATAATTCAGAAGGACCTAGAAATGCCTAAGTCTAACTTGATCTTTCAATCTGATATCAAATGCCAAAAAGAGTAAGGAGAGATTAAGTTAAATTAACACAAATCCAATTAAATTTAATACTCAATACTGCAAGTAAAGTATTAATTATATTCCTTTAATTCAATTTATGAAAATTCTGGGTAAATTTTTGTAAATGACAAGAGCTTTACATAAATTCTTAGGAATTACACATGAATATTCAAAAAAGTAGTAGAATATATAGTTAGGGGTATTGATACATAAGAATTAAACTTTAAAGAATTAGTCATGGATGATTTGAATATTAATTTGTTTAGTAATAGGGAGTGAAAAAGCAGCTAAAACACGGCTAACCCCATCCACATGCACAAAATCTTTCACACAATGACTGCTTGTATTCTAATGTGCTGAAGCACAACAAATCTTCTTTTGGTTACGATAATTTTATATTACAATAAATGATTAGTTGTTTAATGCAAATACTCATTTGTGCTTGAAAGCATCCTTTTAATAGAAGTATTCAAGAGCTACTGCAACGTCTTGTTTGTCTTGTCTTCTCATCACAGGAATATAGAATTTGACTTTGATTTATGTAAGAGTAAGTGTGAGATTATTTTTTCCTTCTTTTAATTTAGTACCATAACGGTTTGGTGAGGTATTTGATGTAACACACCAAAACACACTTTGTTTCAGTATACGTTTTACATCTCTTGCTACAAACTTCTAATGAGGTAGATCATCTCCATTGATATTTAAAGTGATTTCAAAATGTGTATGAAGAAAGTCAAAATAAAGATCAGGAAGTAGGTAGAAGTGGGTAAGGAAAACATCTTACCTAGCAGCACAATCATATGCTAAGACATCTGTTTCAGCAAGAAGGTCTCCATCAGTCTCATGGTCTCCCCCATCTGGACCCAATTCAAATAACTGGTAGAATAAGAAAAAAGGTAAAAATATATCTTAGCTGTTAGAAGTATCATAGTATTGCTTCTTCCTGTCTGGCATTCTGGAAACTGTCTACTACTGTTCTTTCCCCTTCCCAAAAGTAATTGCTAATTACTATCACTGAAAGGCAAATTCCCATCTGGAAGTCAGGATTCTGTAATAACATTAACTGTTAAAAAACAGTGATTGACACTGACCTCCCAGCCTTATGCCGAGATACATTCTTAAGTGGAGCAACTCCCTAAACCTTGCAGGCAAGTCAAATGCAGAGTATCTAAAAAAGGCAAAGTTGGGCAGAAGGTGCAGGCTTTCCGTTACAGATTGAAATGCACCAAAGATATATGCCACTTCTCTAGAAAGGAACAGCTTGACTGTTTAGAAGAGCTAGTCAACAGTGTCAAATAGTTGGTGACTAGGATAAAAGATGATATTTTTTTCAAAAGAACTTGGGTTTCTTAGTCAAAAAACACTTCTACAGTTTGAACAGTTTGTAAAAGGACCGCAATACATGTCTGTGACTCCCCTTGCAAATGCACGTTTAATACACAGTTTATCTGTGGTAAGACTGACAAACTTTATCTTGGCTATAAACTAATCCCAGACAAGCAGAAATAAATTGAAAAAAATAATACTAGCATGCTTTCAAAGGGTTACTACCTTTAGTATTTAAATATTAGTCACGGCATGCTTTTTTTTTGTTAAGTTTCTTGGCTAATCATAGCATTAAACTAGAATAAAGTACAACTGCTTATTTTGGGTTTCCTGTAATCTTATGCAAATGTTACCACTAAGTATATGCCATCTATTTCCCTAAAACAAACCTTTATACCTATTCATCTGAAAATAGAAAAAGATAACTAAATAACCCACTGAATTACAAGTGAAACCAATAATATATTCTGAATATACAGATGTAATATACACTTCAGACAGATATTAGACCCTTCCTTTACAATGTCTTTCAGGGAGTTTCTGAAATTCTTATTAAACGCAAGAAGAGAAGCTACTTATAAACCAGAGCTCTGTTATCACACTGTGTGTTTATGCGAGCTTTTTTTATGCAAAGCTAGGTTTATTTATTTATTTTAAATCAGCACACATGCTTCAGCCCTCATCACCCTTACATTTGGCACAAGGCAGAGTTAACTAAGTTTGGTGTCATTCACTCTCAGTTGAAGAATCCGAGCAGAGAAGCTATCCAGAGAGCAGTCTGAGAAAGGAGTGGCAGGGACAGCGGGAAGCAATGGCTCAGCTGGTACCAAAGAAATTCCAGCTAGTGATAAGCAATGTATTTCTGGTTTTGAGAAGCAGTCCTTCTTGTATCCTGACATAGGACACGATTCTGTCATGAAGCCCAAAACACCAATTTTTTGCAGGTGGACCTCTAAGCTTTGTGTAAATAGATCACAGAACACAAGTCTTATGAGGAGCAGCTGAGAGAACTGGGGCTGTTTAGCCTGGAGAAAAGGAGGCTGAGGGGAGACCTCGTTGCCCTCTACAACTACCTGAAAGGAGGGTGAAAGCGAGGTGGGTGTTGGTCTCTTCTCCCAGGTAAAAAGAGGAAATGGCTTCAAGCTGTGCCAGGGGACATTTTTATATTTTCCTAATAGTCAATCTAATATTAGGAATATTAGATCAATATTAAGTCAATATTAGGAAAAACTTCATCACTGAAAGGGTTGTCAGGCACTGGAACAGGCTTCCCAGGGAAGTGATTGAGTGACCACCCCTGGAGATATTTAAAAGATGTGTAGATGTGGTGCCTAGGGACCTGGCTTAGTGGTGGATTTGGCAGTGTGATGGGTTAACAGTTGGACTTGATGATCTTAAAGGTCTTTTCCAATCAAAATGATTCTATGATTCCATGAACCATTATACCCACTGCCATATCTTCTCATACACCTGTAAGATGCCATAGCATTTATCGAAGGTAAGAATGGGCCAATTGTTGACAATGAAAAATAATAATTCTCAGATCTCTACTTCACCCACGTTACCTACATAAGGTTCATTACTTCTCACTTCTAGTAAGAACTAGTAATAGAATTAGTAATAGAACTAGAACTTCTAGTCCTATTACTAATATTTTAAATCTAGAGTAAATCACTCATTCATCAAGAAAGAAAATTTATCAAGGTTTTAGGTGTAATTTCTAAAGTTCTGATTTTGAGACATAATATTGTTTAAAACAAAACTAAAAAACTTACCTTTATTTTAGCAGTGTATTCACCCCTACCTCCGAAAAGACCAAGACCACCTAACAAAATATCTGTATCAGCACAGAAACGGATAGCTTCTACTGAGTGGGCTGAATAACCCCAGCCTCCTCCATGACCTGCAGAAAACAAAAACAAATTACAGTTAATCTACCTTAGTCTTTTATTCCACAAGCCTGATCAGTTTATCCTATAAAATTTTACTGTGTACATACTTTCAAATCTGTTAACAACACTATAGTCTTCTTTAGAATAAACTTTCATTACTGCTTGAGTCTCCTCTTCTGTATTTGCTACACCCATTTTTAAGTCCTGCATAGCAGCCAAGGTATCAAGACAACCTAAAAGAAAGCAAAACCAAGAAGAACTCAAAATTTCTTACTGCTGATTATAGCCAGTGAAATGGAAATTAATAAGACTTAAAAAGATCAAAGCAACCCAACTGCTTTGTCCCTAAATCACACATATGCAAACAAATATCACTATAGCTTTGAGTAGGTCAGGGGTCACTGCTGTAGAATCTCAAAGTTCACTGTTGAAGACTGATTTAATTTAATTTATTCATTTTCCAGAATAATCAAGAAATGGGATCAAATATACTTTGCAACTTTGCCAATGGTAAATACATTGCCAGCAACACCTTTTTTTTTCCCCTTTTTACATTTCCCATATTACCAAAAAAGTTTAACTAGTAACTGAATTATAGGCAGATTTGACAGCCTTCATAAAAGGCATTTTGTTTCATATCCATGGGTACCTAACATGCCTTACTCTGACTCAGCCACAAAAAAGTACTTTTCAAGTTAAAATTTATCACATCTCTAATGCATAATGAAGGGAGCAGGACAAGGAACTGATCACTCATCACAATCGTGAAAGTGTGCTAAAATAACATCCAAAGCTGTGCTTTGAAGCACTGGGTATATGTTGCATATGGCCAGGTTATACAAAAACACAGCGGGATTATTTTTTGTTTTGGCAGGCTTTTTAAACTACAAAAGGAAATCATATTATTTTTAGTGCCCAATTATACAAAACTGCAAAGAGTAAATTCTAATTTTAGATATTGCATTTACTTTAAAATAAAAATTAGTTTATTTAAGGGCATTTCTTTTCTGTCTTTTGAGGACTCCAGGTTAATTTAACAGCACTGACTTTATTCTGCAGACTATCCAAAAAGATCATCTAGAAAGGTCTCTTCCTGCATTCTGCTGATCTCTAGCAGCAAGTTCCATCAGAACTCTAAAATCCTCTAGCATCATTAAGATGGCAGAAGATAACTATTTTGATCAAAATTAATGCATATCAGCCAGATCACGTGTTAAGAGCAATGGTGAAAGATTACAAAGAAAAAAAAGTCAGAAAGCTGTTAGATTACAATTCATTTATACATTAAGTAATGTTTCTTTATTTCACCTAAGCTTCTGACTCACAAACTATAAATGTATACCTAGAATGTGCAAAGCTGCATGAGATCTGGTGGTTAGAGCTTTGGAACCTGTTGGTAGAGCAAGTTCTGGACTCAAAATACTACACCGGGATTGCATGTCTGGAGCTGAGGGAAGTCTGGAATCGGCAACTACTGCATTGTAACTCCACAGTTCCCTAGCATTTGGTCGAAACCTAAAGCAAGACAAAACAGAGTGAAAATAAAACTTTCACCTACTAAAAAACCACAACATTTTAACTGATAATTAGATTTTATAAGCTATTTAATGTAAAATGTAGATCTGCTAGGTCAAACAAAATTGAACATCATTACTCCAAGTACGTGTAAACGTTACTAGCTTAACACACTAGCAAATGGAAAGACACAAAAACTTCTATTGTACTTCAAGACAAACAGTCATATTATGGGTTTAAAAATTTTAGAAAATGTTAGATACTTCTCAAAGCTAATAAATATTAAAATGGTATAATCTGTTGAGAAGCACAAAGTAACTAGTAAGTACTAGATACAACGGCAGATGTGCTCAAAGATTATAAAGATGACAAGTGAAAGTAAAAGGGTTGCTCACCTTCAAGTAAGAGTAAAAAGATCTTGAGAAATCCAATATATTTTGTTTGAGCTTTTTTAAATAGATAACACTACCTTATGAGTTTTTACAGGATTATAGAGAAGGGCAGCATAAACAAGGGAATACAAAGACTTTTATACTACAGATTGACATGGAGAAAAAAAAATGGGAAATATGAAGACTTTGATATCACTGTGTAAAAGGAAGAAACAGTTAGAAGACATAGGCATATAGGAGTGTCCTGAATAAGCACAACTGGAATTTTCAGTTGGTACACTGTTTTAAAATTCCAAATTGAGCTAAGATGGTCTAACTAATGGAAAAGAAACAGTTTTAACTACAAATATTATAAGACACCATATGTATTCAGGATTTCAACAAGTCTGCAATGTGCAAGTTTATATACACATACACACATATATATACACATGAAATTACTTAACTGCTTGAATTTCACTACTAACTGAAAAAGTAAGTCATGAAGCTGTGAAGAAAATCTTTAAAGTCTATGTACTCAAGAATGCTGTCTCTCTGTACAGAGAAGCTGCCCCCTTCCTTTAAACAGGCATGAATAAAAATACCCAGGAATAATAATTAATATAGCAAATATTTTGCTACTAATAGGCATCTTCATTAACATGTCTCTTCTTAAGACTATTTTAATATTTTATATTAAACAAGAATGGGATATAAGACAAAAATATATCTGCACAGACTCCAAGACTCCATTCTTCTGTTAAGTATTTAAGCTCTAGATTTAGTTCTACAGTCCCCAAAATTCTGCAAGGCAATAAAACATCTCCACCCATGCTTACCCATAACTGTATGCTTAACATGCAACTTTGAACCTCCTCAAGCTGAACAACCATAAGTGTGTTACATCACATTGAATGTCATCACCTTTTATCCCCTGAAATTTGCTGCTTTTCCATGGCCATCAATAACTGCATTTTTCATAATGAACTGAGTGTTTAAGTGTGCTTTAACCATGCTGACAATATCACGATTGAGAACTTTAAGGGATGTGGATGCTATTCTTCCTTATTTCAGTTCTCAGCATAATTTAAGGACTGGTACGTAGCTAACGAAGTTCAAACAATCCCAGGGACATACATAATACAGGACTAGAGCCATGCAAGGAACTTCAGCAGTCTTAAAGGAACATGCCCAGCAAATAAATATGCATGCTTCAATGTTAAGTGGCTATTTATTAACTGTCTGAATCTCAATTTTAGATGAAGACATCTAAAGTAGGACGCAATTAGCCTATGGACACAAAGATCTTTTACAGGTATGATCCTATATGATCCTATCTTTTCCAGATGAACTGTAGAATGGTTTGGGTTGAAAGGGACCTTAAAGATCACCTAGTTCCAACCTCCCTGCCATAGGCAGGGACAGACTAGCTAGTTCCCTGCCTTATTCTAACTGTGTTTATTCATGTTTTGCCCAAGTCTTCAAACAATTTAAACATAATCCATCACTTGCACTCAGATGACAGATCAAATTTCTCTCCCAAATCCTGGCTAACATAGCTTTTAAATTGTTATAGAAGAATTGGATGTTATTATACTGTTTTGGAACAGCTTATGACCTACACCTGCTCAAAGACTCCACTAAAAGCAACGACCCCCAAAGACTGAAATAAATACAACTGTAATTTGAATGTCTATGCCACCTAAATAAATATTATTACTTTGACCTCTCAAAATGTCAGAAATTAAAAGAACACCATTACTTCACCACTTTTCCTATACAAGTCTTAATCACTAATGCCTGAGAAAAGTATGAAGATTTAAGATATAAGGTTGTGGAAGCTGGGTATGGCAAGAAAGTTAAAATATTCAGTAAAGTGTTAAGTAGATGAAGGAAAGTAAGGGAAGAATAAAAAAAGACACTAGGCAGAATAGATTGGGGTCCCCCAAACATCATAAGACTGGAATGAGAATGATGCAAAAAAAGAAAAGAAATTTAAAAAAGATGGGCACGAGATGATGTTTGTTTGAGGCTTATTTGAACAAATTATCAAAAAAAATGTGAGAAAAGATACACGGAAAACTAAAAATTGTTTTTTCTAGGGAAATGAGCATAATCAAATCTCCAGTCTCTCAAAGTATTTTAAATAGGATTTCTATACTATGACTTTAAGAACTGTAATACACACTTGCCTCCAAATAACATCATAGACAGGATCCAGACACACACCAGAACCTTGAAGGTCTTCCTGCTCAGAATCATTGAATGTTTTGCAACTGCCATCTACTTTGTTTATCAGGAGACATTTAAAGGGAGGAGGTTCTGATATTGAAGCTGGTACCAAACCTACATCAGGGAATAAATAAAGCAGAAAAGCAGAAAAGCATGAAGACACTATTCATTAAATGGTATTTTCTATGCATGAAGTACTAATGTAGTAGGGAAGAACAGATATACTGCTACAACAAAAAATAAACTGTAGTAAGACTTAAGTTCAAGAAAACTTTAGACTTTTACAGTCTTCTTTTTAATAAAATTATTTTCTAAAGGAGCCAGGATTACAACATGCAGTGTAACTAGAAAGTAAAACCATTGTAATTCCCTCCATTCACATTTTTGACTTGTTGCTCCTCTATTGTTTGCATGACCAAAGCTATTTTTTCTCCACTACTCTTAAAAGCATTTAAAATGTTCTAGAAGAGTTCTTGCCTATTATATGCCTGCTTGCAAATATCTCTGATGTAGCAAGCACATGAGAATTAATAAGAGCTTCGTCGATCCGGAGAAAAGTCTGGTCTCCACTCGCTCCAATCCATGTTGCTTTGCGTCCATATTTAGAGCCTATATTAGGCATAGGTGCTGGTTTTGCATTCCAGTAGGGCATATCCAGAATTGGTCTACCAAGCTGACCTTTCTATAGAGAGAATGCAAAAATTAGTAAGCAACAGTAAGTCTCAAAGATGAACAAGTTAATTCAATAGTTTCAACATAAAAAATTAGCAATCTAAAAGAGATAGCTGGCTACAAATTTATCTTCAAAAAACAATGGCTACTGTAAGTAAAGCATTACACACTTAAATGCAAGGAACAAGTTACTGACAGATATTGTCCTCCCTATTCAGTTAGGTTTTTGAGTGAACTGTTTTTTAAATGCAACTCAAACTCTCCATGATGGATAACTCTCCTTTCCATCTTCAGAATCAAACATAAAAACATCTATTCTCCTTCAATACGCAATATCCAAGTAACTTCAGTGCTAAACAAGAAATGAATTAATAGGGTAAAAAAACGAAAAAAACTACATTCAGATTCGTACAGTCTAAATTTCACTCAATTCTGAACTTGTAGGGACTGCAAGTCTTACAGACCAAATATGTCTTAAAATTACCTAGAAACTGAACTTTTAAATGAGCATAAAGTGCCTAAACAAGCATCTCTGCATAGGCTCATTAACATCCTGACCTGGAGATCTAGGGCCTTATCTCCTATGTACAACTAGCTATTGAGAGATGGACCAACTTATATGATACCTAAGTGTGTAGTAAGAACTGCTGCAATACACCTGTTCAGACTCCATCTACCTCACTCAGGCAAAGAAAACTCATTGCAGGCTAATGAAGTCAAGGTAATTTTATTTGAAATTGTAAGGGAGAAGAAACATGTATGTAACAGCGAATATCCTCTGTTCAGCATGTTACTCATCTCTTTCCACATAACACTGTATGGAAGTAAATTCAACAACATTTTTTCAAGAAACATGCTTGCTTTTGAGCTTGTCTTGACTTTATGAGGCTTTCAACAAACTTTCCAGCATTAGAATAATAAAACCAGACACAGAGAACAGTCTACATATGGTCTGAATTTGTTTTTTCTTTTAGAAAAAGAAAAAACCAAACACTTCAATCATCAGACAAGTTTTTAGATTCTATTTCTGAGACTGAATTTGGCTTTCCAGGGGCTAAGTTTCACTGCAAGTCAACAAAGCTTAAACCTTTATGTGTTCAAGTCACTTTTGATAAAATCATGGACACCAAAGCTCTTAAAGTCTGAAAACCAACAAAATATTACCTAGTGTAAAAGCCATCTTGTGGCACATTTTTAACTCAAAACATGACTTTCCAACTGTAAAATTTCAGTGTTCATCTTTTTTTATTGTTTTTTTAAAGATAGATTTCAAAAGGTGCAATTTCTCTTCTGTTGTGTTTGCCAGCACCTAGTTTTCAAAGCATATAAAAATAGCTCAATACCTATACTCTAGCTTTTGCCAAAAGGACATTAGTGGGAAAGCATGAACAGATGACTCTGGAGAGATTGCAGTGAGGGCAAAGTACCAGTGTTATGCTGAGTTACACTAAGCTATAATCTCCCTTCAAGTGTAAGTATAACTTCTGCAACTCATTGCCTTTTCTATGAAAGAAATCAGGACACTTATTTTTCTAATGAATGCAGACAGACAGGTAATAGAATATGCAATAGATAATTATTTGCTACCAAGCTTGCAACAATAAGAGTTTGAGAAAATTCATGCACCTTATAAATTAACACAGTTTTAAATCACTGTTTTCATTAAAATATAAAAAACACCAAGAATTTGTGGCATCTTGCTTTTCTAACCACAGCAATATTAGAGGCCACATTTTTAAACATAACAGACACAAAAGTCATGCAGAAGTCATGGATAGTTCTATAAGAGCAAGTATAAGCTAACAGTTTTGAAAGGTCTTTGAACAACACATTAACTACTAGCTTATTCCCATACGCAGATATTATTATTTCCTTACTGAGAAACTTCCAAAAGTGAAAACCTGGCCATCCATTAAGAGAATAGCTGTATGGTTGCTCCCAGCAGTAACTTGTGTACTAGGACCTGGTAATGCTTGAACCAAAGTGGGACATCCCCTATATAAAAATAAATTTATTTCGTATCAATACATGCTTATGCAACATTCAACACATACATTAGTATTATAAGGATTTCAACAACTGTGAATTATATTCCCTGTGTTCACATACTATATGGAACCAAAGTCAAGCAACATCTTACGTATTAAATGAACAGTAGTTTAAAAGACTGTACCGGGTATTTAAGTTTATGCCCTCTTGTTACTGGGAACCAGATCTCCAGTTAAACTCAGAAATAAGCATAGAATAAAAATGGTTCGTTTAAAATATAATGGGAGGATTACATTAATGTTACTGTATGCTGATATATGTGTGTGTATGTATGTATACAAAAAGATATTGCAATGAAGTGCAGCAGTAAAAAAATTCTTCTATAAAGATGCTGGTTAAGCACTTACCATAACTGTTTGCATTATGAAGCAATCAGAGCCTTCTATGTTTGGTACCCTAGTACCATTACCAGAAGCAATATCGATACAGCCCTCCTGGAATCACTATCCAGGAAATTATAAAAGAAAAAGGTCTACCTATCTCCATCAGCTATCTAACGGAAAATAAGGTATAAAAAGCTGCCCCCCATCAAACTCACAGACTCAAGAAAGAACAAACCTCTCCAAACTACTTTCCAAATAGATCTGAAAAAGTCAAATCTGTGTGTCTCTCAAATATAGACAGGTATAAGAAAATAGATTTCTCATTCCAGTAAAAATTAAGGAAAAAAAATCATAATAGGATGATCAAGAAGCAAAGAAAGAAAACTTGAATTGATGGCTTAGGGTAGAAATAGCAGAAAAGATAAAAAGGAAGAAGTATGAGATACTAAAATGAAAATTTTTATCTCAATCCCAACAAAGTGAACAGGAGCCTACAAGAACTGTACTAGATTTTGAATCCCACAATGAACGTCTACCTAGACTTCAATTTTATTGTGGACTTACAAAGACTTTGAATTTGAAGAACAAGTTACTTCCAAGTAAAACTATGTTTGGAAACTCTGACTCCAGAGAACAGCGGCAATATTTAAACTTACTTTTAAACACACACTTTCAAAAGTAGTTTAATCTGAAATAAGAACAGATTGTCCTATGCTGTAATTAAAAAAAGTGTCAGCCCACCGTTACCTAGTAATTGTTTAGCAGCTGATGTGCAAAAAGATGGGTTATCTCTATGTTCTCGTTTTGGCTGAATTGCAGGTAAAACAGAAGCCAAGGAAGTGAGAGGAAGGAGAGGCATAGTCTGTTTGGTAAGGAAAGCGTAGATGGGAATATGTGAATATATGGAAATGTGGAACAGAGGAATGCAGCACAAAGATAGGTTGATGACCTGAAGGAGAGGGAACACAGGTATAAAGAAAGAAATGATTCCTACATGGTGAACGTAGCTTCCAGTGGGTGACTCTAGGGAGATGGAGAGACTGCAGGGTAGGATAAAATTTGGTAGAGGAAGCATAACATGACATTTATCAATTTAGAAGCCTTTGTTGGTCTATAGGCACATGGGTTTGGACACCAGTAAAATTATACACAGACACACAAAGTTTAGCAGCACCAATGATTAAACATTTTAAAAACAGAAGAAACATTAATGTGTCTCAATACATTAACTTTAAGGAAGCTCAAAAAGGTACTGAAGTAGAAACAAAACACAATTAAGAACTAATCCAAAAGCATTCCTGTTAAAAGGAAATATTTTGATTATTTTTTTTTCTCTCCCTCAAAATTATGATAGCTGCAGGCACACAATTATCAATCCTTTGCTTTTTTTTTTTGTTTAAAAAAAGAGGTGAATGTTTCATCTATTTGATGCATAAAAACTAAGCTATTATCACCAGAACTATTTATCTCTTTGTTTTGCAAATTGAATCTATCAGCAATGTTATCTGAACTTTGTGTATGATATTCCTTTGGCAGCAGCACAGCAAAACTGGACAAGCAACTAACGTAGAGAAGTAAGCAGCTCTTTTATTAAGATCACTCAGCTTTTGGAATCACCAGCTACAGTGTATCAACTAAAGAAATGAACAGGAAAAAGCTTAAGACACTTCACTACGTCAAAAAAAAATAAAATTACAGAAAAAAGTTTTCACTTCATAAAAGGAGGAATGATTTGGAAAAATACAATAAGCCAGTTTGACCGATGTATACAGAATTTAAAACCTGTGATACTATTAAGTATTTCCCTGTCCCTCTTAAACTCAACACAGAAAAGGTCAGCATAGACACTTAAAAGCCCCTTTGGACAAAGTTTTGAGAACCAGAGTTTCTCCACATGAATGGCAGAAAGCAAGAAGTATTCTTCTGAGATGGAGTTGAAGGATACACTGGTGTCAAACTCACAGATTCTTCAGCTTCTGGGTATGACACAGGCATTTGACACAGGTCAATCACAAAAGACCATCCTCAACTATACAGAAAGTAATTTGAAATCCCTTGGGAAAATGTAATATTGCTGAATGAAAAGCAACAGATATACATGTATCAGCTAACTCGGGACCCTGGAGAAGGTCCAAATTCATTTTAGCTGTCCACACCGAAACCCTCTTCCATCCTGAAGGGCAGCATTTATGGGAGCAGATGTGGTCTTTGAAAACTGGTCCCACAGAAGCCATCTGACCCATAGCAATGCGTCCATGGCACCCAGCCAGTGACAGCTGTCTGACAGGTCCAGGAAGGTGTCGCTTGGGGCAGCTGACCATGCTGCTGCACATTCTGGTTCACCACGGGCTGCTACCATGCAGCAGGTAACAGGAAACCAGTACCGACTCCTGTCAATTGCAGGCAGAGTTGGACAGCATGGAGTTCAAAAGAACCCCGAGATTTTTTGGATTTTAGAGGTAACTGGCAGTTTGGTGAAAAGATGTAAATAAGACCTGCGCTCGACTGCTGCAGTAAAATAATCAGACAATGCACTTAGAAACAATCCTATCAAATGGAGATGATGGAACACTTTTTTTTTTCTAGAGATATTAATAGGATATAGTCTCTATGCTTTGTCTTCAAGCAGAACCTAGCTGACTGCCCATAGAAGGTCTGTTCAGTTTTCTCCTACATTATTGTTGAACTTTTGGAAGCAAAATCACATCAAGATTGTCTTACTTCAGTGGTTCCTTTTCTGCAGCTTGACTACCAGATCATGTGCTTGCTAACATTGTGTTGAAGTCAACAGTTTGTACAAGAAACACAGACAAATTTTGAAAAATAACAGAAATATCTTGGAGTTTTAAGTCCCAGCTTCTTGAGTGATGCATCAGCAACAAGCAGACGTTTGCTTACCTGAAGAGAAGACATGCTATTTTTCACCCAGACTAGATACTGCAAAGCATTTCTTGCTTCCACTAAGCTTCTATCAACCAGAACCTAATTTGAGGAGACTGACAAATCCTTCAACGTAGCGAATAGCTCATGGACATCTGTCACTGTGGATTTTACTACAGAAAGCCTACACGGATTAGTTTAATGGCTCCAGCATATTGATATGGAAAAAATGGCCTTCCAAGAACAAGATCATTTGCACTCTTTAGTGGTCCATCTGTGAATGGCTGAAGTCTTTGCTGGAGAAAAAAGTAACACCGCCTTGTGCATATTGCTTGTTCCTCCACACCATTTCATTTCTATTAATGGTTTATTGAGAATCACATCATCCTGCTCATCTGCCGTTTTGTTTGCTTGTGTGCATAAAAAATAGGCTGAAGTCCTTCTAGGGCATGTAATACGCCTCATTTCTACTCAAGTAGGAAGAATTTGTGTTGTTCACCATACTCTAGTAGTGGAGCCCAGAATCCCCTTAATTAAGGAGAAAGACATGTCTGAACAGGTACGTAGAATTCAAAATACTTAAGCATTTTCAAGACCTTTTAATATATAGTGTCAGTACTAAATCTTTACACTGCAAGACCAAAGTCTGGTCTTATCTGAAAGGGTAAGTCATCAATTGCTGCCCAGGCACTTCCATCACTGCTTCATCTGGCAATAAAGATGGTTCCCTCAGATGAAAATGAGGGTTCCCACATTTTTGCTGAGAGTTCTTGATTTCAGGGGCCCCTATATTTAGATATACTAGCTAGGCTGCCTAAATATTACTTCCTTTGGTTGTTTTTCTCCCCTCTCTCTCTCTCCCAGAAACACAGTAGAGTGTCAGTTCCTGGATTCAGATGATGATGGTCCTCCTGAGGTCAATACAGGCAATGTGACACACTGCATGACTGACATACCACTGACCTGGCTGGAGCTGGCCATCTGAGCACCACTGCGTCCCAACTGAGGTGGAACTCTGCATAAGGATTCCCTGTTTCCTTCTCTGAGTCCCTTACTGTGAGGACAGAGGAGAGATCTCTACTTAAAGCTGGAAAAAGAAGTACATCAATGAGGAAAACATCATTTGAATGATGGTGCTAAATAGCAATATAGTTCTATAGCCAGTTCTCATGCACAGGAAACGCCCCAAATTTCTTTGAGGTTTTTTTCAGACACTGTCTAGGATCTGCTGTAGAATGATACAAAGGTCAGTGCCAAGTTGCCTGTGCCTCCTCAGGTTCTAGGCCTGGTCAAACACTACCCTTTGGCACAGGATGTTTCATGTTCTCTTCTAGGATCCCAGTTGGAACTACATTTGGTCTCTATCCAGTTGTTGTCTAAATAAGCAACAGATGTGGGGTTTACTGCCTGAAATTCTGACAGATAGAGCAAATAGCTCAGATGCCTTCAGAAAAGCCAAGTGATTTCATCAAAGTTGGAAACAGGAGACAGTAAGTTACCAAATGCCACTGCTGTTTGTACCTCTTCAATCTTTAAGACAGAAACTGGCCTTATTCTAGTAGTGACTTGAACTGCCAGCTAAATCAGTTGTAGCTTGGAACAAGTATCCAAGAATTTCCAGGAGTGAAAACATAGTACTTATCTGGGATATGGCTCTACCATAGGCAGAAATACAGACTGCATTCACCAGTCCAATGCAAATCGAGTAGGGGTAAGTTTAGAGACTACCATTAGGCACAGCAGCCAATACAAAGTAACACTTCCAGTAAACGTACTTTCTTCCTTCCCTCTCCCCCTTTTGTTTAGTGAATCAAATGAAAGTCTTAAGATTATGAAGATTTTTTCAGAAACTTGACAAACGAGTCTCCAAAGAGATCAGAAGGATAGATGTTCAGTAATTTTCACCTCACTGCTACAAGAGAAATGACAGAACTGAAGATAGGTCACAGATGCTTCACTCTGTATACCTTTAACATAAGGACACTGGGCATTACTGTACATACACAAAGCCTCAATGAGCCTGTCTCATGGGTTACATGGTATATGTACATGCCCAAAGAACAACATTATTACATTTCCTTTTATGGCAGGACACCACTTTTTTACTTTAGTGACTAGGTAAGATACTAAGGATGAGATACTAAAGGCGAGATTGAGCTTCACACTAAAGACATCTATATTTATCTATGCTCTCACTGTAGTCAATGGAGACCAAGCCTGTAAAGATTACAGAGCTACCGAGCATACCTAAAGTAGTTAAGTAGTGGTTAGTCTAATAGCTCTCCATACTCTCTTGACTCTCTTTTTCCATTGACCACACCTCTATCATGCTGACATCCAAAATAAGTGTATAAAAAATGCAGCTGAGACCCAGTGGTTTTATCAGAACTGAACTACTGCCAGTGGCGTAACAGAAACGGGTTAATCTAGGTTTACAACATCATACTATTTGAATTATTGCATATGTAGTATTTTACAGAAATAATGAAATCTTAGAGATTTCAGTGTCATTCTCTCATATATATAGGCAGAATTGAAGACAAGCATTTCAAATTCAGTTATCAAAGTTATGCCAATAATTATGCACAGAAGCCTGTGTATAGAAGCCTCATGTATTACACAAATTACTTACACAGTACACCAGTACTGTTATTGTATCTAAATCCAGGGAATTGTGGGGAATAAGTGCAGAACAAGAGCTTATCAACTTTATTTGGGCAATATTTAAGTTTTCACACTTGATAGCTACAGAGAAACAGAAATTTAGCACTTTTTATGCAGCAGTACAGCAATGTACAATCATGTCCTTTAATTGCCAGCTTACCTGGAATTAACATCACCGTGTCCAAGTTGCCCATGCTGCCCATATCCAAACGTGTAAACGTCACCATTCTCCATCAAAACCACTGAAAAACAAACAGATAAGGAGAATATTTTTCTGACATATGCACATGTTAACATCAGTGTTGGTTAGCTTTCTGAGCAGCACAGTTAACAATTCCTGCTGAAACACTGAGATCTATACCAGATTCCACAACCCGTAACATGTAGCATCTCTGTGCAGGGCCAGAGCTGTGCCGCGCAAATGGTTTCAAATGACTCAAAAATTGCTTAAAAGTTCTGATGTGACTCAATATATGGTACTTATAATCCCTTTCACTGTTGAAGGACAATGTAGTAGGCTGCAAAATTATACCACGACTTCAACTTTTAACACTCCTGTGTACATCCTTATTGAAAATTAAACACAAAGCAGTGTAAACACATAAGACAATATTAAAAGCAACCAAACAATTTCTTCGCTATAATTAACACCGACTTATTTGTTTTTACCTGAATGGTGAAATCCACAACTGACTTGCATGGCTCGCAGTTCACAGTCAAATCGGACAGCCCCTGGTGGATAGGTTGTGATTTTGCTGGCATCCTTCTCACCTCTTTCTCCACTTCCGTCTATAAACAAAACTTATAATTATATCCCAATGTCTTCTAAAAGAGTTATATTAGAAGAATGAATAGAACAAGAATAGTAAATAACACCCCACCCCACCATTTGTAAGGTATGAGAAAAAGCTCACGGAGTAGTAAGAGAGACAGGTCAAAATGTGGCATCAAAGCAGATGTGAAAGAGGACAGAAACTCTGCTTTTAAACAACCTACTACAAAGTTAAACACTGGAAAATTTCACATCTTCTAAAGCAGAAGCTTCCAAAGAACAGACAAAAATGATCAGCAAAACAGGAAATTCAAACAACTTCAGAAGTTTTGCTTAATGACCATCACGTTCATTCTTGAATAAAATAGCATTATGAAGTAAGCAGAAAGCACTGTAGTCAAACTCAATAGGCATAGCTTGCTCTATTTTAGCTTGCTGACCAATTACTGCTTTATTAAGAAAATTGATACAGGGAAATAATTGCTGCTCAAAGCATTCAACGTGTTGCTAATTAAGATCTGTATTTATAATAACTACAGGTTTTCCTGATTCATCATTAGTGGAAGTCTGAACTCTGAGACTTTGTTATTCATTGCGTTCAGCATAGCACTTACAGACTTTCAAATCTTTTAAAATATAAATATGGTTTTACACATATTACTCAAAATTTCTTTCCTTTTTATTGCATGGAAACTGCTGATAGAGCAAAGTCATTTCAGCGCTTCCATTACAAATCAGTTTTTAAAAAAATCTTACTGTTCTGGAAATAAAGCAATTTTCTATTGATGACTGAGTACAGAAATTATATGAATTTCCATGTAGTTTTCAACTGTAAAGAAACAGTGTGTATAGGTATTAAGCAGTGCTTTGGAACAATTAGATTTAATAGCATAGGCAAAGTATCCCTTTAAAAAGAATTAAATTTGTACTACATGTTGGATGTGTGTGAAATGGAGACATGGTAAAGGAATTGTCTGGCTCTCAGAATTGCCATGGGACTTTTAATGATTTTCCAACAGTGTCAGTTGTGTACTATCAGACTGCATGCACATTAGAAGAAATGCTCTGGAGGTCTGTCTGCAGATTTTCTTTTTTTTTTTTTTTTGTATCAATAACAAAAGCAAATACAAAGAGACAGAACCACTATTCAAAAACAAAAAACCCTGAAAGCACTTTTCCTCCTAGCCATGTAATTCTGCCTTAACATGGTTCTAGTATTTTAGTTAATAATTTGGCCATTTTTCAAAAACAGTACCTCTGAACTTTTTATGTCTACATTTGCATTAAACTCTACATGCCAAAGTAATCAAGAGATGGTTCTAAGGGCTAATATTGCCACCAGTTATTTCTTCAGTATGCACTTAATGCTTCCCTCTTTCACGCAAGCTTTTTGGACAGGATCAGAAAAAAAGCTAATTGTCCTGGAAGTCTACCTATGACCCCTGTCTCCCATCCATTGATGACTGTAATGAAAAATTTAAGCTCCTGCACTGTGCAAATGCACTTGAACAGTCACCTGCCAGGGATGCACATCTCCAGTATGTGTCATGGCTGCATGCACTTCTTACAATGAAACAAACCACACGCATCAACTGTGTCACCTATGCACGGTCATATCAACACAATTCAGCAGAAGTTGTATTCTGGTCATGTAACAGTGGTGTATCGAGAACTGCAGACACCTGAACAGGAACACGTGCGTTTCCTGCCTCACTGTAAGAAAACCAGACTGCTCTTAAGTGCTTCAACAACTACTAGTAAATAGTTGCAGATTGTTGTTTTCTCAAGTTATAAATATCTGATACTGTCTTTAAATAAAAGATTACTCTAGATATATTGCCATTTTCCCCAAAATTGCAAATGAAAGTATAACACCATTATCCTTAAAGAAACATTCAATGCTATTGTGCAAGATATGGAGACCATTCACATGAGACAAATTTTGCAATTACTTATCCAAGACATAAATTTATTTTAAAGGAAAAAGTTTGAGAGTTGGCATTTTCAAATTCCCAAGCTAACTTCTCAAAGCCTTTAAGAATGCACAAACGGAAGCAACCATCTTCCATACATATCTTAAGTGTGAAATTTACATACTGAAAATGGAACTCCTCTCAGCTTTCTTTACATGTCTCAAGAGTTCTGAATCGGCTGGATCTTCAGAACTTGATAAGCACTTTAAAAATAATTTATGTGCATTAAGTACAAAACCCTTGTAACTAAAAAATAAGATTCAGATAGTGTTGTTTAGGGAAAAAGTGTCTTGACTAAAATATACAAAACTAAATAAAATGTCACTACTTTTAGAGCAATACTTTGGGCTATACTGTTTATCTGTATACTCCATTACATGGCCAATGCATATCATATTTTTCTAGCAGCGCTGGCCAGGAAAATCAAGTTCTACAAGCTCTTACACTCGGAGGTAAGGCTGCAAACAAACCAGGTCACCCCCCTTCCTTTCAGTACTTTCAGAGTGTCATTTTTTTTCAGATATGTGAGCAAAAGGTGGATGCAGAAAGGTTATTTGCACTGGTCTCAAGGAACAATTGTAATTATAGATACACACTTGCTTTTCTTCAAACAATTGTGCACATATTCATTTCATTAGAAGTAATATCAAAACAACTGTTCCTAAAAGGGTAGCATAGAAAGAAAGACTACAGAAGCAGAGACTTTTCTGGCTGAATGAATGGAACCTTTTAAGCAGAACAAATTAGTACTTCCAGTGTTATCCGAGTGGACTACCACTGAACAGAAACTTCGACGCTTTCATTTCTCTGAGAGACAAAAAAGCACAAAGGTAAAGCTCCAAAGGACTTCCTGCTGTCAACACTGAGTGGTGGGCTCCATGAACAACTTAACCAGGATGAAAACCCATCATTGTGATCTTATACACTTGGGGAAGGAAAGCAAGATAAATGGAAATACAACCAACACTTTCCTGCCCCTTCCATTTTCCTTAGAAAATTCTTAACTCCTGAAGACAATTTTTCCCTCTGTGAAACATGCCAGAAAGTTCTCTAGGCTGATATTACTACCACAAAAAAAACTTGCTTTCCAGGAACAAAGAAAAAGCTCATTTGGTCCAAGCAGCAAGTGAAGTCACGAGCTATAAATGAGATTTCTGCTGGCAAAAAAACCCCAACCCAACATTGTTACAGAATGGCATCTCAGACCCTTAGTCTAGACCAGAGGAAAAACATTTTGTTAGTGTTCCCAACCTGCAGTAAGGGTGATAACATTTTTTTCCTCACTGACCATCTTTAGAGAAGGGAAAAAAGGCTTCTAAAGAAATTAAATGTATTTCTTACCACAGATGAAAAGCTTTAAGGCAATATAACTGTACACAGAAAATTCTGCCTCTTTATACCACACCATTTGCCAACAAATCTTTGTTCAGTTCAGCAGCAATTACATGAATAAAGCGTATCAGTCAAGTTACTTCTTAGTATCTGTGATGTTCAACTCTCACAGGATGTTCTCAATGCTTTAATATCATCTATAGGCTTTATACACAAACACTTGACCAAACCAGCCTGTGGCTGCAGTTTCTTGGCTGTCCACGACAGGCTTCAGCTGAAATATCTGAAACCAATATTATAGCTACAGTGCAAGGGGTAAAGAAACCTATCTCTGCTTGTGAAAATCACCCATCCTGTGAGGGCAGAAAAAAAGTGATTCTGTTGGATGGTTAAGAGCTTACTTGTGCGTACAGGTGAAATTTGATATGCAGAATCACAAGCATGTAACACTTACGATAGTGTGATAACAAACTTGCATTCTCGTTCCAAACTCAGTAGTAATTGTGTCCTGCATTTCTGAACCAGAATTGGCTTAGTTGTTCAGCTCAGCCAAAAAGTAAATGCCAACAGGAATCTACTGGCCAAATCATTTATTCCATTACCTGACCTGCACGCAAGTAAAAGTGCAATACTGAGCAATAGCAAAGCACATCCATCATCTCCACGTGCTTGTTTTTCTTCCTATATGAATAGAAACCAAAAGAAGTGCCTTTGGCTGACAGTACGAATTCTTGGTTATTTTCTGTGACCTGGACACCCTGACAATGTGTTTTGGAGGAGCAGAGATTGATCTTTAGCCTCATTCCAACAGAGGACAGAAACCAGGAAAGCTACTTTCAATGTTGTCTTCTTGAATTAGGCATTAAATTTTAATTCACAGGTGGACAAAAAGGCATACATTTATGAGTTACCTTAATTCTCCACAGATACAAAAAGTATCTTACAAAATTACAAAAATAACTTTTCAAATAATTTAACAAGTGTAACTTCTGGAGTAATTTAAGTGGTGGGTTTCTTTGAAAAACAAGGAACTAGAAGCAATTTCTAAACTCCAGAGAAAGAATTAAAAAATAACATCAATGCTATATTTTATCCACTTATTCAATAGAGAGAATTTATTCAGCAGTTTCTTCTTCCTCTAATAGCCACTGCTGGTCCTGCTTTGTTATGATTTGCAATGGTTCACAGGTGTAAGTCTCCATTTGCAGTATATGACATGAAGAGTGATTCCTAACCTCTTCAAAATTCTGGGCAAAATCATCTAGTGAAATTTAACCCTCCAAAAAGAATTACTGAATAATGGGAAAGATACGGACTGGTATGAAAGACAATAAGGAACTCTGAATAGAGAGACAGAACTCATAATAGAGAAAAAGGTATGCTATAAAGAAAGTGAACTTCGCAGTTAATAATTATTATTAACAAATTAATATTTGTTGTCAAGCTAACACATGACAACAGCTGTTGATTATGTATGCTTGTGAGGTTTGACACGCTCTCACATTCTTCAAGCCTCAAATTCCAAGAAAGTCCCTGTCTAAAGTGTCTTCTTATTGATGTCAGTGTGTTAACAACTAGTAAAGAAAAACTGGCTCCAAAATATTTTTTGTGCAACTTCTATCTTCTATCTTATTAAGACTGATGCAAAAGTCTGTTGTGTTTTGAACTTCTTTTGGAAAACTTAGCACATGAACACAAGACTATCACACTATGGAAATGTCAATATGGAACATACAGACTCCAGTATCATTCATTTCTTTTAAGTCTTAGATGTAGGTTTTCATTGTCAGTTGTCTTTCTCCAATGAGTGCTTAAAACTACTTTATCCTTCAGACAGTGTACTTCACAGTTAAAAAGTAAGTTACAAGTACATTTTCTTGAACATCTGGTAATTTTGTATTAGCATTTGCAAACTGGTTGATCTATAGCTTGTTGCATCCATGAAGGTCTGGCTCCATCTAGCCTTTGCCCTTTTGAGGGTATTTGGTTCATATTGTCTAGAACACCTTTTTCATTGCCACTACTCCCAAATACAGGAAAAATGTGGCATTTCCTTGCAGAACCTTAACTGACTTTGTTTTTAATTGCTACTCAGTTCATTTCTACAGCTGAGAAAATTCTAGACTTTCATTAATCTTTTTTACTCTGATCCCCAGTGATTCATGGGGAATGGGGATGCACACTGGGAATCCACTATCTCATTAAAGAATGGGGATGACGCACAAGTTTATTTTTCTTCTTAGTGTCAAAGCATGTCATGAATACCAAGAAGGTGGTACCTACTCATTTCTATCTATACTTGCTATGGAGACACAGGCATAGATCAGAAAGATTACAATTATGCTTAATATGTATTTTTTGTAATAACAAGAATCTTGACATGCAGACCCTATAAAAGTGAAATGAGTACATGACAATAGCAAGCTTTCAAAAAAATGGGTATTTTGAAGGAGTTTTCAACTGGGCAATTCAACAGAAGAATTCCACAAGTGAAACACATGTAGATTTGATAATATATACAAGTACATACCAAATACACGTTTTAAATTAGGTCATAATCATCAGTCCAGAAGAAGCTGTTCACATTCAAATTTAAATATGATCAAGGGAAGTTCTGCAGCTGAAAACGGAGAAGCCAGAGTAGGTACCAGCAAGTTTAGTACCAGCCTCATCAGTACTACCAGTTGAAATAATTTTTGCTTATGTGAAGATCTTGAAGGTCTGGTTGGTGTGAAGAGTTACTACACTACTTTAGCAGAAACCTCTGCAGTAAGAATGACAGTTTGGAAAGCAGTGTATTCCGAAGTAAAACAAAAAAAAGAACATGCTGATTTCAATGTTATAGTGTCCTACTGAAGTCAACATCCTGCCTCAGACTACTTGATTACTGCTTTTACATTCTATGTATAGCAAAAGAGGTATGCCTTTTAAGATGAGGCATACTTATCTTTTCCATGATTCCCACCTTCCCCATCACTGTGGTAACAACCCACTTCTCCAGTTTTTCTTTTTCCCTTGGAAGCTCTTCCAAAAGTTAAGTTTCTAGTGGAATTTAGTCATCTTTTGAGAAGCAGTCCACTGAGGCAGAGGAAGATCTCAAAGTTTACTTACTCAAATATGTTACAACCTTCCTTATCTGTTTAGCATGAGACAGAAAAAACTAAAAGAAACTGAACACTTCTTTGCATATAGCCTTCCTCAAGGAAAAATAAATGTTCAGTTCTACAGAGCATATCAGAACATCTTTCATCACAATACAGACCTTTGCATTGTTCTTACAACTCCAAGTGGCAATGTAAACCTCAAACTGACACTAATGAAAATAACTCTCGTAAGGAGACACTTGAGCTGAAGTGAACTCTGACTATTAACTCATGCCAAAAAGGTACAGATGTAGGCAGGGCGGAATATTCCTTTGTGCACTTCCCTATGAGGTCAAGGGCTTACAAGCAGTAGACCTAGTAGTAGTACCCACCTCTAGAATACTGCTCATCAGCAAACTGTCACTCAAATGACAGCATTTATGTTCTGTATGTTTTTTCTTTCAGCACCCATTCTCTCCCAAGGAGATTATGAAAGGTTATTATATTCAATCTATCGAAACTTAAAGCTCAGGTGATATGTTTCCCAAACAGAGTGAATATATGTTATGCAAATACAAAGGACCAGGTACTGCTTTCATTTACGTAAAATGAACTTAAGATGATTTCATAATCCAGTATGTTCATAACTAGGTCGGCATATCACCCCCACACACTGAAATGTTATCCCAAAAGGCTTCAAACTGTCATACTATTTGTTTGCGTACTTGCCAAATACTAACAACTAACTGCCATTAATTCAACTGAAATGCCCTTCTAACAACTCTTTTCATATTTATTTAATTCTTTAAAAAACAGCTTAAGTGTTCCAGGCCCTCACCCTTTTAGGAGCTCCCTACTTACAGACACATCTATATATATAAACTATGATCAGATTTGATACAGCTGAACTCTAGTAAATCCAGTTGAAATTTTTAGTAATACACTACCTCTTCCTAAAATAAATAAATAAATACATAAATAAATCACTTATATCTGACCAAATTACACATTTAGAAATTCTAGGTATAATGAATTGGCATTCCAGACATACAAAAGCATCAGTACTATAAAAGACACCTTCTTATTTTCATTCTGCTAAAGAAGACTTAACTCAAAAATATTGCAGTGTAAAACCTGTACTTTGATTTGTATTCCCCCCATTCAAAACTAGCAAAAAAAAAGGGAAAAAAGAGTGTTGTTTACATTATTTTAAATACTTATTTCTAAAAAAATGCTTGTTAAAAGACAAAATACCTATGAAAAATTTTATGCTAGAATTAACAGGTCTGGAATTGGTATGTTAAAGCAATCACGCCAGATACACAACACAAGGTTCAAAAAAATAACACAAATGCAATGCAGCAGTATGAGTCACTGGAAGGTGTTGAGTTTTTCTACATTAAAATTAAAGAACCTTAGCAATGAGACAGCATTAGAAATGAGAAAAGCAACAGAAAGACAATGCATATTTAATAAAAAAAAATGAAAGAAAAACAAAGATGATTCAGACTACCAAACATTTAAACTTCTAGAAAAGGTCAACATCTAAATGTGTCTTCTTTCTCCTCAGGTAACAAGATACTAAAAAGAAGAAAGGCAGAACTCTTTTTGTGCAGTTCTTTGAAGAGACAGATTCACAGCGCATGGAAGAAATGCCTGGGAGGATGGGCTTATTTCCACCCTAGCCAATAAGGAAGTCCAAATACCTTTGTGCTTGTCCCGTTTATGCTTTAGCTGTGCTGGATGGGGTCTGATTCTGGCTAGAGCCTGTTCTCGATGGTTCATAAAAATAGGACCAGGAAATACAAGGGGGCCTGAGGAGAAACATTTTGCACATGCATAGGAAAGCTCACAAAATGGAAACAGTGTGTTAAACAAAATTAAAATTAAAAGCAATGAAAAAAAAATAATAATTATTATGTAATAATCTTGTTTTCCTAAATTCAAAAGGCCTTAAATAAAAGGAAGTTGTAATTTCTTCATAAGATGACCAAAATACTATGCAAAGAAGCAATAAATATCCCACAGTGACTATTTTACCTGAACTTGTAAGTATGCAACTGTACTCCAAGCAATGGAAATTCAGCAGCCTCACACTGGAGTAAAGTTTGATAACAAATATCCATTACTGTCTTTAATAGTTAAAAAGATTAATTATCATGCCTTACATCCTACAATATTACATTCAAAATACTAATTTGGAACAATATTTAAAAACAATGCTAAATTTAAAAAACATAACCATACAACTGTCCGTAATTACCATATTTAAGATACAGAGTTATCACTTAGAAAGAAAATAGCTACTCAAAACCACCTGTTTCATGAAGAAAATTATTCAAATCATACGAATTTTTTTTTATCCACTTACTGATTTTGAAATCTATTTATTTTTATAATATTTCCCATCTATGTAGAGGTCTTCAAGAGTTATATTTGAAGAAAGCAACAATGTACTTATCTAAAGTTTTCTCCAGACTACTTAAAAAAAAAATAAATCTAGGCCCAAGCAGTGCTGTATTAAGTTTAATTGAGGCTGATTATAGGTAGATCACGAACCAGCAATTTGTTCCTTAAATCTGTATTGTTACTTTAAAGGTTAAGCATGCCACCAAGAATTTCTCTGGAGGTGTATCCTTCTTCCAGAAGTCTCACTTTCAATGGAAACCATGAATCGGGAGCAGCTAATTCTGCCAAGTGTCACTCTTGTCATTCCACAGGTTCCCAGACACAGCTCTTACACAGACTTTCAAAAACCTCACTAATCATGTATTTTTCAACACACAGCATAGATTTTTTTTTGTTTTGGTTCCACTGTATTCATCTGGACTCTCTTTATCCCAGAATAGATCCCCTTATTAATTAAGAACTCCTGATGATCAAGGATCATAATTTGCTTTTGATTTACCTTTATCTTACAAATTGCTATTGCTCTCACTTTTCACAGTCTCAATTGCAGCTTTTATTTAACAGATACATTTTTGGTAAAGAGCACTTTCTGGCAGGCAACTCGCTGTGTTTAATATCCTACTTCCTAGTAGGATAGACTTAAACAAAAATTATACCACACTTTCTCTCTTTCCAAGTTGGAGGGGAGGTACTGAGGAGTATGCTGACACAGACCAGGAAAAGGCAAGAAAGAGGGAAGAGACAAAAGACAAGATTATAAAAGCTAAAAATGTTTGAAGGACAAAAGATATAGAGGAAAGCTGGGTGAAAACCAGCAGAAAAATATGAAAAAAAAAAATAAGGGGAAAAAAAAAAGTTATGGGACTTGCTTACTGAGAAGTTCCTAAAGAGATGAAAAGCCCAATAGCAAACAGACATGACAGTATGACAAAAGTGAAACTCAGGTTAGAAAAGTTGCAAAAAGAGATGGAGGACTGCAAAGAGTGCAGCTTGAAGCGTGTGGATCTGAAATACTTGTGGGTCATCAGACAGAAGCTGTGTTTTCTAGATAACTTAAGCAAAAAATTGTGAAGTTCCAGAAAATGCCTTCGCAACAAACAAAAGCCCAGGGGACAAGACATAGCCCCGAGGGTAGCCTTTGGCATTCTACTGCTAAGAGCAAAGACAGCAAAGAAAAAAGAGAGCATTTCAAGAGGACAGAAGGAAGTACACTAGGGTGTGCAAAAGAACTACAGGAGTTTTGGGAGATAGAGAATGTTGAGGAAGCATAAGAGGCTGCCAGGTCCAGCGTGGTGCTAGCACACGGCTGCCTTTATTTGCCAGGTCACTCACCTGAATTACACTACCCTAGTCAAGATGACAACTCTGTAACAGTACCTAACCTCTGACCAATGCAGGATTCATTCTTGTTTCTGGATATTCCTACATACTCTACATTGCCACCTATTATATAAAGAACCTGAATCCAAATTAAATGCAATATATCTTCATAATAATTTGTATCCAGTCCATGTAACAGGACCTGCAAGTCTGTCATACTTTGGCTTTTTATGCATGCTAAATCTGCAACATGATCATAATATGACAGAAATTACCTAGATTTTTATCACATTATGATGCCTGAATGTTCAGTCATGTGCTGGCAAGATGTAAAGTAACTCCTCTCCCTTCAAAATAACAATTCATACAGACCGTAACTGCTCTCTGCATACATCTGAGGTTGCCTATACAAAGGGAGCAGAGTTTAGGTACTAAGAATTATTCTGGTGGAACAATTCAGACATTTAGACATTTCCTCTATTTTTCAAAAAAATGCCTGCAGAGTATTATTTGAAAAACTCTTCTAGAAGCCTCTAACATAGATCTACATAGGCAATAACAACCTATTACTATTCGCACTTATTTTAGTAGCTCAAGATAAGCAAAAGAGAGTCACTGGTAGACTGCAGTGCTATTATAAATCAGTTGCTCTATGATGCAAAATGCCATTCAGTTTCTCCTTTTATTTTTCATAGAATGTTTTTCCATAGCTGAGCTGTGAGGTTAAATATTCCTAGCCTAGGTCTTGCAGGATCCAGGCCTTTCAAGATGGACTTTGTCTGGCAGTGAATTAAGAGCATAAGCAAAAAAAACCCACCAAAAACCCCAAAAAATCATATTTATTCACAGAAATAATTTCATTTTCTAGCAAAATAGAATGCATTTATTAAATAATGCATGGACTACAGGAAAACATACACAATATCATTCTACATGCACTTATGTTCTTTTGCACTCTTGGCCATTTAAGCACTCAGGCTTTTTTATCAAAGAGTCTGAGTTTAATTTATATCACACATACTTTGATTTCTTCTAGTACATTTCCCTAAACAAATGCTATTTGGCAAGTTGCAATTACAGAAGGCTGAAATTAATGATCTCAAGTGGTGACTTCTACACCAGTGCACTGAATGTAGCAGGCTACTTGAAAAAATAGTACATGACCACACAACTGAAAATTGTATCATGAGGAACATATAAAAGCACTATAAATAAAGGTTGCACAAGAAAGTCCTAGGTTGGATGGCACTTTATGTTGTAAAACCCTATTTTTGGCTTCTGGAGTACTTGCAGGATTAAAACCAGACAGATGATGGGTTTTGTTTGTTGGTTTGGTTTTTTTTTTTAATAATAAAATAGGGAGGCAAACCTTGAATCATACCTGCAGGTCATTAAGGACAAAAACCTACAGCTTTCTCTTGGAAGCATTCTTAAACAGAAAGTCATGTATGGATCTGATATTGTTTCAAGTAAAAAAGGTTTTTTTGTTTGTTTGTTTTTGGTTTGTTTAAAGAGAGTTTGAAACAAATATAACCTCCAAGTTCTGAAAGCATGAAATAAATACTTAACTAAAACTAGACAAAGAAACTGCCCCAATATTTAATGAAAAATATTGCATTCGAATAGAGTTCTGCTGTATATTTAGGTGTACATTCAGCAATGAACAAAGAATAGTGTCACTGACAAACTGATTCAAAGCCAATAGTGGCTTGGGCAGCAGTTAAACAGATTTATATGATACTCAGCCTACCACAGTGAAACTAATTACTGAATCAGTTACACTTCAGAAAAATCAAAAATTGCTCAAATACAGGCAGCCTTAGATAATATTGTCTCAATATACAGCAGTTTGACTAAATTAAACCAGTTTCCTGTGGGGTTTTTTGTTGTTCCAGATAGAGTAAAATTGAAGGAAAATAATTTTCCCATTCTGTAAGGGCATCAAAGCTAAAACTCTGTTAATTACACACCAAATCTACATCTCAGTAATGATCATCTAAAGGTTTTTATACCATATGCTGAGAAAGAGAAGTAGTGAAATACCAGTGAACCACAAGACCATTTAATATCACCATATTAAGAGTTATTTCTGTATGTTTTAGCTTATTAGTTAAATATAGCTTAAAACGCTATTTTCACATTCTCCACAGCCTTCTGAAAAAAAAACATGAAAAACCCGAAGACAATTATCTTTAAGTGATAAATTGAAAACTTCGACAACTTCTAAATTCTATTACTTCAAATAATCTGAAAAAGCCACAGGAACAGCTTTCAAGATTAGCTGACTCAGTAAATGATAATCTTAGGTTCATTACACTAATTGTACAATGTGGCCCAGGGATTTCTGTAATCCATTAAGGCACAATTTAATGCCCCCAACACTAAAAAAATTAGTGTTTGATAGGAAAGAAAAATTAATCTAATCTTGTTCTGAACATTCTAACATACAAAACTTCCTCATTACCATAGAAAAGAGGTGCAACTACTTCTGTGCTCACCTCCCACCCCTCCCATCAAGCTCTAAACCAGCTTGAAAAAAACAACACACATTTCTTCAGATAGTACATCAGCTTCTTCACTTCTCACAAGAACTTGAGATAGTGAAAAGCGGAGTAACATCCATCAATAATTCACTATATGCTATTTATCACGCAAGTCATTCTGAACGAAGAATAATCTCCATCCCTTCCTACTAGACATACCCACTACCTCCAGGAGCCAGATAGGTATGGAATTTCAGTGTTCTTTAGATACAGATACAATATGGATATGGGCAACCAGCTGGCCAGCAATATATTTTTAGTTAGTTTCTACACACCTATCAAACCAACAATAACACCACATTCCTGATACTGATCACTTAAGACTCCAAAACTTTAAAG
The DNA here is from genome assembly GCA_013398125.1 of Aegotheles bennettii. Classification (NCBI taxonomy): domain Eukaryota; kingdom Metazoa; phylum Chordata; class Aves; order Caprimulgiformes; family Aegothelidae; genus Aegotheles; species Aegotheles bennettii. Next base: position 57,466 of record VZRW01005931.1, read on the forward strand.
ATCCAAAACTTTAATTTTTTTTTCCCAAGAGTCAAATGGCATACAAAAGGGATAAGCTGCTTAGCTTCTACTTCTAACTACAGAAATGGAAGCAAATTTAAATGCTTCTTTGCTGTTTCGTTGCTTTACTTTTTAACTGAAATTTACCTCCCCAGTCTCTACCGTTCTGGGCCGAACATCAGCAGCTTTCTATAATATCTGGGCATTCAATGAGGAATTAAGAAAGAATAATTGTTAGCTGTACTTAATATTTGCTAGCAGTATGCAATGCAGCTTCGACATGACCAAGACAAAGAAAAAAGGCTTCCCCTCTCTACCTCACAGCTAAAATTAACCATAAATATTCAAAAACAAATAAATATTCCATCCTTTTCCACATGCATAAAAAAACATAAGCTTTCTCTTCCTTGTTGCTCCTTATTTAAGATAAGACCAGTAATTTCTTACATGCAAGTGAAATAAAGCCACAATTTGCCCCACAAGGTTCATTGGCGTGGAGTCTAGGAACTAAGTCTGATCACAATGCACATTTTGTACCAGAGGAAAAACAGTATCTAATTCCTAAAGGGAGAATCAAAATGGTATTTACTAACACAGCAGGAACTTGAAGAGCATAACATTTCATAAACTTGTTCTCTTCTTAACAAACAATAACCTTATCAATCACATCATCATGCTTCATTAAAATACTATGATTTATATCAGTCTAAATCTCTCAACTTTAATTATTTACCAGATGAAGACGTTGAGGTATTTTAAAACAAGACTACTGAAAACCTGTTAAGGTATATACTGTTTGTGTGGAAAAATCAACAATAATTCCTGAGGTAAATAATACATGTCAAGAAAACTTTAAAATTATGTGCTTAGTATTGTTTTTTAATTCAGTGTGTCAATTTTTTAATACTATTCAAATACAGAAAAGTTACTTTATAAAACAAGAAATTCTCGTTACGATTATACAACAAAAAATAATAATTTATAATAATAATGAAATAATTCTTATTATATATAACTAGCACTGAACCAGCTTGCAGTCATTTCAACTCTTCATATAAAAAGGCATAAAAGGCATATAAACTCTTCATCTAAAAAAAATGTTCCAGCATGCACATTTTTAAAAACAGTTATTCAACTAGGAAACAGCAAAAAATTAAAATTTACTATATAAAAGTGATATAAAATGCTACTCTTGACCATTAAAATTCTGATTCTTGTGAGCAGACTTTGATAAACACAGTTTTTTCACAATTTTCCAAAAGCATGCCAAGTAACATAAGCTAGCTATTTAGGTTTTGATTTTTGTTTGGTTACTGTATTGGCTCACTGGAGCACAACAAATTAATTTCCGTTCTTAAAAGACAGACTAAGAAGTTTGCTTAAACTCTTATGAATAAGGAAGTCACTTACCTCTTCCTTCTTCCAATCTGTGTCTCCTATTTACACGCTGCCGCTTTTCTTCTTGCCGTAACTGAAGGTGTTCTTCAATATTAACTCCAGGAACAGGGACAGCTACATAGATTAAGAAAATAAAATATACAGATGCTAATAAACTCTAGGAGAAGGTAAATAAATGAAAACTGAAGCCTACTTACTACCTGCTCTTTACATGGCTCTGACACAATATTTAGAAATAAAAGAAAGGAGTTGGGTAAATTTGGAGAAGAGTCTTAGGCCTTATCTCTGAATTTCCTGGTTTTCACAAATCTTCCACCATTCCAACATCACTGTATTTAGTATTTTTTTTCTATTAAGCATATACATATTTATGTTTAGTTATGTGTTGTCACGGTTATCTCAAATTTTCCGCCAAAAGTTTCAGATCAGAACATTATTAAAACAGGTATAAAATTGCTTATATTTTAAAAGCATTTTAAATAGATTAGACATTTTCTGTTTTAAGAATGCCTTACTAGTGTATGCTCTGTGCGTACTAAGAAGCATGCACCTACTTCAATGCATATATACATTTGTATGTAAATCTGACTTATTTACCAAACTAGGTAATTTAATAGGAATTTGAAACAAACTGATAAGCACTTTATAAACCAAAAAACATGTCTTGAATGAACACAACAATAAAACTACTTTAAGCACTACCTTTTTCCAGTGTTTTTTCATCAAATTCCAACAACCTAAAAAATATGCCTTACCCCCAGTATCAAACAAAAATGCCACCTGTAAGAACTGACACTTTTCTCCAGACAAATGTGGTCAATGCCCTCACCTCAATCTATGCCAAGCCCAACACAGGACCAAGAGCTGTTGTCTATCCTGCTAGGAGAGGAGTTAGCAAAGTGGAGGTTAGCACAAAAACCTTAACTCCTCCCTGGACATGCATGAGAGTAGAGCTGTGAAGCAGAGCTCCTATTGCCACATTCACCACCAGCATAAATCTACCTCTGTGACAGCCATGTACAAGCAAATTACATTTAGAAATATTTTTATGTTAGTATCCGGACGGCATAGTGTGGTTATTTGGGGTCTCTAGTGTTAACTTATCAAGAGATCCACTTCTAGTTTCTATTTAACTTTTGCTCTGGGGGGCGGGGGGGGGTGTGTGTGCAGAAAAAAAAATAAAATAAGAAAAATATCAATCACACACTCAAAGTACAGCACACAGTTTTCTATTATTACTATTCTCTTCACCATGAGGTAAGCTGGTGAGATGTATAAATATTTTAAGTCATGCATCTGATTATTTCACGATCCTTTTCTATACCAGGTACTATACCCATATATCCACACAGGATTAAGGGCTCTATGTAAATCTAAATATAAAAAAAACAACTAAGGAAAGAAAGTCTGATCTCCAAAAAACCTGTAACTGCCCAGTTCCAAGTACAGAGAATAAAGGGTTTTTTTTTTATTTTATTTTTTGGGGGTGGGGGGAGCAGTAGGAGGTGTTTTGGGGTTTTTTAAAAGTAATTTCCACATTTCCGGCAGCTCTTTCTCTCTGAATATTTGTAAGAGGAAAAAAAGAAAAAAGTTTTCAAGAAAAAGTATTTCCCATCTTTTATAAGATGGCAAAACCAAAAAAACCAGACCAAACACAACCTGATAAGAATACAGAAAAATTTTCTATCAAGAAAAACTTTGTAGTATCAGCATTAGTATCATAACTGCACAGATGAAAATGGCATACATCTATAGTAAAATATTTCACTTACCAGAATAATCCCACTTTGCTATATCACCAACAAATAAACCTGACTGATAAGCAACATTTTATCCATTTTAACAATATTATACTAAAACTGTCCTGCAAGTCTAAAAGTTCAGTAATTTGGTTGGAAAGAAAGAACTGTATTATTAAGATACAAAGTTTTATCATACAGAAGAATCAAAATACTAGCTGGATTATTAACTGGAAAGAACGAATCTACTTCTAACTAACCTGTTATTCCAATTCAAGTTCCAAAAGTCAGCAGTCTGATTGAGTTTTTATTAAAGAGTATAAACAGATGTACTGAGGAAAAAAAAAGTGCAGTAATAAAGAAAATGAAAAGCTATCTTGCTAATTTCACATCACTTACCCAGCAAGAGATCTAAAGGTATCATCTCTTTTACAGCATCAAGGATTCCTCTTTGCCTTGCTTCCTGGCCATCCAGTTCTCTAGCACACGCCTTGCAGCAGCCACATACAGCGCAGCCCGACTCACCTGAGCCACAGCCACAGATTCTGCAGCAAACAGAGTTGCTTTATCACTATCTTTCATTTTCATGCATTACTGATGTCTTTGTAATTAAAACATACATTCCTAATTTGTTCTATGTGTGCACATGTAATTTTTCCTGAGATAAACAGGAAAGTACAGCTAATTTAAATCCTAGCTGCCGTTGCACGGTGCCAGGGAGCACACACTGACCATACATATCTGAACTGATTTCTCAGCATTAACTTTTCTTCATTTAATTAAACAAACACCACACGAAAACATGAACAAAAAACCAATGGGTGCATGCAATGCTGGAGAAATAGTAACGGCAATATGTAAAGCAGCAGCCCTTTATGCAGCTCGACCCTTAAGTAACAGATAAAAGCAACTGGAATAGCAAGATAAGAAACTTCCATCATCAGATAAAGAAAGGTTATTCCAAAGCCAGCAGGTCTGCCAAGAGACAAATTAGTGTTCATATTCAACAGTTTCATATTCAAGCATCACAAGCTATTTACAAAAATTTTAACCTACTTCTATTTTAAAAGCACAGACACTTCTTAGATAAAATGTTACCTTGGATTGAAGTTTAAGAATACATCAACTCAGTTTACATTCAACATCTGCTTTACTCATTCAATACACTACAGAAAATATATTTCCATATGTTTGCTTACCCTCCAGGTACTCTGTCAGGACGCCCACTACTAACACAGCTAGCTCCATAGCCTGTACAATCTCCACATACAGTGCACACCATACACTGCTCCAGCTTCCATTTATGCATGCCTGGAGGACACATCATGGACTTCTCATCTTTTTCATCCAGTTCCTCTTCTAGGTCTTCATCCATTGCTGTTGCCATGTTCTCAACCCCAAAACCTAATTAAATATTGAAACAATAAATAGCCTTTTTCTGTGGCCAGCAGTGGCTACTGAGGAAGCTCTGAAGGTCTAGGTTTCTCAAGTAAAAGGGAAATGAAACACTTACATTTAGTATACAAGTAACAGGTCATTTACTTGTCACGTATAAAATATTTCAACTCGCCAAAGGTTGAGTAGGTGTGATCTTTCACACCTATATTTAGGAGTAACAGAAATGTTCAGTTGCACTGAGAACGATGTGGACTTTCATTCATGCCCGGTTTAGGCAAACTATCTCATTGACAAAAGTAATGGAGTTTGTTTTATTAACAGAAGTAAGTTTATCAGTATGTGCAGAACACCAAATATCTAACAGTTGAAGTGAAAGCATCCATACTTCTTGTTTTTTTCAAAGCACACTGCATGTACTTAAGCTTTCGTATTGGAATTGTATTTTATAATAAAATGCTTAGCTATGTTTTCACTTGCATTATTTTCCAGCACACAAAACAAAAGCAAAAATCTAAGTCCCTCACCTTTTCCTCCTTGGCTCATGGAGCCTGTGTCTCGTCCACACTGTCCTTTATTATTTACACCAAATGTCCAAACTTCTCCATTCTTCATTAACACACAGGTGTGAGCTTTGCCCATGGCTACTTGAGTCACAAAATGGCCTTTCAAATCTGTTACTAAACCTGTAAGACATAAAACACTTGAGTGGTAAATCACACTTCATATCCGAGAAGGAATCTTCAGTGATATAACAAAATTGCTAGTGGACACAGACATTTTTTAAATTAACAGCAAGGGAGAAAATCAGTAGACACAAAAAGTAAGTGCAAAAATAAGAAGTAAAAGAAGAATTAGGCCTAGGCCATTTGTCCTGCAAAGAAAGGAAAGCTAAAACTAAACCAAACCCTGCTGCAAATCACTTGTTTTGAAAAACAATGCCAAAGGAGTTATAATGCCATTGGAGTTTATTTCTTTAAAATTTTATTTAAATTGAGATGTACTGAATCACCTGCAAATTCAAACCAGGCTGTCTTGCAAGCAGAGAAACATATAAGGCCTGGTTTCCTGCAGCCTTTGTTCATAACAAAACATGTGTCATTTCTGTGACTTTTCCCTGCGTGGCCTTCTAGTGTCAGATTAATACAACAAATGACCTTTTTTTTCTTTCTTCTTAGTGGCAGCATTCATTCAGGTATTTATCACCAGTGCTGCCATATACTTTTACGGAACTTAAGGAAATTGTCTTCTCTTTCTATATTTCTGTCACATTTGGCTGACTCAGCAGAAATTCAGAAATCTATTAGAAGAGTAAGAAACACACAAACCTAATTTCCTCAGGCTAAAAAAATTCCAGACTAATTTCAATTACTCTAGTTGAGAAATCACTTAAACGACAAATATTAACTTACTTGTACTATCAGAGTAAATGGCATCTTTCCCAAACATGTAGAGTTCTCCATCTTTTGAAATTACAGAACTGCTTCCATTGTTGCATGCTGTGGATATGACAATCTTTCCTTCCATTTTAATAATTTTTTTAGGCTTATATGGTTTTGACTGCCGTCTGCTTTTAGCTTTAAATAAATAAATAAATTGCAAGTCATTCTACCAAAAAAACCTTCAAATGCACAATAATATTTGTTTTCTAATCCATGTTTACAAATATGTAAAGGGTGAGGGTCAGGACGATGGAGCAAAGCTTTTTACAGTGACGACCAATGACAGGACAAGGGGCAATGGATGCAAACTGGAGCCTAGGAGGTTCCATGTGAATATCAGGAGAAACTTTTTCACTGTGAGAGTGACAGAGCACTGGAACAGGCTGCCCAGAGAGGTTGTGGAGTCTCCTTCTCTGGAGACATTCAAAACCCGCCTGGATGCATTGCTGTGTGATGTACTCTAGGTGACCCTGCTCTGGCAGGGGGGTTGGACTAGATGATCCTTCGAGGTCTCTTCCAGCCCCTAGAATTCTGTGATTCTGTGATACTGTATAATTAGGGGCTAGACTATAATTAGGGTTTCAAACTTCTACTGAAAAAAAAAATAAATCCATTTGTATGAAGTCCTGGTCTAATTTTTACACTGGATTCTCTCAGAAAATTCAATGGCAAGCAAAGCAATGATTAGATAGGTATCCTTCAGTAATGATTTTCTGTTTTCTTTTTTCTTCTATATAAATATATACTGAACTAACTTTATGAACTTTACAAAGCAGCGCATAGTAAAAAAATTCCTCATTGCCACCTGTGAATATATATGACAATACACGCATAATGAGGCAATAGAGAAATGCTACACAGGTTTTTTGGGTTTTTTTAGAAAAATATTGAATTCTCTATTTACTAAAACCATGTTTAGAAAACCTTTGAGTCACAACAGATTCCCACAAGTGGAAAAAGGGAAGAAAAAGTACTAACAAAACCCCCACCCCAAAATCATTGTTTGCAATCTGGCCTCAAACAAAACAGCAAAAATTTGGCTCGTCATTTTTTCCAAGTCCCAGGCAGACAGCATGGCCTCTTGATGACACTTATGACTGCCTTTTCTCAGGACAAGTGTAAAATAGCACTGTCGCCGCACAATCCAAACTGTGATAAAACTGAGATCAACATCTCTAGCTGGGAAGTAGCTAGAAGTAGCGCTGGTTGTCAGGACCTGTGGTTGCTGTAAAATTCAAATACACTGGCACGCTTCCATGTTCTTGGAAAAAGTTAAAACTCTTCTTTTCAAACTATAAGGTGGTTAATAGGCTTTTATCAACCGCTGATCAAGCAAGCATAATACATACTTGATTCACCATCCTCTCCTTTACTAGCGGAACCTGTGAAGAATATGCTTCCATCCTCAGCAACAAGTAAGGCGTGAGAGCCATCATGTCCAACAGAGAACTGAATAATCTTTGGAGATTTTGTGATTGGGAGCTCAACCCATTTTCCTGCCGAAGGACCACCTTGTTTGATTCCAAGGCTCTGATATTTGCCAGTATAATAAATCTAGAAGAAAACAGTTTATCATTTTCAGTTATGACACAGCACTTTAAACTTGTTTAATTTTTAAAGTTGCATTGTTTTTAAATCCTGTCATTTCAAACCATACATAACTTTTCCTGACATTGTTTACAGCATTTCAGTACCTCTACCCTAAACTCATTAATTTTGACTCAACGGGGAAAACATTCTGATTAGATTCTGCTTGTTTTGTAATATGCTTTCTACTGTGCCACAGAGTTAGTTTTCAACATATAATTGTTTGGCTAGATGGGTTGGACACACAAGAACAAACTGTTCAGAAGAAACTACTCAGAGGAAACTAAGCATTTAAAACACGAGAAATGTCTGGTCTGAATAAAAACAAGATGGTAGTATAACAATAATTAAACACACCAAATTTCTACAAATTTTAATATGCTTCAACACATTTTTAAAACTTTATTTTCTGTAAATGCACAGTGGCCACTGAGTACATAAACAGTAAGATAGAATAAAATGTTTCACATAAACACAAAACTACTGATATGGACTAAAAAGTTTCCTCTAGAACCATGCTATTCAACAGTACTAGAAAATGGGTGTGTTAACCTACATGGGCACTTAAAGCTGTTTTTTATTGTCTTATAAAGTGTATTTCATACCTAAACACCGAACTTTAGAGATCAAAACTAGGAAATTTGTTAATTTGATATTGAAGAGGGATTTATTAGCCTTAATATCAAATTAATCTGTCTTATCTAATGTCTGAATAGTTCTGCTTGATCAAATTATGTTTCATACTATTAAATTTTATCAGGAAAAAATATTTAAGTTTATTTATGAACATTTTCACCAATTTCACTGTTTTAAGATCTTCATTGCAGCAAATTAACACAATTCTGAATACAGGAAAACAAAGAACTATGCTGATACAATTAAAATAACATTAGATTTCCCAAACTGAAATAGAAACATAGTAAATAATGTAAAAAGTCATAGTGACAGTAAGCAAAATTATTTCTCAATTTCAGTGAATATGCAAATGCCTCTGAAAAAACAGTCCACTGAGCAGAACCAACCTATCAAACCATTAAGAACAGGTTTAAAAAATAAAATCTATTGAAAACTTTGCATAGGGGAAGTCAATAATTCTCTGAAGGATTGGAAAAAAATCAGGCTGGGACTTAAATAAATGACAATGGTCAAACCGTTTATGCAAAGTCATGAGGCCAGAAATTTTGCAAATGTGCTAATATATTATTTGTAGACAAAAGGTAAGCCCTCTCCCCCCAAACTGAAACACAGCCTCACACAGTCTCCAAGTAAGACCGACTGCAGAAATTCCTATAAATTCAACCAGTCAAGCCTCAGATTTCTTAATCATTCCAATACCACCTATGAATGTTTACAAATAATCATGTGCCTTTTTCCCTTTAATGTGGGCTTGGAAAACGTATCTAAATATAGTGATATAAATTCATTCCAACATACTAAAAAGGCAAGAAAAGAATTGTAGAAAATAATAATTGAATTAAAAAACATGTAGAAATACATTGATGCAATTTGCTGTTTACTACAGAACACTTGCAGTACCTTTCCACTAGCAGTTTTCATCAGTGCAAACTCTCTTCCAGCCCCAAGGACAGCTGATTCCTCATCAAACCCTGTACCTGTGTGAGTAAGATTGAGTTAATCAGGCAGTTTAACCAGGCAGTTTCACAGACCAGTTTACAGACCTAACTGTGCCCGGGAGAGTTTGTCATAACAAAGGTTCTAAGAAACTCATAAGCGAAACAAAGTTTTGGTGCCACAAGAAAGCTTACTGGGTTAGACCTGGCAGAGTTGTTCAAAGTGGAAAAAAGCATCAGCACAAGAGCAACTGCACTTGCTCAGACAAAAGGTCCATGTAACCAAATACGCTTTTAGAATCACAGAATGGTTTGGGTTGGAAGGGCCCTTCAAGCCCATTCAGTTCCAACCCCCCTGCCATAGACAGGGACACCTCCCACCAGACCAGCTTGCTCCAAGCCCCATCCAACCTGGCCTTGAGCACTGCCAGGGAGGGGGCAGCCACAACTTCTCTGGGCAACCTGTGCCAGTCTCTCACCACCCTCACAAGAAAGAATTTCTTCTTAATATGCAGTTTAAATCCACCCTCCTTCAGTTTGAACCCATTCCCCCTTGTCCTATCACCACATGCCCTTGTAAAAAGTCTCTCTTCAGCTTTCCTGTAGACCCCTTTCAGGTACTGGAAGGCTTCTATGAGGTCTCCCCAGAGCCTTCTCTTCTCCAGGCTGACCAACCCCAACTCTCTCAGCCTGTCTTCACAGGACAGGTGCTCCAGCCCCCTGATCATCCTCATGGCCCTCCTCTGGACTTGCTCCAACAGCTCCATGTCCTTCTTATGTTGGGGACCTCAGAACTGAATGCAGTACTCCAGGTGGGGTCTCATGAAAGCTGAGTAGAGGGAGAATAAGGGCAGAGTAGGGGGGAGTTTGTGTTTGTTTTGGTTCTTTTTTCCTGATAGTGCCAAAACCAGACATCTAAAAGAGGAAAAAAAACCCAAAGCAAATACGAAGTGATATTTCTCCAAAATACCTTTGTAAACACCAACAATTTTGCACCTCAAATTCTGATGACAAGGTTGTTATCATATATTTAGTATAACTCAATGCATTTCTTATTTATCAATCCAGCCAGCAGTTCTTTTAACTTTGTTAACTTTGACCCACAGCAAGGAGTTCTACAGCTTAACCACATTATACAAGCACTATTATGAAGTCCAAGCTTCAAACAATTATATATTTACTATACAACTAGAAGAAAATACTGGAAAACCACGGATAGTGCTATAGACAGCAAGGGAGTTCAGACCGAGTGTATAGATTACGTTTAAGCAGTTTCAAAACCCTCGTCCTTCTCCAAGGGTTTATAGTGGAGCTATACCTTCCTGCACATAAGAAAGGGAAGGGCGCTGTTTTGGTTTTATTATTTGAATTACTAGCTTATTACTAACTTTCAAAGAGGAGGACTTACTGATAATGTGCAAGTCTTTCTCCAGATCAAACAATGAGATGCCACAGGCATGTAAGCATTTTCTTGCTAGCTTAAGCTGCAGTTCTTGTTGAAGTACTGGCTCAGTACTCGTTGCAAATATTCGCACAACAAAGCCATCCTGTAATACATAAAAAAAAATAATCTACTTCATACTGTATAATAAATTATTTACTTTTCAAGGCCTAAGTGTATGAGTATAATACTATTTCAGAGTAAATTATCAGAGAACACATTTATAAAGTAACATTTATTATAGACAAGAGCAGAAAGTACCAAACAGTACCTTAAACATACATTGAATTCTATGAAAACACTATGAACACTATGAAAATAGTGAACAGCTATATGAATAATTAACTCTTAACCTCACTATAGAAACCTTGCTTTTATAATTATTTGAATCTATATTTTAAGCCCTCAACTTCTCCTGCTTCAGAACCCAAAATTCTGCACACAGTTTAAGAGTGACTGCTTTAGAGAGTAGCTAAAACAGGTTCCTGTTTACAAGTGTAGATGAAGTATCTCCATCTGGCCACATTAAGAAGTTGTTCTGTTAGCAGGGAAATGGATTAACCCTGTTTCTCTTATTGTTGCATATCTGGCATCTCTTGTCAACCCTGTCTCACCCCACCCGGACCCACCCCTGTTTTACAGCTTTCTCACTGTCAAATAGTCACCAGTCCAGAACTAAGAATGCAGTAATGGTCTGCTGACCAAAACACAGAACAGAAAGAACTCTTTTGCCTTAGAAGAAGCACTTACTTGGGTTTCCACAGCTTTGGCCAATAGGCAGTTCTCATATAAAAATCTACTGGAATGTAGTAACTTTCATATGTGTTCTATGAAAACTGGCTGAAATTCCCCAAGAAGAACCAAAGCAATTACAGAAAATTAAATTAGAAAAAAAAATTATAATTAAGCTCTAAGCAGCTTATCCCAGAGAGACTCTGTAGAATAATAAGCTAAAAAGCCATTATTCCATGTTTAAGACTTTTTTTCTCAGAAAGAGAAAAGCTTTTCTTAAAATTTATCTGAAAAATAAAACACCTGAAAAATCCATTGCAAATCAAAATTGCGTGGATAAATACCAAAATACCACCCCTTCACGCACAAATGTGGCAGTTTCTCATTATCTCTAGATATATGGATTTCTTCCTCAGTTGTGTTAGCAAAGAAAAAGCCAAACATTAATCAAAAAGGCAGCCATAAGTATTGTAAAATAAAATAATTCAGTTGTGAGAAAAATAGTTTACCCATCATATGCAATACTTACATCTCTAGATGCTGCTATTTGATTAATGTATTCTCCATCAGTGAAGAGGATATTCTGCCCTTCAGTATGACAATCTGTGAGAGAAAGATGAACTGCACTGCATCAGTTTATATTAACATGCACACAATGTTCTCTGCTCTCACTACAATCAGACTATTCAAGTTCTAGTTTGTCTAAACAAATCATAGCATTCTGATAACACGTTATTTTATGCTAAGATCTCCTCTCTCACCAAAAGCATATAATACTCCTTTGTCACTTTAAGAGTTACTAAAGCACTTCCCATTGTATGAAATGTAATGGGCTACCCAATTATTTAACAGCAAAAGCTTTTGTTATTCACCTACGTGGTATATTCTAAACTATTATAACACAACTAAATTTCATTTTTATGGGAATATTAGTCCTTCTCCTTCCCCAAAGACTTTATTTTTTTAAAAAAATAAGGGTCATTATCTTTAAAGAAAATTTTTCTCAGACCAGCATATAAAATCTACAGAAATAAATGGAAAAAAGAATCAAACTTTTCTTTATTGCCAAACTATTAACTGAAAAATCTAGGTTTCTGGAAAACTATAAAGCATATAATTGAATGCATCACACGTTTGTTGAAAACAGGTCAGTTATTTCCAAGAGAAAAGGTAGAGAAAGAATTCTCCCTAAATTAGGGGAAGAAAGAAAAAGACTTCTTCCTTTCCTGCTCTGCTGATGGAGGTACTAACTAAGAGATTGATATTATATGGCTTGTAAGGTGCTTGCTTCAGTGATTACACACAGGGCAGAGACATCTTCACAAAAAAACCCCAACTACAGGACAGCTACTTTATACTCTAAATATCTACTTCCTAACCTGAACAAAGATCCAGTATCAGTCATTTTATTTAAAAAATTTAATGCTAAATGAAGCAGACACAACATCCTTCTAGCATAGCCAGTAAGTTTGCTATTTTTTGGTAGCTACCTAGAGTGTTTTATCAAAAATAATACAGCTGAAACCCCCCCGACATATTCACAAACCCATAAACTTGTTTACTTTTCCCTGCTATCCTGCCCAGCCCAATACAGTGTCTCACCAGGAACAGAATACACATTAGATGGCCTTCTCTCATTCTCACATCTTGAAGTAACAGACCCCCTTAGAGAACATGCATGTATGAATCACAAACGGGGTAAGCAGCAAACAGGATGATGAATGACAGATACACTGAAGTTTGAAACACTGCTCTCTCAAAAATAATCTCAGATTTAATGACCAAAGTCAGTTCATGTTACTAATTCTCTATGCTGCAAAGTGATATTAGTGATCAAACCAAAGAGTTATTAATAACTTCAATAACTTCCAGAAATGAACTAAACTACATTTCTGAAAGATTATAGGAGGTTGGTAAGTATTAAGATTCCTTGAATGGCTGAAAATTACATGCTCACATAAGCATAGCTGTCAAGGAAATGGGATATTCTGGCCTATTTCTTGAGTCATCTCAAGAAGAGGCGACCTTCCCAATAAATATTTTTGGGGCTTATGTGTTTGGTAGGTGTGTTCATAGAGGAAATATGAAACAGAGATGCTTTTTTTAAAAAAAAATATATGTTCTTCAGAAGACTTGCTAAAAATCAGCACTTGATAAGATAATTAAATATCAAATTAATGGAAAGTAGAAAATGGAAAGCAAATGGAATATCTGAAAAAAGCAGGATAGTATTGTCTCATCTAGCAAGCAGCTCTTATGATCAACTCTAGTCTTATTCAATCTGACTCTGGAAATTACTTTGGGGACGAAGATATCCAAGGTTCCTCTTTGGAGATTACTGTAACAGAAAGGGTTTATGTTTTACTTAAAGGACGTAACTACAGACATCTGTTAGCCACAGCCTACTTAAATGTTTCAAGAGAAGATGACTGTCCAGCACCACCTTCCATATTTATATAGTGCACCCTGTGCCTGCTAATAAAGTACCCTTGAGTTTGTCCAGACTACACTCCGTTAGCAGTCAGACTAAGTGAATAGTTCTGAACTCCAAGATATTCATGTGCAATTCCAAAGAACAACAAAACCATTTACCGTATAACTTCAACTTCTTCAGTTGAACATAGCAACCTTTCTCCAAGGTATGCAGTAAGCATTACTGCACTACAAAACGGTCAAGGTGAAAAACTCCTCTGTAAATTCAGGCCAAATCATCTAGAAAATCTCACAGAATTTGGGGATTCTTCTATGATATTTGGACTGGGAAGACCTAGCCACAGGTCAAGGAACAGTGTACAAAGCTTGGCAAAAGTATTGGATATAAGAATGTTGACACACAGCCTGGCAGTTCCAGCCACACTGTCAGATTTTCTAGATGGTCTCTCAAAGTGGAAAGACTGCCCTTTGAAACAGAAGTTTATGATTTCAAGAAGCTGGTGGATCCTACTGCCTGAGAAAGAAGATAGTGTTCCATAGCTCAGTGAGTTTTCCAAGGTCATGTGACTTCTAGATAGGATCAACTCCTAATCACATCTCCTAACGAACTCCTAATCTCCTACGAATCCCTGTATAAATAAATACAAACACCTTATTTAAATGCATTATCACCAGCCCAGGCATTTGAAAGAGATTAACTCCAGACAGAGTCACGTCTGAATACCATACCAACTAGGAGGAAATATTTGGAGTCATATCAGTTTTCAGCCGTTAGCAAGGTTACTGCCCTCTAGTTCAATCTGGTGTGGTTTTTCTGAACTACAACATGCTGTCATTAAGTCATTATTAAGATTAGAGTAGGGCAGTCACTGTATTTAGAGTCATATTTAGAGTTATATACCTAATCAGGTTTCCTCAGGATAGGTCACATACACCCCACTCTCCCCTCGTTCATTTCTTTCCTTCTAATGGGAAACAGAAATAACTAGAAGTGGACCCCTTTGAGTTTGTCCTGGCGAAAAGAACAAGGCCATACTTGCTTACAATGTAACACTGTGATAAATACGTAGAAATGCAGAAAGTAAAACCACAAAGTTCAAGAACTGAAATACAAAGGGCAGTAGTTATGAAGAACATTTAGCATCCACTTTGACACCATCACAAACCACACAAAATGCAATTGGGTGAAAAAGTTTGAGGAATTTCTGAATGGATATTCTCAGTTAGAAGATTTGCTTTTGCACTGAAAGTTTAATGTTTCTGTTTAGAATGCACACTCTTGTTTAATTTGTGTCTTTTTATAATATAAATACAAAGCTGTCTTGCAGAACAACATTTGCCACTGAGATTTGCAAAAGAAAGCTAACAGCTCAGAGGTACAGACTATAAACATGCTCAAATGTCCCTCAAGACTTGCATGAAGAGCACAGATTTGTTTACGAACAGTAACATAATTAAGGACCTCAAAGGACCTCAAAGGTTGAAGCAGTTGCCTTGAGGTGAAGAAAGTGGAAAAACAATCCCACAACACAATTTCTCAGGTCCTTGAATGAGCTCTCGCTCAGCTTAAGCTTCTCCTACAGCCCCAGAAAGACCACGCAGCTTAAACAGACATCCACGTTTTAAGGACTTGGAGAAAGTTGCATAGGCTAGATTCTACTTTCACAGTTTGTTTCAAAAATTACTGTTGTGTTTGAAATACAAAGAGCCTAGAGTGTTTTTCTGAGATTTCAGTCAGTGCCTTCTTACTTATGTCATGATGCAACACAAAATCTTTCTTCTGATCTATTAAATAAGCCTGTCATTGTTTGATCGACTTGTGCCCTCCTACTGTTTATGTGAGTGGCCAAGAACAGATTTGTTTTACCAGAAGGCTATTAAAGCACTTTCCAAGAACACCCTTATTTTCTAAAACCACCAAAAAACCCCAAAACTATCAAAAAAATCCCCAGACAAACAAAACCCACCACCAATTTAAACTTCAGAAGCATGGTCCATTAGTGTTCATTAGCCTCTTCTGTTTTGTTTTTTTATATATATTTCTAGCTATATTAAAAAGCAAATGGTTTTGGTCACAGTTTGTAACTACCTGCATGTAAGAGATACTGGAAACAAAGTCTTATTAAGTTCAAATGAGGAAGAAATAAAAATTCTTTAAGAAGGAAGTTAAGCTCTTGGAGTCTTTAAATTAAGACGACCATGCTTTCTAAAATGTTGCAATATTCTTCCAGTAGTTAGAGTAACATGCAAGACCTCTGAATGAAATGCTGCATCTGGGCTAATGCAGCAAACCAAAGTCAAAAAAGCAGCCTCTTTGTGATCTCAAAATCTATCTCATTTTCTCTTCTGCTTACCTGAAAAAACAAAGCATGAAAACAGTAAACTATAACCATCTTCTCATATCTGGAGGTTCATACCTGGCAAAGCAACTGTACCATCTTGTTCCAAAGTTTCTGGGTTTATTCTTATGGCTGTCATACTGTGATTATTGACATCTCTATATAATAAATAACCCTGGTAAGAGTAAGAATATATATATTGGTATGAAAATATTCTTAAATACATCAAAGGACACTGTCAAAAGTGAAAAAATTGAATCATTATTTTAAGTATTGTTTTAAAATTTTGGAAATCTCTTACATAAAATTTGCTTCTTTTGGATAACAAACTTCTTTCCACTAATCAAATTCTGCAATAAAAACAGAAATTTAACCCACTTCCTCCACACTTTCTACATGCTGTAGATCAGCATCCTGAAGCTCATATACAGCTTTTGAAGCCACATGTAGTAATTCTGTTCTTCACATGCATATACAATTAGTCAAAAGCCACAGTCACAGTAAAAAACAAATGTCCAACTAGCAGTGCCTTTGGGTACAGTCACTGTGTGAGTACATACACCTATACAAGCACTCAGAGAAGAACATATAATATATTTATAGCTATGTACAGATTGTCCAAATGTGTAACTCTGTATAGTGAAACTGTATGGATCCTATTCCATTCCAAACTGATAAAACAGGCTGCTGAATGAATGCATCCACATAAATTTGTATTGCGTCAGCGTACCTTCTGGTGATCCTCTGATACAATATATATTGTATTATTACAGTTATCATATATATATTTGTAAAGAACAATTTCAATTCAGAAGCATAGCAAGGAGTACAACTAATTTTACACTGAGACAATGAGATCACTCAGTTAATAGTAAATATACAATAAAAATTGCTCAGTAGTTAAAAAATGAAGCAAATTCATCGTTCTCTGAAATTTATTTTCTGATTGTTGGTCTGGGCTTTTTTAAGAGAGCACTCAGTGTTAATAGCAGGAGTCTAAAAAAACCCACTGTCTTTATAATAAATGTGAAAGGTATAAGAAAAGCTGGTAGATATTCCAGAAACTGACTTACTCTAAAAGAACAAAACATCCAAATACAGTTAACTCTGCAGTGGTAGTGTCTACAATTATCTCTACTTATAGTTTACACACCCTCGATCCTCCCCCAATTAAAACAGCACTACCTTATTTTACTGCAAATGCTTTAACATCAATTTATTCTCATACAGATATTTCAAGTATTTTTTATACTATTTTGTTGTAACACCACATTTTTACATCCACCAACTTCATTATTTAAGCAGCACATATCAATTGACTTTACAATTTATAAGTTTACGTGCTAAACCACCACATTTTAAGAAAGTCTTACACTGACAACATAAATCATGACACATTTCATTACTACTTTCTTTAGGCCAGTACCATCATATGTTCCTCATCTTTCACAATTTAAATGTCGGTAACAAACACCTGATTTTTACAACTAAAGCCAAAGGAACAATACAATATCCACGTAAGCTTACCCTAAGCCAAGGTCTACTTAAATTACTCATGAGGGATGGGGGTTGGGGTACACGTTTTATGTTTTAAGAAGTCACCTACCTGAGCATAGCCTAACCAAGACTTTTTTTCCTTTCTGTTTTTGATGCGGGATGTAGAATTGTATATATGGCCCTGAAAAGCAGAAAAACTCCAATCATTTATTGGAGTGACAATTTTACACATAATCATTTGCCACCTAAATAGCAATGTCTTCAAACATACTGAGAAGTGAAAATTATAAGAAAATGCTGTAAAATTCTCATAGAAATAATAAAAAAAAAATAGACAAACTGTAAAAGAACTGATCATTAGTAAGCTACAAAATATTCTCAATGAAAACAGGACATCACGAAAGTTAAAATATTAACTATCATTCATCAGACAAGAAGAAATCATATTACCCTCACTGTCCCACTATATCCAGAGCCAATTTTGTAAAGTCCATCTTTACATAAGAGATAGAGGAAAAAACCATCACTCTGAAGTAGGCACTGGTCATCTTCATCTACAGATATTTCTTTCAATGGCCATTTGTGCATCAAGGCTGCCTTCTTTATCCCATTACTGAACCAGTCCTGGATTTGGATTTTGCCCACCAGAACTGCCTGTACACTCCGCTGAAGAGAGTTTAAAATGGTTGGCACCTAAACAGTAAAAGAAATAGTGATTAAGTAAAAAATATGACTATTTTTCAAATCTTGTATTTTCTGTTCTATCTCCAACTCAAGAGAGACAAAGAAATACCTACTCTTATCTCAAAAACAGGGAGACAAAAAGTTAACTGAATTTACACTATAGAACTTCTCAGAACTCATGCACACATCATTTACATAAATCCCCAGATACAGAAAGGTTTCGTGCAAGACCTGAATAGTCTGACAAGCATGGCTGCCATTATTGGTGAGGATAGCTGAGATTGCTTGCAACGTTCTTCCTGTTTCTCCCCATGCAGCTACCAAACTGAAGAGGCAAGCGCAGGAAAGTGCTGTCAAGGACTGCCCTGTACTGTCATTCATTCCCGTGCTACGGACAGTTATCTCCAGAAGAAGCTGGAACAGGGATTCTGCAGATAAAACAGCAATTACACGGACAAGTCACAAAATCATACCAAGCAATTTGCTAGTCAGTGGGAAATCGAACTTACAAAAGACATGACAGATCTTTCTTCAGCCCACGGTCAATGAACCATTAGACCATTAGAACCTGGAGGTCCCTTCCAATCATAATGATTCTATGATTAAGTTCCATCTCTTTCAGACAGAAAAGAAAGCTTCCCATTGAAATAGGCCTACAACATCCTTAATCTTTCATCCTTTTTCAGCCAGAAAACGTGCAGTCTTTATAATCACAATGGCTGAAGAACAAGAAAAACCAAGTCCTTCTGTTACAATGGAGCACACTAAGAAGAAACGGGCCAGAAGGAGTTACTTTGCCTGCCTATTCAGTCCAACTCATCACTAAGATGATGTGTAGGTCTTGACCAACCTTGTCTAATCTTTTTGACCATTACCCATGTTGACGCACATCCCATTTCTCAGAAACGAGCATTTTAAATCAAACATCTGTAACAATCAAGGTGTGAACAGAAACCCCATCTCAATCTTTTTGATAGTATATACAAATAATCACTATGGTAGTAATCAAAACACAGCCTTCTTTGTAGCTTTTTAATACTCTGTGCATCAATAGAAAACAAAAGCTCTCTGCAGCAAATTACTATCATCTTTGAAAATAGAATACTCTTGATCCACAGCATAGAAAATCTTGGGATTAATTTTTTATTATTGTTTTTAAACAACAGATGCTACAGCCTAGTTGTCTTTGCAATTCTACAAACCAGTAAAAACTATTAATTAATAACACATAATTGGATTTTAACCTAAAGGGCATAATCAATCTTATATTCAAAGCTATCAAAAGTTCAACTTTTATTTTCAATATCATTTAAATCAGAACTAATTTTCTGGGACACTTTTGGATGACCAGAGGAAATAAAAGCAAAAATTCTGGCAGTTTGTTTAGCAGCTTTATATAAATTACAACATTAAATAGCGAAGCTATAGATTACAACAGCAGATCACAAGAGAAGTTCACTGTAGAACTATCTTCTTTCCAATAAGACCAAGTTATTCGATAGCTTTGATAAGACAAATGAATCACGGTTTGTAAGGTTGTAAGGCTTACTACATTTCAGTGAAACTCTGCATTACACAGCAACAAAATGTGACCTATATATATACACACATACACACACCCCCTTACATGCCAACATTCCTGTTCTACAACAGATTAATGTTGAGAAAGTTCTGGTTACATACACCATAAGGAGTTTACGCTCCAGAATAAAGTCAGTCTGTTGAAAACAAGCATGTTACTATCTGACAAATACTTGCTAGGAGCAATTTTCTTCTGTCCAATACCATAGCAGATGTATATTAATAGAAATACAGTAACAGACAAGACATTACCTAGGACTTCAGGAGGCTCTGATTGCAGGCCTTCTGGTTGCTGGCCCTGGAGCACATTTAGTAGGGCTTGTAGGCTCCTGAGACACAAGGATGGATGAGAAAATCTTGTCTCCTTTATCAGTTCAAAGACTTCACATAACCCAACTTCAATGATCTAAAGTAGGAATATTTCAGAATATCTGTTAACATAATATATTTGGGTCTTCCTCAAAAAAGGTATATCCCAGTGTTGACAGAACAAAACAGTTATTTGAATAACAAAAATGTAATACAGAATACAACTGTAATTCAAAACAAAGTCAAAATTGAGAACCCACCTACACAACTGTACTAGCAAACATTACACAGAAGTAATGTCATTATATGAAAGAGCATGTCCAAACAGAGTCATAGTTCCCTGAAAAAATAAGAAAACTTTACATTTTTTAGACGATGTAAGACAAATTGTTTCTCTGAGCCCTTCTAATTTCTATTAAGTTCACACATTTGATAGACCTCTTTTTTTCCTTTTCCTTGCTTATTAATGCAAACCAGCGAGCCAGAACTGGCTTCCAACCTGACTTCCCCAACTTAAGTTATGATACCTTTGACAGCTGATACCGTCAACACTAGTACTTTCCCTTTCAAAGCCTCGAAGATTGCTCTTGTGACAACATAAAAGATAAATTATTTGTCACTAAAACTCCATGTGTACTCAACACAGACATGCATTATGCCTACTAATACAAGATTTCTAAGAGCACTGTTATAGCCACTCCTAACTTTCCCTTTTAGCATTTCTGAATATTCTGAGATAAAATTGTTAATGGAACTGCCACTTATGCTTAAAACAGATCTATGCTGACAGTCAGCTGTAAGTTCTACTGGATGCCTTGTAATGTCTTTGCTGTCATTCAATTTATTCTGATTCTTGTCTTTCAGAATTTATTTTACCACCTATTTGATTTTTGGAGGAAGAATAGAAATGTAATCAAATCAAGTCTTCAAAGTGCAAGAGCAATTTTCCTGCAAATTACACCTTAGATTTCATATCTTCAAAGGAGTGGGGGAAAAAGCATGCATGGAATCTACAGAGGAAAATAAAACGTTAACAAAATAACAGCACAGATGGTTTTTCCAGGATCAAAAACTCAGCATCATCTTGCATGCTAAAGGATAAAATACACTGCAGTACGTTTTTAGAAATACAGTTTTCCTTTTCAGTGATAGTAGCTCTCAGAGAAACTGAGAAGTTTATTTTATTCTTCCCAGTCTTCAGACAGAAGACCTCATCTAGCAGCTGACAGAGGCAGCTGAAGAAAGCTAAGAACTTAACACTGTGTAGAAAATAATTTGGTCAACTTCCACTACAGTAGGAATCAACAACGGAGAGTTCAGCTGGGATTTTGCCTGATCTGTGCAGATCCCAGGTTTTGGGTTGTTTTTTTTAGTATCTGAGAACAACAGGCTGGGTAGGCTTCTTAAAACAGGGCTCTTCACCTTAACATATATGCATATTATGTATATGTACATCTATATATAATGCGGGTATCTCTCTCTCAACTCCTCCAACTGTGCACTAAGGACAGAACAAGCAAATAATTCTTTTCAAGATATTTTAAGTTTGTTCTCACTGCCCTGTGAAGGGTCTCTGAGCCAAAACAAGCACTGCTGCAGCCTCAGTCTCCATGTCACAGCCTGCCAGCTCTCACTGATGCTCTCCATGCAGCCATCTTCCTGTTCCCTTTGTAACACCTTTGAGACTTTGGATCAAAAAACCAAGTCCACCTTACAAAGGGTACCATAATTCTAGCCTAGATGCAGACATTATGTTCCATAATTAATTCCTAACCCCCCCCCCCCNAAGAAGTTTTGACTACATTATTTCCTTTCCTTTGTTTTCCCTCTCTCTTAATAGCCCAATACTTGGCATGTTTATTTAAGAATACATAATACTCTGCTTATTTAATTCTCTGCATTAATTTATATATATTATGTACATACAGAAAATACTTGACACAGGTAGCACAATCTGCTAATGAATTTTAAAGGACTAAAAGTCAGTTTCACAGACTCACAGAGTAAAAGATATTAAAGAGAGTAATTATTTTTCTTTTATTTTTGTTACAACATGAAAATCTTCCACCTTTGCTTAAGCTCATTAGCTAAACAGCAAGATGTATGCTACTGCAGGAACAAAGTTAATTCCACTTTAAACCAGCATTTGTTCCTTTTAGTACAGGGCTTTTGCAGATCATCCATAACCCGATATTAAATTTAATACTCGGGGGGAGAGGGGAAGCAGCTGCAAATCACATCAGTAAAACTGAATCTGCCCCACTTCAAGTAGAAAGAATTCCCCATCATTAGTAAAGGTACTAAATAAATAGGATACTAGATAAGTCAGGCAAAGGCAAATATTCCATGTAAATCCAAAAATTTCAAACTAACAAAGCAGATTACTAAACTGTTTGAACAAAATCAAAATGCAAACTGTATTGTTCTAATATCTGAAGACCAGCAAATTGTGTCTCTGTGTCACTGCTAACAATTTTTAAAAACATTGTTCTCAATCTTACTATAAAAATCGCATAGGACAAATTTTAATTTCAAAACGTACTCTAAATAGAAGCTCTAACAAACCTGACTTCCTCAAGTCTAAGATTAAAAAAATAAAAAGACAATTCAATAGAACACCTAAGCTGCATAAAAAGTAGAATGTTTTCAACTTATTCTCAATTAAATTAAGAACTTTCACAAACAAAGAGAACAACACTTCAAGGTCTAACCTCACTAGTTTGACTCCAGAGAATCTGGAAAAGCACAAATCCTGGTTACACCTTTTTTTGAATATGACTTTCACCTCACTGTCAAATTCAAAAAGACATCAGTATTCTTTTTTAATAAGCTAATGATTACTTTCAGATGGTGGTCTAGTAAACTCTGTGAGACTTAGAAACTTCAGTAACTTTCTTTTTTATACTTAACAAGCTAAGCCCAAGCCAGTTGTTCATTACACATAAGAACCAGACCATAATATACTCAAAGGATGAGACAGACACCTATAGTCAGCATACAAAGACATTTACATTGCTAGGATTTAAAAACTCTACTATCTGTGAGACAGCTCCAAGTGGATGCTTTTTTCAAATGTATGGATGCAGGCAAAATTAATAATAAAAAGTGTCCTACCTTAGAGGGACCCAAACAATCTAATATTAGCTAGTTACTTACTAAAAATATTGAGGTTGTACCAAACATCTAAGCCACTGTTGAATCTGTAAAAAATCTTAAACTCTAATATTTTGTAGAGTCTCTGCTAAAAGTGAACACTTTGAAAGCACACTGATTTTCATCAATTTCATATTTGCTGTATTAAACGTAACAAAATAGCTCGCTGATTTTCTGTTTCGAGAAAAGAAGTGTGAAGTTTCCCACCTAGGGTTTCCATACATTTTTTTGCAAGCCACCATCTTTTTAAGACTGCACCACTTTTCCAAGTGTCTTTTTGATAAACTCTCCAACATCTTTAAAAACACTTATGTTTTAGTTTCCACATGCAAGTATTCTGTCCACATCACTGGTAAATCTGATCCTTCTCTGAACCTCTCTCAATTTCAAAATCACTTTAAAACTCCATTCTGTTCTTAATAAATTATAATAGCTACATTGCCCATTACTTAAAATTGCAAATTAAGCATCTACAAACACTTGATGATTCACTTAATATAATCCACAAGGAGTCAGATGCAGTTCATAAACAATGCTAACTTTATTTCTACTGACTGCACGTTATTTTGAGACCATGAAATTCCAGTCCTCGAGTTGCAGATACCTGACCTGGTTATGTTCCTCTGCAATTCTCCATCACTGCTTCCAAGAGTGCCAACTTTGCCCTTCAGATAATACTACCTAAACATAATCATCTATAAAATTGTAATTCTCTAAGCAACAAGGACATTCTACGTAATCAGTGTTGCAACAGTATTTTTAATTCAGTATTTGCATTGTTTTTAGAGCAAATACATACAAACAAGGAAAGTTACTCTGAAAATGCTTTTTAGACTCAGAAAATAACAAAAGGAAGCAGGACTCATACTAAGCTATCAATGACAAAACTGAATGCACAGGAGTTACATGGTACAAAACAAGTGAATCAATAAATTAAAAAAAATCAAGAAAAAAAAATAAATCACTAAGTCCTCTGTAAATTACTTCTGACTTTCCATCATTAATCCTACTATAAGCATAGAAGTAGTAAATAATAAAAAACCTACCCTAACTGTTGAACTACAGTGTTGAAAATCTTAATGTGCATTACCAACTATCTATAGTTATCAGTGTAAAAAGGCACTAAAGGAAAAAAGGGGAAAGATTAAAAAACTAAGGTAGTAAGAATAACTGGCAGTTACTGCAATTACATGTATACCTGGCAAATCATCTTGGGAAACACTCCATCAATTGAATTCCAACAGCAGAGAGATTTATTCTTTTTGGGGGGTAAAGCAAGAGAAAGCATGCTGTACCACTACCAGATAGTAGCCTCTGACAGATGTAAGAGCTACCTTATTTGCATTAAATACTTGTCTTTGCCCGACTTATTTAGTACCCTATTTATGCCTTTTGTGTAGAATTTTGAGGCTGTAGTTTATTTTCAAGTGCCAGTAGTTATAAAGGAGTACAAGCTGAATGTTTACCTGACATTTAATTGACTTGAAAATTAATCAATGGGCAGGTACCTATATCTTCTTCATACATCAAATCAGATGATTCTGGACTAGATGCTCTACAAATACAACTATAGCTATTATCTGAGCATATGGCTTACAATGCTGTTCTTCATTCCCCACAAAGAACATATCAACTTTAGGTCACGTAGTCACATACACGGTACACTTCAAACAGTAACCAGTTACTTGCCTTTGGAAGTTTAATAGGTGGCTCTTTGGATTCTTCTTCTTCATCACTGTCGGAATCCCCACTCTGTACACTGTTCTTTGAAGCCAAAGATACAGATGCTTCCTTTTTTTGCCACTCCAACACACAATGGCGGACATTGCAGTAAACATTAAAAGCTGAAGGGTTGCTATGTAATCTGATATCAGGTATGGTTATTGTACTCTCTAGGTTTTCAGTCTGAAAAACAAGATTAGTTTTAAGTTTATTAGAAGTTTCAGGCTTTATAAATACAAGTAACCTCACCAGTTTCAATAACTTTGACCAACCAAATGATTCTCAAATTGGAGACTGAACTTGCCTGTTGAAATACAAATCATATTGGTATATATACCAATATATATACCAGGGAAGAGGAGGAAGAAATTTCAAAATATTCCATCTGACTTCAGTCTCTACCTCTCATAACTTGATGAGGACACTGAGACAGAAAATGAAAGCAGCTCGGGCTACAGAATGGTCCAAACCTGAGCCACAGTCAAAAGAACAGCAGAATTCAGGATTTAATATCTTAACAGGGGTCAGTTTGGGTTTTTTAAATTATTATTAGGGAATTTTAACATGTATTATTTGCTATTCTAGTTGTTCATTTTAATCTATTGGCAAACAATAAACATTTAAGCTGTTTGCTAAATGTATATTAGAAATTAAAAATACCAGTTATTTGTCAATAAAGGAAAACAGATGGCAAGTTCAAAAATTGCCCCAGGAGGACACTGCAGATAATAATAATTTTGTGGATAATAAAAACCTAATGGACAAACTACTAAATACAAAAATCTATCAAGGTCTATGAAGCAACAAGACACCATCCTGTTTTCAGAAGCCCTAAACCACAAAATAAAGGGTTGGGAAACTGTTCTGAGAAGCCACCACTATCCATGCCCTTACCCTACCACTACCCTACCCCACCCACATTTTCCTTAGTATCTGTTACTGGTATAATACTGTTAGCCACTGCCAAGGCACAGAAGAGCCTTCATAAGGCTGTCATTAGACTTGGAAAGAAAAAACATTTTTGAAAAAACAGCTTTAAATTCTGCCCCATACTCTCCCTTTCTGCAACAGTAAGATGAGACAGGAGGAATGACTGACTTAAACAAAACCCCACACCAACAGCAAAAAAACCCCACTGGCAGGGTTACACTTTCTCTTTCGTTCTATACTACCAGAGACTAGACTGGTTTGAGCACAGGCTAGGAAAACTGATCTTCAGGCACATGGAAGGAAACAATTCCTTGTAATAACTCAGTGTAGACAGAGGGCACAGAGACTACGTAAGGAGAGAAGGCCTACGTTAAGTGTGCAGGATAAATCTGCTTGAACATGCAAGGCAAAATTTGGAGGAGCCGTTAGGCTAGACTGAGTTAGGGTCATGACTAACTTCACATGGTTACTTTGGTTTATTTCTTGTATTCTTGGGGGGAAGAAAGGATGAAGGCTTTTTGTCTTTTTCTTTCTTTTTATTTAAGGAGGATAGACATTTGTGAATGACCACATTTTATTGGGCAGGAGAGCATGCAGTGAAATACAGTACAGTGATTTGGGACAGATCAGAGCAGAAATACTCATACATCTGTGAGACTGGTGATGGGAAAGAGGACTTTAAACTAGCAGAGAAGAGGGAAAAATAAGTTTCAGAACCAGTGAACTGCATAACGTTTTAATGTGGTGATTTATTTTTCTACAATATGGCAGCCACAACTTCGTACATCAAAACGCAGCAATGGTTCACAACATATTTCTAAGTGCACTTAATCTCTTTATTATTACCAGAAATAACACAAGCTTCTAGACTATACCATTTAACACCATATGTTACAAAACAAAAAACTGAAAATAACTTCAAAATATTTCATAATTTACATATTTCCTTTTATTTTTGACTACAGCTGTAGCTGTACCGGTGCATATTTGCATATCCTTCCTTTCCATTATTACTGCAAAATTATTACAAGTTAAAACATTAAGCAGCAATGGTTTACTCTGTAGCCTATTTTATCCAACACAGTGTGTTAATTTTTCTTACCCGTGTCAGTGTTAGTAGTAAGTACAAAAATATAAAGATATTAGGGAAAAAAAAAAAGCTGAAAGCTACATCCATACTGAAAGTTTGGCATTTTTTTTTTTGGCATTGTTTTTTTTTAGCACAACAGAACTTCTCTGCCATTAGAGTCTGAAAGACAACATAAGTTTAGTCCTTGTTCAACATGAGCATCTTCAAAATAATAAAGCTGCTGTTAAAAGCCTACAGTATCAATCAGTGCAAGAACTTGAGATACAGCCTTGTATGTTATTCCAGTATTGAATTGCATCAAAACAGATTTGGACGGACACCAATGATAATGAGCTACTACATACTTTGAAGTGTATTTGGCAGCAGAAAACTAAACGGTTACAACATATGACTCTCCTGTATGTGAAATATCCAAACGCATACCCCAAGAGTTTTTGCAGCTGCTGTTAAGGCAAACATACAATATCAGCTTTCAGCTTGAAAGCTCAGTTGAACTACACCAGTTAAAAAAAAAATATTTAGCAAGTTTCCTGTGCATTTCCTACTGTACTGACAGTTACAGGAGAGAAAAATATTTGGATCCTCTGAAATACCTCTATTTGAAGTTCACTTATCTAATTAGTATCACTTATTGTAATTAAAACTTCTGTGAAGAGTTTACATTCCAGTTCTTCCTTGTCAGGAGTTCAGCTTAGTCTTTGTTCCAGAACAGCCTAAGTTCTGTAGCTTGTGTAGCCTCTTTCGAAATAGGCTGGCCAAATTATTTAACCAGCACAGATAATTTTAGACATTACAGTGCTAGATAAAATATCAATGTATGTTTTGCTGCCTATTAATAATAAGCTGACTAATTTTCAGAAATAAACTCCTTCCTTATTCTCAATACTTTACAACTATTAAAAAGCTCCTTACCTGATTTATATTATTAATAGATATTATTATAAATATAATATGTAATAATGTGCATACCACTCTATATAGAATATAAATATGTTTATATATTAATAATGTTATATAAATAGTATTATATATAAATATAAAAATATATTAATACCTAAAGAATGCTTTAGCTTTTAAGCAGTAAGCACTTTTAACTATTCTGTGTTTACTGTCCCACTCTTTTACAACAGTGCACAATGGTTATACACAATAATCTCCTATCCAGACTTCAGTACAGCACAGCATTCTCCAGAAAACCCTGCTCCATCTAAACAGTGTAGCACTAGCATATAGGACTCAGAACTAGAGTTTAATCCCTAGCTGTGACATTAACCCTCTGTTGACATTTCTTAGTTCATACCAACATTTTCCCTTCAGAAAACCTTATCTTTAACTAGATAAGGGGCTTTAACTAGAATATTTATAGTTTCCAGGTCTTCAAAACAAGTATCTGTTCAAAAGTGGAGGTATATGAGCAGATTGTATAAACATCACTTTCTCAGACTTCTTTTACAAAAGGCAGAGATGGAGCTGAGAAAAAAAAAAAAAAAAGAGACAGGAAAACTTCCTTTCCCTCTAATGCAAATGCTCATTCAGTAGGCAGGTTTTCTTTTCTTTCTTCTTTTTCTTTTTTCTTTTCTTCAACAGTCATAGTGGAAAGTATTCAAAATAGACATACAAAATTTTTTCCTTTCTGGATTACAACAGATTCCTACCATCACTAAGGTCAGATGCACTGATCAAGTTAGGAAACCGGGACTGAAGTTCATCCTAGCATCAACTGGAAGTTTCCTTTTCTGCAACTAGTGAGAGTCATGGCATCAGGTCACTCTTCTACATAGGCTTACAAACTTCCCCAATAATATGAGATTTGTGCTGCCACCTGTACAATCTTGCTACTGGCTCACAGACTTTGAGGTAGAAGAGATCACTATGAAAATCTAACCACTAACTGTGCCTGCGGAACCTCACTTGGTAATTCTTGTATCAAACTAATAAAGTCTGTACTAATTTCCAACAATTCTCTCAATGATACTGCATTTCATGTTGACACAAAATACTTCTACGTTGCCAAGGAAAACAATGGAACATACAGTCAAAATGTTAATTGACTTTTAAGAACTCGGTGAAGTGATTTACTAATTTTGTGCAGATCTAGGATTATAATAATCCCATCAGACTGCTCTTGAGCTATGGGATACATTATTTCAAGAAGAAAACTCTAATAGCTTGTTTTCTTGGTGTTAAATGTATAGAGATCCACAGATGTACAAAATACCTTTTTGTGACACTGTGGATACGATAAAGAGCAACAATCACTTTTTCTGCACCTTTAAATGTCCTTTTCTTAATGGCTAGTGGAATATTGCAATCCAAAGCACTCACTAAGTGTAAGAATGACTAGAAACCCAGCTTCTAGGATGTCCAAGTAGAAGACAAGATGATAGGCTCTGCATTTTTTTTCTCCCAAAGCATTTGGTTTCTCAGAGTGTGAAAATGCTATGGCTTTCAAAAAGAATGGAACTCCAGGGCTGGAAAACAGAATTATGCTTTTTGATTTAGCAGTTTTCCTATGAGCTGCAAGAAAGTGGGACATTCTGAAACGTCTATCTTTGTTGTTTCACTTGGTATCACCATAAATTGAAAATGCACCTTCTTAAATCAAGATATGTGATGAAACATATGTCATAAAACTTAAGATACCCAGTATTCATCACATCTGTCTTGAGTGCTGGAAAAAATTATTTGTGCTAGATAGAACATCTAAAATTAAATATTGGTGAAAAGGAAGAGCAATTTTTAAACATGATGTCATTCTTGCAAAACGTGCAATATTAAACTTCAAAAAGGAGATTCTCAACTGAAATCATACAAGGTGAGGTTACAGTGATGAAAGGTCATTTCAATGGTCAGAAGGACTAAGGCTTCTTTTTCAGAGGGATAGATAATCTGTAAAGACAGTAAACCTAATTAAATCCCTCACAAAAGTTTTCTGTGTCTTAGGTAGACAAAACAGCAGATTATGTTCTCCAAACATTTAAGGTAAAATTAGAAAAGCCTTTCTCCTGAAGTTTTAAAACACACTGAAGAAACACCAACTCAATCTTGAACTAAAGAATAATGAAATCTAAATGTCTGAGAAATTGCAATGCCAATGTAAGCAAAGAATCAATCATGAACATAGTTTTAATACATGCAGGTAAAATTTTATTTCTTGTGTGCTAATTTTTTTCTAAAAGATAAGAGGCTATCTTATGAGAGAGAGAATGAAGTGCACATGGCCATACGCTGATGTGTGACTTGTCCTTGTAAAGGTATAGTCCTCGCCAAATGGAAAGATGAATTATGTAGGAGAGATTAAATGGCACATGTTTAGTTCAGAAAATAGAGCAACTAGGCTCACGAGTGCTCTTCTCAGTCTGCCTTTTGTAATGTTCCAGTACACCCCAGCGACGAAGTGGGAAAAACAAAACCCTCTTGTCTTCTTTACACTTGTCTCACACCTAAACAGACTAAATCCATACAGAGCTTATTTTCTGACCAATTTATTTCCTTCCTCTTGAGCCAGATGACTGCAATAATGGCTTATTCTCAGACATGATAGAAATAGACTATAATCTAGGAGAGGAAAGTTAATCTGTTGTTAAAGATAGCTAAGGCTATAATAACCATCTGATCTAGCCTGTGCATAACAGAGCATAGAACCTCACCAAATTCTTCTACAAACAGTTCAAACATCTCTTAGAAAGGGATGCCCTCTTGAGGTTGAAACACCAAATAATACAAAAGCCTTTTAAAACACTGCCAATTTATTTGAGAAGCTATGTGTGTTTTTAACGAGACAAATATTTATCCCAGTTGATGCACTTTATAGCCCTAATTAGCTAACAATATATTTGTCTGCTACATGAACTGTTCTTTCCCAATGTTTTTATTCCTTTCATTTGTATGAAGTTTAACAAGTCACAGTTTAAAAATCCTACATAAAATAAACAGGTGGATGCCAATCATTGGAAGTACATTCTCCATATGTGGCAGACTCCAATTTTTCAGTATTTTTCAAATAATGTTATGAGAACAGAAGATGGTGAACTCTGGCCTCCCATCCAGACTCTCAGCTAAGTGTTGTAAGCAGCACTTTGATGAGTTAACAGTAAAGTGAGAAAACTTCAGGGTGTGAAAAGGGGGAAAAGGAGGGGAAGCAACAATATTCATAGGGTTTAGATAAGTTACAGAGCATACAATTTTCTAGTGATAACTGTTGCCAAAAAAAAAAAGGTGGGGGGGGTTAGAATCCAAGGTATGATACAATCACATCTGATAATCACATATTTGTTTTCTATGTAAAAGTCACTCTACTTTGCACTGAATTTCTAAAACCAAAACACACTGTACTCACATGGAAAACTTTTATACCTCTGTTTAAAAAAAACCCTACTAAACTGCAAAACCAAAATTATCCGTAGTCCAAATACACGTGATCATAACATGATCCCAGCTTAGAAACAGAATAAGGCACAAAACACTAGACTGCATTAAACACAAATTAATGTTTTATACCTAAAATGTTATAACATTTAATGCTTAAATGGTGGAAATAATTTTCTTCCAGTTTCTCAACAATGACCTTTTTTTTACGTTCTCTCCTTTCCAATTACTCAATTATCACTTTTAGTAAGTGCAGGGTATTAATAATAAATTTTTGGGCTCCTTCAGCTTATTCTTAATTTAAGGCCCTCCATGCCTCTACCAAGCATATTAAGAGAAAGTTCCCATCTCTGTTCAGACTAAAAGACCCTCATTCTTAAAAAATAAACATGCACCCAAGCTCTTCTGCTCAGAATGTCCAGTAGCAATAGGCTTTTCAGCCTACTCTATTATAAGGCTTCAAATGGAAACACATTTTCCTGACAATACACGTATCCTTTTCCAGCATTTCAGTGCAAAAATGACCATTGTGCTTATTCTGCACTGGTAAGCATGGGGATACACTGAAAAGCATATGCAGGGAAAAAAACACCACCAACAAAAAAACCAAGGTAACAAACAAAAATAAAAACCAAAATCACCCCACCTTGTCAATAAACAAAGTCTGATAACCTAAAGATAATGAAGTTGATTTTATCTTTCCCTCTTCAATAACATTTTTCAAGAAATGCATGGTTTCCTGCTATCATGCAGGAACAAGCTGTAGTGCCTTTCTGTGCCTCAGTGACTCGGAACTAACACAAATGCTCTGCTGGTCAAGCATGGCCTGCCTCAAAGGCTGTCTAGGATAGAAGCTTCAATAAAAGACATGCAAAAACCCATTATGCCTTTCAAAGGCAGATAAATCTCAGCTAATGCTTCAAGTAGAAGCTGTTTTTAATCCAAGCAAAATCTTGAAAACAATCCTTCACAGACATCAGGTGCAGGGACAACCAGTTAGTGCCAAAACGTAACTACTGACAAGACTCAGCCTTAACTATGCTCATGTCACCTTCAGCCATTCAGAAGGGATCCTGCCAATCCATTTATCCAATGCAACTAAATCCAAGAAGCGCATTTGACTGTCAAGTTTGTGAAGAACAGAAGTTCTGGATTTAGCTTCCTACTTGGCAGTTCAACTAGGACACCACTACCCAGAAAGATGAAGTTCCCTTTATATAGTAACAGGGATCAAAGCTGAAGAGCTCTCTTATTTTATAAGTACAAGCTTCTGTCACTAGACAGAACACAAGATGACTAACTGCATTCTGCAGAATTTCTTCACATTTCTACCTTGGTTTTCTGTGCTGACAGTGGGTCTGATAAAATCATGAAGGGAACAGGGTTAAAACTTCTAATATCGTAGCAACTGAAGAAAGGGCTGAAAAATTCAGTTTGGACCAGAAATATTTCACTGTACAGTACTGAGAACAGAAGTGAAGATAAGCCCCTTCTATACCATAGTCTAGAGCTGCACTACTTGAGATAAGCAGAACAATCTGGTAAGTATCCAAAAAGGCAACACCGAAGGAAGAGATATAGGGCTTGCTTCACCCTCCCAAAGTCATCTGTCTTGAGATAGAGTAACTACACGAGGTTTGGCAAACAGGGATAAGATGGCCAATTTCATCTACAGTGTATTTGTACTATAAGGGCATTCATCTGACTATAGAGTGTTTTCACTGGATATTGCAGTGGTTCTGTCCTTCAGAACCATTCCAGAAAAGAGCTATTTTTTATTTACTGACTACAATGGGAACCTGGGAAGAAGCCTACGTGCCTGCAGTGAGCCTTCATGAAAATCCCTCTAAGAAACTAGCTTAAACAAGGAAATATTAGCTCTCGAATAGAGAAACAATGCAGCATAGCAGTACTTTAAAAATACTGTTGCTTCCACCTAGATTTTTTTCTCTGCAACAAGTAAACATGCAAACATTTTTATGAAGTTCACTGTACTGTTCCCATGCATTTAAAGTGATGGGGGCATGGGCCACAAGGGGAGAAAATATTAATAGAAATAGATAAGTATCATCTATTTCATTACAGAGGAATTTTCAGAGGTAACTTTGGATTCCTTAGACATTGAATACTCCCTTTCCCCTTTAGCCAATACGGACAAAACTTTTTGCAGCAGTAGTCTCTAATTGTTTGCTAGACATGCATTTCTTAAAATTTAACTGTAAGACCAACATCTACAGTTCAGGAACTGGAGAAACAAAAATGCTGTTCATATTATTTCATGTTGAACATTAATAGCAAACGGAGTTGAGTAAGGTTAACATTGGTATCATAGTCACGTAGAACATAGTAAACAGAAAAACAACCCTGGCCTATTGTTACCTTCTCTAAACAAATAAATTGATAGTTACACTTGTTTTTCTTGTATTTCTCTCCATTAAAGTTACTTTCATTTCTGAATCAGAACTTTGTCAAGTTAGTTACAGACTTACCTTGTTGCGTGTTTTTACTTTCAATTTAGTCTTCTGTTTCCTTTTCAATTTTTTCTTGCTAAAAAGTTTCTTACTTCTGAAAAAGAGCAGAAAAGCCATGAGAAGAAAAGAATTAAACTCCCTTCCATACCCCATGGTAAACAGCAGTAGTAGCAGAGGAAAAAAATGTCAGAAGTCCCCTAAAATTTTTTCTACTAAGCAAAGGGAACCAACATAGACAGAATTTTAGAGTATAAATCAGAATATAAAGCACTTAAAATGATGCCTTCCTAATGCTCCACTGAATTAAGAGCCTTTACTCTTTACTTTTACTTAACTTTACTCAATTTTAGCAGAATATATGCTAGGACAGACAAAAATATCCCTATATTTCATACTAGCTTACCCTACTGTTTCTATTACGTTAGTTCATTAGTATCACACCAGTGTTAGAAGCAAGAATTATTGATTCTCAGTAATATAACCTGTTAGCACAGAACATGTATGTTTTGTGAAGTCTTCACCAGATAAACATTGAAGCCTTCCAAGGAAAAAAGGAAGCCTTAAAAATGTACCATTTGCCAGAAAAGTCAGTTGGTGGAAGAAACTGCAACTTTTGAACACAGCTCCTTTAATTCTTGTTTGGACTTTTCCCACCTTCAGCTTGCGCACTTTTCATTTCCAACCCTTTATGTTACAGCTCTAGCTAACACACAGTCCTCTAATCCTTTTCTGCTGACACCTCATTTCTATCACATTCTTTTTCACCTTCATTTCACTACCCCATACAAACCAAAACAACAAAAAAGAAACCATAGGAAAAAGATACCATACACACACATACAATTGTTTCAAATAGTTTACAGTTCAGATTGGTTAGAAATATAAAACTATGAAAATAGAAAATCACAGGCAGTAAGAAGTTGCACTTTCAGGTAACAAATTGGTAAGAGACTGAGAATCAGGAGAATCTTAATATTTTATTCAAACAACTTTGTTTTAAATAAAAATAAATTTTGAGGGATTAAAATTATATTTCTTGCTACTCTCTCCCATACAGCAGTCAGACTGCAAGATTATATGAGTCTGACGACGCAGCAGTCAAAAGCTGGAAACTAAAGTTTGACCAATGTCCAGCAGTCAGAAAACAAGCTCAAAAATGAACCTCTGCAAAGTATCCCAAGAAAGCTGCCTGCTAGAAATTCCATCACCTTTCCCACCTTCACCTATTAACAAAGAGGGAGGTATATTCTTCATCCAGACACTACCTATAGAAAAAAAAATCAGCTGACCACTTTTCTTATAAAGAACCACCATCATTATCCCGGAGCTCACAGAACTGATTCAGTGAGGAGGAACCCCCCTCATCCTCCTCAGTAAATTAAAGCTTATAAAGAGAACCTAGATGACCTCCTAAGTTTCCTTCAACAGCAAAGTTTCAATATAGAACAGCATATAACTATTTAAGATGCAGAAGGAAAAAAATTATACAACCTGTAACGTCCAAGTTTCTACAATCAAACTCCATAGTTTGTTTCACTGTTCAGTTATTCTGACATCAGACAAGTTTTTCTTCCTTTTCAGATTTTAATGCAGTTAATTTTTATTCTGCTGTCACATACAAAGAATAGTGCAGTCCCTTCTATTCTGTAGCCACTCAATCTTCTTCTCTGGGCCAAATAACCTTTTATGAAACTTTCACCCTAACTTGTAAGTGTAAGAGTCCCAATTTATTTTGGACTTCTGGGCTCTCTCAGTCCATGCCACAAGCAAACCACGTTGACCAAACTGAAAACAGTACTTTATTATTTGCTGTCGAGAAGAGGAAGAAGAACTGCTGCATATCCCTCCAAGGTCAGACTTCTAATGGTATTCCAGGTATTACTTGGCAGCTTCACAGCAGTAAGGCATGGCAAACCTATGTAACCTTGAATAACCTGGAAGGCATTTTCCTGCAAACCTCCAAACTGAGCTTCCAATACTCTTTATCTAGTTGTGCTGTTAATTATGTCTTTTAAACACAGTACAACTCACACTTAGCAGAGACAACATAAGCAGTGTTTTTTGGGTTTTGTTTTTTTTTAAGAACACTAACTCAAGCTGCCAAGACATTTCAAATTTAATCCTGCCTGCCAGGATCCTTGCAAACTCTCCAAAATTGTTACAGTCTGCAAACATTATAAGCAGTCTTTCATCTTGCAAATATTTCACAGGACCAGTCCCCATATTTTTGTTATGCATTTCTCTGTGTATATGTACACGTTCAGAAACCTTCAAAATCAAGCCTTTTTTTCTCTGGCTAAGATTGGGCTCATTTTCAAAGTGACAAAACCATTTTGCAGACTGACTTCACCTGTCAGTGGTACCTAGACAATGTTTTATCCAATTAGCAAGCTGGAAAGATCAAGAGGCTTACTCCTCCTTTCAGATTCCAAGTGGTGGTGCTATGATCCCCCTCATTCACACATCAACCATTAGAGATACTACAAGTATAAACTTTTCCTAGTCATCCCACTGTAGCAGTCACTATCTTCAGCAAGTTTTAGGCTTGAACAATTTTTTACATGGAAACAACTTAGATACAGAAATGACATGCTGAGAATCCACATTCATCTCCCTATTTTTTCTTAAAACAAAATCTCAAGGATACTGAAATTCTAACACTTCTGTTGGGAAGTATACTTTGCCCCTGTATCCAAACAAAACTTCAGAATTAGTAAGTGATTCATTAAAAAAAATTAAAAACCTCATCAACACTAATTTTCCAAACAGTTCTGAGCAACCTATCATTACAATGCATAATACTAATAGGTTTATAATGATCTGCATATAACATATAAAGTTACATATGGTTGTTCACATTTCTACTGTTACATACCATTGTGCCAAAAGGTTTTAATATTCAGAGAGAAAGGACAAAACATGGGCAAGTATATTCATGAAAAATAACACTAAGCAGATTATGAGTAATTTCCTGTTGGAAACCACATGTGTTAATTCTAAGCCTGACTCTTCTACTGCCTGAAGATTAACAAGACCTGATAAGGCTCGGTTGGATTTTTTAGCTAAATTATTCATTATGGTTTTGGTTAACAATTGTAAATTGATGTAAGCTGTCACTTGTAAAGGTCCTGAAACTCTATGCTGACAATCTGCTTCCAGTGGCAGAAGGCCTTTAGCCTTTAACTTTTAACTCAGACATTGATACCATCTAGTTCACATGAATCAAATACTGATTATCAGCAAATCTTAGGCAGGCTTTCTGCAAACTGCTTCAAGCCATTATAACATTTGAGACTAAGTCAGCCGTTTTGAACTGGACCACAAAGGAAGTGCAAGTCAAATGAGTGCAGAACATGAAGATACCCTGACAGGAAAATACTTGTGGCAAATGGACCCAAAGGAAGAGTGAACAGTGTTATTACAGCCTTCACAGAAAAATCTGTTGAAAATAAAAGCAAAGACCTAAAACATTCAACCCTGGAATATGGGACAATTGCCTAAATCAAAGTGGCTAAAAAAGAGGAGGGCAGGCAACAACTGATTGCTGGACAATTTAGAATAGGTAAAATAGCTGTTAAATGACATTATTGCAACTTCTCCTCAGCTTTGTGGAACCTGTAGTAGAAGGAAGTAAAAGCATGCTTAGTTTATTTCTTTTCAAATCAGAAGCAGCATTAGCTAGTACTTGCAATGTTTGCCACATTATTAGGGGGACACTCTTCAGTTGTCTCAACACCATTGCTCTTACTCTGTTCAAAAGAGCTGAGGAAAAGCAAACAGAGCATCTTCCCTCAAAGTCACAATAGTCTTGAGTTGCAATTCATAAGCTTACATTTGAGAAGGAAGCTGTATATGTTGAGTGTGTCCCCCTATTCAACGTTGCTACTGAATGACTCAGTATGGGTTAGCACTATGTTAACCTTATGTTAACCACTATGGTAAGGTTATGTTAATAGCATTACACTGCATAAGCTCTTCTAGGCTGTATTTGCATTAAAGGTGTCACTGATGAGTGGAAAAAATATTACTCTGTTTCTGCTTCTGAGGCAGAAAAGGAACAACAAAAGTGTTACTCAACTGCTGTCTGACCTAAAACCTTTGCTTCTATCTCAAATGCGTTACCAAATGTCACGGTAGCTAGTACAGCATTAGACCCAGTCATTCCACTGTTGATTAAATCTTTGAGCACACTTTTGAAAAATGAGTGAATTTAATAAACCGCATGCTAACACATACTAAAATTTTTAAAACTTCCAACTGACTTTGATCCAGTGTAACTGTCTAAACTTCCTTGCTCTGGTTCAATGGCTAAGCATCTTCATGAAGTAGTACACAGGAGAGGTCTATCAAAGACATGCTGTATCTAGACAAATATACTGTACTATTTTGTTTCCCTAGGTGCTTACTCTGCACAGTTAATTTAAGCATTCAAAGGCTAGTGGAAATACTCTTACAAGTCAGTAACCACTCAGTGACATGAAACACTGTCAGATTTGTGATAACAAATAATTACTTTCTTCCCTTCACTTGGTGAATTGTTGATGTCGGTGGTCAATTTGGTTGGACGTGACAAGTATTTGCTTCTGAACAGCCCAAAGTGAAATCCCAACACCATAGCCCACAACTGCAAGCTGTTATCACTCATGTAGCCAGGTAGTCACCATCATGTCTTGGGGTCTTTTAAGGAATTTAAACACCAAGTTCCTTAAAAAGCTCTAAATCTACCAACGTGCTTTACTCAAGGGCAGCGAAATGTGAATACTGACGTGTGGACACTGGTTGAAAAGTAATGAACTGATGTTTCCTTCACCGTTTTCCTCCGCTGCTCCATACTGAATAGCAGTGCAAAATCAGCAATACTCACTTTTATGTGCAAAAGTCAGGTAATAACTAGTGCCATTTGGCAGCTTTCCTTGTACAGGTATCTTACAGCTATAAAGGATCTACAAGTTAAAAAACACATTATCCAGAGGTTGTCACTACATGATGGAACATCACAGTTGCCATAAAGGCAGTGAGACTGCAAAAAGACAAGAATTGGTCCAAAGTAGGTGGACATCAGTCATAGTGCCCCATTTGATCTACCCTAAGTTCTGCCAACAAACTGTCAGGGTAGTATCTGACTTGCAAAAGTCTATACACTTTTGTGATTTTCTTTTTGAATAAGCATATTACAACATCTGATTGCCACAATTTTTCAAAGACTTTTCTTTACCATCAGCCAGTAGCACAGAGATGCACCACTACTCCTAAGTCACCGCTGAAGAGCTGAAGTAGTACAGACTCAGTTACAAAAGGGAGATTGAGAAGAAAAAACTATTTTGAGTAAACAAAGCTGTATCAACATAGAACAACTGACCTGAAACTGCAATGACTTCATTACTCTCTTCTTCTAGTCTCTGGGAAGTATAAATCATACTTCAAAGAAAGTAGCAAACACAGTAAAATTTTCACAATATCCAGTGACCAGCTAAGAGACAATGGGAAAAAAGTGAAATACAGGAAGTTCCATTTAAACGTAAGAACTGTAGGAGTGGTCAAACACTGGAACAGGTTGCCCTGAGAGGCTATAGATTCTCCATCCTTGAAGATATTCAAAATTCATCCAGACAATGTTCAGAGCAACCTGCTCTGGTTGTTCCCATTTTGAGCAGGAAGGTTGGACTGGACAGTCTCCAGAGGTCCCTTCCAAGCTGAACTACTCTATGATCCTCACTATTGACATAGCAAAGTAAAATGTGACTGCACAATAAACATGCTTGTACCTTGTAGAAAGAGCACATTTTTTTTTTCTCATTCTGAGTTTAGCATTCTTCCCGGTGCCATGACACGTTTCTGATTATGCTTCCAAGTACAGACATACCGAGCTTTTCATCTGCTCACCATCTGATCAGCTAAAATACAGCAAAATCAGGTATAAGAGCAGACTTCTATGGGAATTAGTCAGCATGAATCAAAAACATACACAAAGCTAACAAACAAGGGATGAAAACCACTCTGCCACAGTTAAAATATATGGCTGTATTAAGACAAGCCAGTCACTTGAATTGATCCACACTTTCTTGGATATAACTGACGCCCAAGGGTATACTAAGAAGTGCATGACAAATAACCTGGCTATATACAACAATCAAGAGTTTCTCTGTGCAGATAGATCAATGTGGACACTGCGTACAGGATCTTTAACAAGACTTTTCCAAACTTCAGTGGTACAGAGAACTTGTGCATGTCCCCAGGCAATCTAAAATATAATTTGACAAGTGGAAGGTACTCTAGAATCATTAAGAACAGTATCTGGAGGACCCCGAAAGGTCAATCTTTCCATTCCCTGGTCCAGCACAGTAACAGTCAAATTCCACTTCATTCCTGACAGGTGTTTCCCCTGTGGAGATATTAAACACTGCCAATAACCACATTTCCACCATGTCCTAAGTAATCCTACTAGAAAAGCTCTTTGTTAGATCTGTTCTATATCATCCTTAGGACAATTAAATATTTTTTTGTATCTCTATTGTAGAAAAATCAGTTTATTTTCCTCTTTTTCCATGGCTATCTTGAATTTATTTCAAGTCTGAGGAGAAATAAGTCTTCTGTCAATTACGTAGTCTCAGTTCCTTCAGCCTAAACCACAAATCATTTAGATCACTGACATCTAATTTCACAATTCTCTCCTACTCTTAACCAGTCTGACTTGTTGAGAAAAAAAACCAAAACAAAATGAAAAAAAGAAAAAAGAAGCCCCACAGTCCTGAACAGCAAAGAAAAGCCCAAGAATTCTTTTAGGTTTCCTATGCAAAAGAATCTCTCTCACACATTTTGAAAAACTATCTGAAGTGTCATGAAAAAAACATTAAACTGCTGAATCATATTCACTTTATAATTCTACACAATGTGTAGAACCTGTCCTGAGGAACTTCTACCTAACTTTTTCTTCACTGTTGTTTTTACATTTGTGCTTACTGACTGTTTTTTGGTCGGGTTTGTTTTTTGGGGGGGAGGGTGGGGTTTTTTTGAAGCTAAGAATTTGCTGAGGTTATTACCTTATGTATATCTGAAATCTTTCCCAGTTTTGCATCCCCTATGACCTTTTTCATCTGCAGTTTCTATTCCAACGCTGCAGCTGCCGAGGAGGAGCCCGAGCAGTTCAGGACCTGGGACAGATCCAGATGCAAAACAAGCGCTGCCACCTCCTTCTTGCCGGCGTCCTGTCCCACAGCACCTCACCTCCACCCAGGGTGGCCTTCCGCATAGTCCTAAACCCACCTTACAGTAGATCCATCTAGAACAGGGGTAGGTCCAGCACAGAGCCATAAAGATGATTAAGGGAGTGGAACATCTCCCTTATGAGGAGAGGCTGAGGGAGCTGGGTCTCTTTAGCTTGGAGAAGAGGAGACTGAGGGGTGACCTTATGTAAGTTTATAAATATGTAAAGGGTGAGTATCAGGAGGATGG
The DNA here is from genome assembly GCA_013398125.1 of Aegotheles bennettii. Taxonomy (NCBI): domain Eukaryota; kingdom Metazoa; phylum Chordata; class Aves; order Caprimulgiformes; family Aegothelidae; genus Aegotheles; species Aegotheles bennettii. The sequence continues at coordinate 98,800 of VZRW01005931.1, forward strand.
AGACAGGCTCTTCTCAGTGATGTCCAGTGATAGGACAAGGGGAAACAGGTGCAAGTTGGAATATAGGAGGTTCCAGGTGAACATAAGGAAGAACTTTTTCACCGTGAGACTGACAGAGCACTGGAACAGGCTGCCCAGAGAGGCTGTGGAGTCTCCTTCTCTGGAGACATTCAAAACCCGCCTGGATGTGTTCCTGTGTGATGTACTCTAGGTGACCCTGCTCTGGCAGGGGGATTGGACTAGATGATCCTTCGAGGTCCCTTCCAACTCCTAACATCCTGTGATTCTGTATGTAGCCACAACAACAGGTGGAAGGCAACACACCTCAGAATTCCACTTGAGGAAGGCTACAGTCCAGCCAATAAGATGACAGGGGCAACATCAGCTTTTCTCACTTGCATCTTCTTGAGGAACAGACCACGCTTCTTGGTGTGAGCCCAAGGCTAGAAGTAGAGCTCTGGTATACTCCCACCTGATCTACTGTAACAAGATATTCTAAGGTTTGGTTCAGTTCAGAGCAAGCTCTGAGCTGAAGTACAAACTACGTGGCGCAGGGTCTGAACTCACTCATCATCTGATTTTAGAAAAAGCTTAGCACTTAAAATGAAGGTTTCTTTTGGTGAAATGCTAATTATTTTCCTTAATTTTTGAAAAATAAGTTTTAGACAACTGTTAATAGCGGCTAAGTATATATTTTCCAGGCAAGGTTCATTATAAATCCATTTTATGTCTAACTTATCATCTTCATTTTTACAACAGATAATTTTTCCAGTACTTTTAGAAATGTAGTCAAGAGAAACTGCACTAGCGTACCTGGAGTCCTCCTTTGTCCATTTTTTCAGTCGGGTACTGTTTACCAGTTTGCTCTATACTGGTCTTCTAGAACCTTACATATCTTCTATGAATTCTCCAAGGTAACTCCTAACAGCTCAGAAATTTTCTCAGCCAGTTTTTCCAACCACTCCAAGGGGGAATTTCATCGTACCTGTGAGAATACGAAACTACTTTCTAGCCTGTTCTTTCTCCATTCTTGCTTCCATCACTGACAGCAATTGTTTTAACTTACTGTAAGGCAGAGCTACCTTTTCTATCAGGCCTCCATCAGTTTTCAGTGCTCTTCTGATGAACTACAAAAACATGCATTTTGAGGGTTTTTTCCTTATCTTCTGTAAGGAGATTATCTGACACGTGATCACACAGATGAAGGGCAGAGCCACTATGGAGAGAGATTAAATCACAGCCTCTGCTGGGCTTCCCATCTCCCATGACATTTACTCCATCCTCCAAAGTGCTCCAAAAGAGCTGTTAATTTGTAATCTAGCTTCAAGGCGTCTTAACATCAAATACAATGATGGACAGCCACAGCTGATAAATACCAGCACACTTGTCAGCAAGAAACTTTTCCCTGTCTCATTGCTACACAAGTTCACCTACCAGGGCTTCTAAAACCAGAAAAGGTAACACTAAAGAAAAAAGGATTATGAAGGCTAATCAGAAGATCTGAAGAGATCTCCAAACTGTGGGACCATCTTTCCTCCCTTCTTGCAAGAAATAAGTTGCATTTTAGTCTTATTTTACAGGGCATGCAGATTTGCTGTTAACAACTGAAAAGCATCTGGCAAGCATAAAGCCAAGGGAGAAACCAAAGAAAGAGAAAGTTCAAGACAACTTTGGGACAAACAAGCAGTGGCTCACATGACAGAGTTGACAATGGTAAGAAACAAAACAAAGGAAGTGGGCAGAGCTTTAATGGCCTAATCAATACATGGAGAACAGGTTTTATGACCAGAGAACTAAATAGCAAGAAAACACGTGGAGTCTGGATGTTGGCAAGGTGATGAAGAGGTACCAGTGACAAAATGTAAAAATTGAATATTGTTGTAAAACATATTAAAGTTGCTGCTTGTCTTGCATATTCACTGTTTTGGTATGTCCCCACATTTACAGAGGCTACAATCTTCAGCAGCCTTACTTCTATGAACTGGAAGAATACTTTTTCTTGAAAGGAACTACAAGCTTCCATGTACAAAACCAACCATATTTAGCTATGCATTAAGTGTCCTTCCAATGAAAATCCCCTTTGATTTCTCCATCCACAATGTGATCTCTCCACTACTGATATTTCAGCTGCCAAGAATCCCAAGTATCCACAACGAGAAACTGCCTTAGAACACACCCCATAAAGCACCTCAAACTAAACACCTCACATAACCAAAATGCTGTATACCTTCTACAAAGCTGGCATACAAAATGTGTCACCTAAGGGTAAGTGCTTTAAGATTACATCTATAACTATAAAATGAGAGATACTCAAAACATAGCTCAAGTACTAGGTCTAATCTATACTACTTAACTCCTAATTCTGTCCTTAGCTCGCTTGTGGGTTACTCTATCTAGCTCCCTCCAACAGAAGTCTACCAATTAGTGTGAAAATGGTTCAATTCAACTGTACCTGGCAAATATTTCATCATAAAATCCCAGAATGGTTTGGGTCAGAAGGGACCTTCAAGATCACCTAGTTCCAACCCCCCTGCCAAGCAGGGACACCTCCCACTAGACCAGGTTGATAGAGGTCATCTAGAGATTGCTCCAAAATTCCCTACAACTGAACCTTCCTAGGGCTTTCCTTGCCTTACTTTTTGCCTTTGCAGATACTTCGCTTTGATGGCAAAGTAGCCCCAGCTAATCATTCCTTCTACTGCTGAAATATCCAACACTCTTTCAACCATGGGACAGTGTCAGCAGACTGCAAGAATAAAGAAAGAAAACAAATACCACTCAAAAAAACCAATCTGTTCTTGTCTTGATAAACAAAAAGTCTGCTTACAAACAATAGTTTGAAAAGCTTTTTAATGCTTCATTTTTCATAATCACCTACAATAATACCTACCAAGTTTCCAAAAGGACTTGCCATAATATAGCTGACAGGAAACAAAATACACATATACAAACTGAAACCTGGCACACAAACATGTACCATACAAATACACATAAACTCTCTCAGTGTATTGTAAAACTAAGTATTAGTGAGCTTTATGAAATATACATGCACATACAGAATATATATTATGCCATATACTTCCACTGCAAACTGACCCAAAAATTTTACCTTACAAATCACAAATAGAGAAAATATCCAAGAAAGTACATTTCTGAAGAAATAAGTACACTCATCAAAATCCTTCCAGTGTAACTCCGCAACAAAATCTACAGAACTCTTCAGAAAAACAAAAAGCCTTTTGCTAACACAGGTCAGTAACACTGGGCTTTAGAATATTTCTGACAGGGGGAACACTTGCTCTGGGAAGTACTTAATGAAAAATACCTCCATGAAGCAGTTGCTTGACCTTCCCTTCCTCTTTGCACAGTTGCAGGCAGGTTAGGAAAAACAACCATTACTGCTTCTGCCAAAATCACAGCCAAAGCAGCTCAGTTGCATGGCAGTTGGTTCGCAGACTATTTTTGCCTGTTGTGATACATTCAGAGTTTGAATATGATATTTGCTAGCCAAGCAAACAACAAAAAAAAGGTGGAAGCCAGGTTGCAGAAGAGGAAAGCTAAGATTTTTGGAGTAATATCCCTAAACTGGGGACTAACAGCCACTAGACACCCACACACTACCCCAGCAAGACTCTTAATACACAAAAGAACCTGTAACAGATTAAAATACTCTAAGTAACAAATTACTTAGATTTAGATCTTGGTACCGTGCAGCTCTTCCTACAAGAACCTTAGGACAAATATGTAGCTTTAACTTATTTAAAACTGCAACTGTTGCTAGCTTTTCAGTTCCCCTTATTCCCTTTACTTCTACTGAGCTATAGCGTGGAGGTCCAATACATGTTTCTATAAATCTGTTAACAGCAAAAGGAGGGCTAAGGAGAATCTCCATCCTTTACTGGATGCAGGCAGAAACACAGTGATCAAAGATGAGGAAAAGGCTGAGGTACTTAAAGCCTGCTTCACCTCAGTCTTTAATAGTAAGACCAGTTGTTCTTGGGGTACTCAGCCCCCTGGAGGTATTTGAAAGACATGCAGATGTGGCATTTAGGGACATGGTTCAGTGGTGGACCTGACAGTGTTAGGTTTACGGTTGGACTCTACCTTCAAGGCCTTTTCCAACCTAAATGATTCTATGCTTCTGGTAACATGAAGACCACACTTTGCAACACAACTCTGCTGCAAGAACTCATTGCTCAGCACTCTGTGTGTTTGTTCCCTGTGACACCTCCTATCAGAAGACAAACAGGCAAACCTCACATAGATCCTTTCAACTTATCTATTTTTCTAGGAATTATGGAATCATGGAATCATTCAGGTTAGAAGGGACCTCTTGAGATAAGACTTTTTATTACTGAGAGAATGACTAAGCACTGGCACTTGTTGCCCACCAAGGTTGTGGTGTCTCCATCCTTGGCAATATTCAAGACCATCTGGACATGGTCCTGGATAACCAGATCCAGGTGGTCCTGCCTGAGCAGAGGAGGTGGACCATATAAACTCCAGAGATCCCTTCCAACCCCAAGCATTCTGTGACTGATTCTACGAAACCTCCTGGTCAAGGAGAGTCAAATAGAATAGGTTGCTATGTGCAGCTGGATTTTTTATATCTCCAAGCAGATATTAAACCTCTCCGGAAATCTTGTGCTAGTGTTTGACCTCTTCCACAATGAAGGGCTTTCTTGGAATGCCATGGAATTTCATGATTTTTGATTTGTGCCCACTACCTCTCGTCCTGTCAGTAGGCACTACTAAGAATCTGGCTCCCTCTTATTCCCTCCTTACATTGGTAAGATCACTCCCCCCATCCCTGCCCCAAGCCTCCTCCTCTCTAGGCTGAACAGTCCCAGCTCTTTTACTCTTTCCTTATAGTTTAAATGCTTCAGATCCTTGATCGCCTTTGTTGCCCAGCACTGGGCTTTCTCCAGTATGTCTGTCTCTCCTGTACTGGGAAGCCCAGAACTGGACACACCAGATGCAGCCACCAGTGCTGAGCAGAGAGCACCTCCTTCAACCTGCTGGCAATATTTTTCCTAACCCAGCCCAGGAGGCTGCCTGCCACCTTTGCCATGGTGGTGCATTTACTGGTGCACAGTCAGATTGTTTTATACCAAGCTCTGCTGAGCTGTCCTCCGGCTGGTCAGCCCCCCTCTGATGCAGGATTCCACATTTGCCCTTGTTGCACTTCATGAGATTCCTCTCAGCCCAATTCCCCAGCCTGTCCAGGTCCCTCTGAAGGGAAACACAACCTTGCATTATATGAGCAACTCCTCCCAGCTGCGTACCATCTGTGAACTTGATGGGGAAGCACTCTGTCCCAGCATCTAAGTCATTAATGAAGATGCTAAACAATACTGGCCCTAGTATCAGCTCCTAGGGTACCCTGCTGCTGACTTGTCTCCAGCTGGACTTTGTGCCACTGATCACAGATCTCCAGGTCCAGTCATTCAATGAGTTCTCAATCGACTTCCCTGTCCACTTACCTAACGCATACTTTTGTCAGCCTTTTGGGGATGCTATAGGAGACAGTGTCAAAAGCCCTACTCAAGTAGAGGTGAAGAACATCCACTGCCCTCCCTGCCCTGTAAGTATCTGTAGATTATCTACTGTCACTGAAAACTACTGGGACCACTATTACTTTTCATCAAGGGCTACAGATTTTTTTTTAAGGAACTCAGCAGTGAGAATCATCGAAGAGGAAAACTGCTCAGCTTGATAGGCAGATCTCAAAACAACACTAGAGAGCACAATTGATTTTTTTCCCCAAATAATAAAAGCTTGGTATTTTTTGATTGTCAACGATGACAATATTATCCTCAGTTGACCTCAGATATTTAAAATTATTGATATCATAATTTAGTAAGTCTGTGATCTAATGCTTGAGGAACTTCAATTTTTAGTAAAGTGGGAAATAGCTCACTTGTCATTCTAACAGCCATGTGCACGCCTTCCAAACCATTACCAGCTTACGTGCTATCTTCTTTGAATTATTAATCAAGCATTCTGACCTGAATTTTCATCCATGCCAATACAAAAGGAAAGCCAGGGCTTAAGCAGTATATCTACAAATGAAAAAAAAAATCACCAAAATCCTGTCACCTGAATTCATAAATCAGGGTAAGGAACATCAACTGCAATACAATTAAGACACGTTTTGAGGAAAACAGGGGCAGACTAGTAGGACAGGCTGTATTTGGCTTCTAAGGCAGCCAAAAAGAAAAGGTTAAGAAAACTCAAAACAAAAGAAGTCTGATGGATTTGAAAGAACACTGCCTGGGGCGGAATACAGAGCTACGTATAGTTAAGATATCAAACATCTGGAAGATGGGTAAGGGACATTACTACAGTCTGGAACTCCTCCCTGCACACTCTGATCCAGAAGAAAAAGGTCATCTTGTTACTCAATTGTTCAGTTGGCACTTTAATGTGCTACTGTTTGAGATGAAATTGCACATCTTTTTAATCACGACTCTAGTTTTATAACTCAGAAATGTTTTTCAAGCCTGTGACATCAATCTGTATTACCTTTAAAAAAATAATGTGATAGTAAACAAGTAGCACCTTTTTTTTTAAAAAAACCCACAATCTTGGAAGGCTTAAGAAAGAAGCGGGTTATTGCAGCTGCTGGAATATCCTTTCTAAGGGGTCCCCAATAGAGTCTGAAACATAAAACTGCAGGTTTCATAAATGAAATTAAAACCCAACTACACAAGTAAAATGGATCTGATTTTCATTTAACCACGACAAGAGTGCACAAGTATGAAACAGTATCTGGATCCCTTTTGTAACTGAAAAGGCTTCTGAAACAGCGTAAATCTAACTCGTGTAAAGGGAACACTTAAGAAATCATCCCTACAGAGTGTATTTCCACACAAAGAGAATAGTATCTCAATACAACCATTGACAGTTGTAGTTTCTTTTCTGTAATTATCTGATTTTTCTTTATTCACTGAAATGTTATCTACTAAATTACATTGGTAAGAACATATGCAAAGAAAATATTGTACAAGTTCTTCAGTGCAGAGACAAGTATTTCTATATCTCTTACCTTTAACTAACACTTTTAGGACTCAAGTTTTTTTAAAAAAATTAAAAAAGCAAAGTCATTCAACCATTGCAAAGATGACAATAACCTTTGGCCACTTTCCTATCTAAATGCAACCATCAAAACCAAAGTGCATACAGAGCTATCTTACACAGAATCATACCCCGAATTTTAATTCAGAGAAGATGCTCCATGAAGTTTAGGGAGAACTGTACTTATTAAGAAAAAGCACATTACCAGTGGTTAATGACAGTATAGCATCATTACAGAGATTACTACTTCAAGTAAACCAAATAAATTCTACATTGTCTTCACTGAACAGCAGAAGATGCAACCACCCCGTGCAAACAACAGAAAACTCACCAGTCTACAGCTGTCAATGTCTACCCTGTGTAACAGTATATTCTGGAAATAAAATGGGATAGGGAATTGATTGGTTTGAAGAGAAATGGAATAGAGACATGACTACTCTGCAAGCACACAAGCATAATGAAGACATGAGCACATCTGTTAGAAAGAATAACATATCTGCCAGTGGGAGAGAAAAAAAATGCAAAACCCAGGTAAGAGGCGAGTCATAAATAACAATACACATAACTCTTTGAATAGGATAGAGGTAATTTTCTTCATAGCAGCTTGTACAGTGCTTGTATGCTTTGGATTTGTGATGGAAACAGTGTTGATAACACACCTGTGCTTTAGCTGTTGCTGAACAGTACTTACACAGCATCAAGGCCTTTTCTGCTCTCACACCGCCCAGCCAGCATGCAGGCTGGGGGATGCACAAGGAGTTGGGAGGGGACACAGCTGGGTCCAGCTCACCACAACTGACCCAAGGGATATTCCAGACCATATGATGTCATGCTCAACAATAAAAGCTGAGGGGCTGAGGAAGGCAGAGGAAAGGGGGAACATCCACAGTTATGGCTCTTGTCTTCCCAAGTAATCACTATGAACGATGGAGTGCTGCTTCACTGGAAGAAGTGAGATGGCTAAACTTTGGCCCGGCAATGGGAAGCAGTGAATTAATTCCTTATTTTGCTCTGTTTGCGCACACAGCTTTTGCTTTACCTACTAAACTGTCTTCATCTCAACCCACGAATTTTCACACTTATCCCTCCAACTGTCTCTCCCATCCCACCGCAGGGGGGGTGACCGCACAGCTGTGTGGGGCTTGGCTGCCTACTGGGGTTAAACCACAACACCCTTTCAGAGAACCTATAAAGTGTTTTCCAAGAGTCCAAGATCCCAGTTCAAAAACCACTACCTTAAAAACAATTATGCTTGAGAACACGAGTCAAGGAAAGTTAGGGGAAGAAGATGGAAATAAGGAATAGTACTAATCAATCACAGGGCTCCAGTTTTACGTGGGGACAAGGAAACTGAATTTTTGTTTCTTTTCTAAGGTACACAACTGGTGTAGATTTAGATTTAATAAATTAATAAGAAGAGAAGAACCCTCACAGATTTATCAGGCCAAAGTGGCCATAGATACACTAGATGCAAAGGAAGAAGTATCATTCAGTTCTAACAATAAAACCCAATTAAGTCCATTACTGCATTCATCAGTCTGAAGGGACACAGAGGGCTATAACATTCTACTTACTATGAAATACTTGCTACTAAGAAAAGAGCATATTAAGCATATTTATATGCTTCCTAACATACAAAACATTAAATCTAAACATACAGAAACCATATACCTTAATGTAGCCACTTGCAGCACAGGGAGCCCACTCTCGGGGGCACAGTGGTGTGAACTGGCTGTGAAAGACCACTGGGAAAGCTTAGCTGGGCAAGCATGTATTTAGAAGAGGGAAACTTCAGTTAATTATAAGACTACTATCCCAACCAGCATCTCAGTGTAAGGCAGTGTTTATAGCAAGCAAGGTAAGAAATAAAAAGATAAAAATGCAACCACGTATCTAAGAGATGTTGCAAGGAATCAAGTTTCCAAAGCAAACAAAGGACGTGGAAAACAGGTTCCATGAAGTATTTCAGTACCAAAGACTGTATTACTGGTATGTCATACATGTTTACTATAAAGACATAAATAGTCTTTAAATTATGGGTTTGGTAAAACATACGTAGTCATGTCAGGAGAATAATTTGGTAAGAAAATATCTTTGAAATATTTTGGCCAGGAGGAAGTTCATAATATGGAAGGAAAAACAAAACCAACCCCCCACAACTGATGGTTATCATAGCAGAAACTAATTCAACATCAAGTTTAAGTATGCAGGAAATGTATTTACTACATTTCACACCACTACCAATGAGGAATGGCAACTTCTTAAATTGCCCCAGCTCTAGTCTAACTGCTTATATTTGCCACCTAACAGACCATCAGCATGCCAGAGCAGACAGCATAATTGAAACTGATACTTTAACTGACATTTCCTCCCAGTTTAAAAACAAGAAAACACCCAAAAAATCCACTACAAAACAACAACATAAAAGGAAAAAAAAATGCACACACACACAGGTGGTTTCACATGAATAAGTGTAAGAATCCCAGAATCAAGCAGAGTAGAAAGGCTGAAGATTACTGAGAACAGAAAGTCAGACTATATGAAAATCGCCAAGAGAATTCATATGCCTGTAAAAAACAAACATAAATGGAAGTGAAGTCCAATTTTACTTAAGCAAATTTACTTAACACTGATTGTATCTTGAATTGCCAGCTGTAGCCATTTTGAAATAAATTAGAAAAAAATCAGTTGCTGGTGAAAATATTTGGCAGAATAATCCATAAACCACACTGATTCCACTCCTGTCCCACTTAGGAGTGGAATTTTAGTATACAAACATAAGTAAATACAAAATTATTGTGAACTTCAGCAGAATATTCAGGCAATGTTTGCTGACTTAAAGTGGAAGAGAGCTCATTATCCACAGGAAAAAAACCCCACAAAATTCATGCAATGACCTCATGTGGATTGAATTACTAAAAGTATAACAGTAATACTTGAGCCAGACACGTTGCTACTGTTAAGAACTTTGCCATTGTAGAGATACCAACGTCTACAATCATATTCCCAGAAATATTCTAATCAGTAATCCCCAATCTGACATTCAGAAAGGATAAATTACAGGGTGTTTCCAAAAGATAGATCCAATTTCAATTGAAGGTTCATTTCAAACGTGTCCATCTTTTTAAAACACCCTGTATTTTTGAAGTTTAAGACACATTAAATATGGTATTTTGGAACACAGTTGAACAGCCAAGGTCCACAAGGGTGGCAACAATATCAAGAGATGACCGAACATCAAGGCAATTAATCTAGCAATAAAAGAAAATGATGTAAGGAAGGCCTTACCTACGCTCAGAAAGCATCTAACAAGAATGCCAAAACTAAAGGGCAGGTAATGGGAATTGAAAAAGAGGCAATAATCTGCTGTCACTATTGCTTACCTTACTAAAAAGACATTTCCCTGAGACAATCACCATATGAACACTAAAAAGGCTTAACCAATAATGATGATCTAAACACTACAGATAAATAGTGAAGTACCCAACACAAGATTCAGTAACAAACTGATTATGTGGAAAACATGTCAGTCTTCTTCACTGGTCAACATTCAGCATTGCCACTTATTTAACAGGATAAGCACCATAGCTGCTGCTACCGACACTCTCACACGAGCTCACTTTCATAGCTAAAAAAAACAGCTTAATTTTTTGCAACTGCTGTTCGATTCCAGTTTGGCCTATAACTGAACTTTCAACTGAAGAACAAAAGGTTCCTCACAGTATTATTTTGTAACCCAAAACAAAACACAGGGGAAAAAAAAAGAAAAAAGCAAAGAACTCACACAATGTGATTCTATCACATGCACCAATTCCTTTCCAAAGTACACACTTTCCTTCTAAATGAAGAAGCAGAAGGATGCATGACTACAACAGACAAAGCTGTCTTTTAGCATCACTAGACTTCTAAGGCTGTCTCAGCCTTTATTTTTGTGGAAAGGAAATGCATTTCTATCAACCCACAAAACCTGAATATTCTCCTCATGGATTCCAGCTTTTGCAATTTTACAATTAATTTATATAAATTATGATATAGTTTACATATATATACACACAAATAAATATCTCTCAACACGGTATTATGAGTAGCTTCTTATTGTACTTCTACTACAGTATTTTTTTAAAAAACTACTATGTAAAACAGTTTTCCTTTCCAGGAGATATGGTAAAGAAGGTAAGTTAAAATACACTTATAGTTGTTAGTTGATCCCTATTAATCAACAGCACAAAGTAGTATTAAAACATTATTGTATCACAGCTAAAAAGCCTACAGCAGACAGCAACCCTTACCAGCTTTTCCAATGCACAGGTTAGTTTAACGTAAGATTCAACAGCACATTGATTTTCCAATGAAATAAAGTTTAAGCTTACATAGGAACTTAAACTTTGTTTTGTAAAATGACATTTACAAAACATAAGAATTGAAAAACAGAATAGAATAGACCACTTTAGTTGGAAGAGACCTACAGATCAAACCTTTTCACAGGAATAATCAGGAAAAGGTAGTATGTAATACTTCACAAGAAATACCGCTATTGTTTTACTAGTCTTTACATACATAACCTTTATGTTCTCAAGCAAATGAATGCTTTCAAACTTTCTGCAAGTACAATTTCATTTTAAAAAAGCACCAAGTCCCCAACAAAAAACAGCTTACAGCTTTTCTAAAGGCTTTAGGTCTGAAGAAATTGGGGCTTTCTGGTGTACCAACAACCAAATTAACACGAGTTTCACATATATCAATTCACTAAACATAGTCTCTACAAATTCTTTAACAACTTGGCAGCACAATGTTGAAATGCTTCAGTAGCACTTCTCCAATAATTTTTGAAAAACACACTCAATACGTCCCAAGGCCAAATAAGCATTGCATTACTGAGTATAAGAAGGGGCATAAGGGGACTTTGTGTCAACTTTGAAAAGTCTTAAGATTAAACTAGTGATCAGCTTTTTTCCAGAGGATGAATAATTTGCAACTACAAGTGTAAATGAGCTGGCCTACTTCCAAAACTTTCTTTTATCATCCAGTTGAAAGAATCACCGTAAAATGAAGGAACATTGGGTGCCTCTTCTTCTTCAGCCGAAACGGCTAGAAAAACAGCCGTCTGATTTCTGGTTAATATCAGAAATCTTTCATTCCAGTGATCACTGAAATTCTCATTGAACTCAGTCAAGCCACCTCATAACATCAGATTTATTTGGGGTTTTTGACCCCACAATACAAACAGAAGCTTTTCTCCTCTGAAGGATCTAAGTTAAAAGAGGCAACTTTACCAACAAACTAATGCACAAAAAAAATAACCCCCCAAAAGCATTTCTATTTTCAAATGCTTAATGTTTTTAAATTTATTGATAGAATGTTTCTAATGAACTTTATGCAGTAAATAAATTAAGCAACTGACCAGCTCAGTAGGATGTCTCCCTTTAATAAGGAGCGTAAGAAATTTTCAATATTGACTATTATTCAATAAATACTGCTGCATCTCTGATGCCTAAAGTTACTACAGAAATCCAGATGCAGCCCTCACACATAATGCAAAGTGCAAACTGAATCAAAGAACAACCTATACAGAAAATATTCTTTTACAGTTGCTGGGTTGATGTCCTACAGACAAAAAAAAAAGGAATGGGCTTTTTGGTAAAGATCACTTCATAAGCTGTAAAACAGATGAAAACCACTCAGACAGGAGTATGAAATCACTGCCACTTTAGAGTACACTGTCAGTGTAATATCAGAATTTCAAGCTAGCCAAAATGATACAGTAAACATCACAAAACGGGCCACCCTAAAGCCATTACAAATTTGTGCATCACGTTTGACAGAAAGTGTCAAAGAACAAACTGAGCCTAACTGACACTTCTGGTAGTGCACACATAGGCAAAAGAGGAGTAAAAGGTCTGACAGTTCAGAGAAAACAAGAGATAACAGCAGCAATCCAGTTGGGTAAGGATGTTTGTTAGGATTAAGTTATACAACAGAAAAACTGTATATTTGAAGACACCATAAATGTAGAAATCAGAAAAACTTTCAAACTACCTTCCTTTGCAAATATAAAGGTTCAGGACTGAGGGCAGTTAACAACTTACATTACTTCCATAACAGAGAGCACACTTCCAGCTTCTCCCACTCAGAACCTCACAAACGAGACGACCCTCCAACAACATGAAGTTTCTACCTGCCCTCTGAAGAGGCTCATACTTCCTACCAGTGTTTTACAGGCTTCCATGGTTACACACTAGCCATTATGCCATTGCTAGTCATTTTCATGTATTTCAGTAGTCACAAAGCAGAGACAACAAACTAGGCACACTCAGAGTAGATTTATTTATCTTCCAAACCAATCTTGACATGACAAGTTAATTTCCCACTGCTAGTAAGTAGTAGATTTGTAACACTGTTATCTTAGCAAAGGCAGCTGTATGTTAATTGCAGGATTAGATACTTTTTTCTGTTTCCTTTCATAAAATCATTAGGCTGGCACAAGTGACAAAACCAGCAGTTTGCCTGCTCCCGCCTCTACGCAAATCTTTGTGCAACCCTTCACCTCACGCTGTCACACGGGCGATCACAAGGTGAGCCAGATCAGGGAATTAGTTTGGATTACAACAAACCATTTTTGCCAAGTTAATTTTAACCCAGAGTGAGTCTCTAATCTGTTACTGCAAGGGACTATATAAATAATTATGTCAACGTGGCAGGGGGAGCAGGCACGGTGACTGGACTGTGTCCTTTGGAGAGCGGAGCGTTCCCAGCACGGCAGCCAGTGTCACATGAGGAAATGCAAAGCAACGCTAGCTCTGTTCGGAGGCCAACGACCGCATCCCGCTCCACACGTGACATCCATCGCTTTTGGGTGACAGCCAGCACAAACACGTTGCAAACGTGAAATTAACCTCACTTGTGACTTTCAGATAATCTCCACAGTGTTTAATTTCCTCATCTACACACAAGCATTCTCATACTGCTTCCTAGTTCTTCAGACACATCAGTGCCAGGTGTGGAATAAAAGCGCCCAGTGAGGCAGGTGCTGGTTGCACCACATGAAGGGTAGGGTACAATTTTGCGGACTTCAAGCAAAAATTCTAAGTCAACATATTGCAAGTGGGTTGTACTATTATTCTTCAAATCCGAGCCTTCTCTGAGCACAGGAAGAATTTTATCGATGTCAATAAACCAATTTGTTTAGGTATTTTTCTAGTCACAAGCACTCCCAGTGACAGAGTAATACGTCTCAGATTTTCCACATAGATAAAACCCACTATCAACTAGCTTAACCTCCAATTAATTTTTCTGGTGCTGTTATCTACTGTGGCAACTAGATGCAGTCACAAACTACTTTAAAGCATCTCTTTAGAAAATGTTTGGGATTGTTACCACCTTTGTAAAAAAGCATTTTTGAGCATTTCTGTTTAAGACTACCAGGTGGCTGAAGTTCTCAAATCTGAAATTGCAATGTTTTGACACTACTATGGAGAAAGGGTGGAGACTGTGATCCTGATTGCCATTGGTCTGACACGTGATGTTGAGGTCTGTACCAAGAGATAGCAGGCAACCAGCTGATTATTAAATATCACTCCTCTCAGAAGTCCCACAGTCCAGATTATCTGTATTCACCAATATTAACTGACCATCATTTACCTGCCAATAGCTTGAGAGAACCTGTTTCCTCTGTACAGAGAGGTCTGGCTGCTTTGATTTGCCCTAAGATGACACAATGTAACAAAACCACATAACTAAATCTAGCCTTCAAAAAGGAATAAATCCTGTAACTTTGAATGTCTGCTTCTTTTAATTGTCATTCCCATAAGAATCTGCTGATAATAAACAGAACCCAAAAGAACGTGATCTTGGAGTTCAAAGGTAAATATTTTAAGAATGCCAATTAATAGAAACATTAAATTTACATCCGTGTAAGGCTAGCATTTTCTATAATAGCAAGTACAAGAGATATCAGCCGAATTATCCTGAAACCGAAAAATGTCGAGGACACAACAAACTCCAAACTACAGCTTTAAAAAACACAGACACGCTAAGGCAAAATCAGACTAATATCTGAACATCACTGAGCAACCGCTTGGCTGATTAAAGCTTAACACAGTTTCTATGATTCCTTAGGAAAAGATGTGCAGGAAAAAGCAGAGGCACCTAAGTAAGGAATGTAAGGGGTGAGGAGACTCCCGTAGGTACCGTATGGGGGAGGGGAGGGGGGCAGTGTCCCTGTCACACACTCTGGAAAGATCCCAGTAATTGCAAAGATGTCAAACGCCAGCGTGCAGAGGCCGTGTTCCCAGCACCTGCCAGAAGCAAACTGGGCAACTCGTGTTATTCTTTCCGTTTCTTATGTTCATGCCACCTCTGGGCGGTGGGGGAAGGGAACAAGCCTTGCTGTTCCAGTCAGACCGAAGGAAACCCCAAACCGAGGAAGCCGAACACCCAGCGCTTTGCAACCCTTTGCAAACTTAAACCCCGCGCTCTCCTCACGGCCAGGCCGCCCCCGCGGCCGCTGAGGGCCGGCAGAGGCCGAGCACGCAGGAAGGTGCCGGCTTCTTGTCATCAGCATCCTCAGCGACCTCCGGAGCGAACAATGGGGAGCGCCCGGGCACCACGGGGGAGCCCGCCCCTCGCCCCCCTCACACCGAGCAGCCGCCGGGCCGGGGCTCCGCCACGCACCCGCCCTCGCCTCCGCCG
>VZRW01005932.1:0-15288 GCA_013398125.1 Aegotheles bennettii
CAATTGTCACCAAGCACATCCCCTACCTCTACACGTGTCTTTTTATACAGCCACGGGCAGTGGGCACATTTCTCCTGGGCTGGTGGGCAGCTGGCAGCTGGTTCAGAGCTCCTGCTCTGACTGGACATCCCACAGCCCTTCTCCTATAAAAATATTCTATAAATATAGCCCCAGAATATATAAATATTCTATAAAAATAGCCCCAGGAACAGAGTGTGTTTGGAGCACTCAGGGCTAGGCAGGCACCCTTGTGAGGATGCTCTCTGTCCAGTTCCAGCTCCAAAGCTGTCCCTGCTGTCACAGTGAAGGGAGGCAGCACAGCCTGGGCAGGCTGCAGTGACAGGGCTGAGCTGGTTTGGTCATGAGCCATGCAGCAAACCCACCAGGCAGCGTGGAGAGGGATTTCATTCCTTTGTCCTCAGAGTAGACAACCTTCATGGCTGAACATCCCACCTGGGAGTCATGGGGCTTGGGGAAAAGGGGCACATTGTATGGAAAAAACAGATGAAAGGATGGCTGAAAAATCACAGCGAGAGAAATGGTGTGGAAAACAGAGCATAACCAGTATGGGACCAGGCTGCAAGGTGGGGGCAAAGCCACGAGCTGGGAGGGTGAAGGTGGCCGGTGCTTTAGTGGCCATAGCAAGGGCAGACTGGAGAGAAAGAAAAGGCTCAGGCTGCAGAAGAGAGGGATGCTAGCCTGGAAACACAAAGTGCAGTACCACACTGCACCAAAACGCTGGAATTAACATCAAAGCAATCCTGGAGCAAATGAGATTACAGTATGCATGTTAATGAGGCAGCAGCGCTAATCAGCAAAGATGCCTCGCTAGGAGGGCTGCACTGCCAACTTGTGATTTTTGTTGTCAGGCTGGACTCGGCTTCCATTTGGAGTGAAGATTTTGTTTGGTTTAAAAACCATCAGTCTTTTTGTGGGGTTTCTGGCAATATCAGATTTGATTTGATTTCTTTGAGTAGACGTCTGGCCCTCCAGGGTACAGAGAAGAACTTGGAAATGGGATTGAAGTGGTCCCCAGAGCCAAGTTGAAAACCACTCCAAAGCCAAGGAGCGGATGAAAGTTGCCCAAAATGTATTTTTACTCTATTTTTAAACCTTGTTAGTTTTAAGCCAATCTCACCAGCTTGCAGAGAGCTGAATACATGGCTCCTGCATCGTGTATTTGTGTGTTAAACTTTCCTAAGGAATATGAAGCCACTTAAGACACGAGGGGTCCAGCTCTGCTCCCACTTGCAGCAGGTTTTTTTCCGGTGTCACAGGGCTGATGCCAGAGTTGTACTTCACCACTGAGCTCCAAAACTGGAGCTTTTTAAAGTCAAGAGCCCTAAAAAAAGCACTCGCTTGGGAGTCATGTGGCTTCAAGGCAAAAAGCTGTAAAAGGGGCAGCCCCTCCCCGAGGAGGTTTAGCTGGGCAGGGGAAAAGGCTAGCAGGAAGGTTAGGTTAAGAAGGGCATGTGAAGAAGGGAAGGATTGAGATGATAAGGAAAGGCAGATAAGCTGCTCAGAAGAATTAAAAGGGCAGGACCCACAGCTGAGGGTAGGTGTGAGCCATATCTCTGCTACCACCAAACTGCCTGAAATCTGGGGTGCTCCCAGGGCCAGGGAGCAGATTCGTCTTGGTCAGGGAAGCTTTGGATCAGGGTCAGGAAAGGGGAAACCTTTCTGGAGCTTTTCATCTGTCTCTATAGCAAACTTAGCCCTTGGGAGCCAGAGGAAGGCTGTGAACAGCCACACCAGGGGGTGGGAACACTGCAAACTGCCGTGGGGCATCAGCCCCAGCCTCCCCAGGACCCCTCCCGAACCCTTTTTCTGGATAATGCCATTCTGACCAACTCCCTTTGCAAGGAAACCAGGCTTGTTTTGACCAGGCTTGTTTTTGGCTTTTGTTTTTCCCAAAATGCTGCTTCTTGATGGGGGAAATTGGCTTAAATGGGTCTCTTTCCCTTTTCCTAAGCCAGGCTGCAATCCATTTCTGCTTCCTTCTCTTTTCACTGGTAATACAGTTTGCTGAAACTGTGAATAAAGCAGAATTTGGGATATTTGAGTGTCTATAGAGCAGGCTGATATGTTTTACGTTTAAGTTTGCCATGCAAATGTATGTCTTCTGCGGGTGGCTCTGAATAAGGTGCAACAGTGGGTGTCAGGGGATCAGAGGCTCAGTCCCCTTCTCTCGTCCATCTTCTCTCTTTTTGCTCCACAGAGGACAATGGTGAGGCTCAGCTCCACAGAAATCCGTGTGCCTTAATGCAGAGGTGCTGCAGGAACGGGTTCCCAGAGCTGCATCTCCCAAGGGAACAGATCTGGGCAGAGCAGCGGAGGGATGGGGGAGTAACCAGACACAGCCCTGGGAAGGTGCAGATGTACCTCCCTTCTGCTCCACATTTACATGGCTGGGAAAAGAAGCTGTTCAGTAGTGCTTTCCATGCCAGGGAAATCATTAACAAATTAATCATTTACTAATTAAACGGCATGATACCCATGTAAAGGGAATGTAATTATCCTCTTTTGTAAGTCAGGAAACTAAATGGTGTTTCTGATTTTAGACCATATTTGCCCTCCTTGCAACCCTGCAGCTTCTGCTGCCACAACCTTTGCTCGGTGGCCAAAGTGGCTTCTTTAGAGCATCCATCTCTGCACACCAGTGGGAGAAACCACACTGATTTGCGCCGTGTCTCTGCCTGACGGCTATTCCCAGGCTCCTTCTGGAACAGGTTGGAGGCTTGGTGGGGTTTTTTGCATGTCCTTTCAACACAGTGTGGATGCCAGAGGGCTGGAAGAGCCAGCCAAGGAGATGTGGCTGCATCCTCACCGGGCATCACAAGGGCTTGCTGGGAGCACACACACCATTCGCTACCTCTCCAAATGAATCACAATCTGCAAAAATTATCCGCAGAGTCAGAAGAAATGAGAGCAAGATGAAAGCCAAAGTCTGATCTGCTTCTTTTCACTCTCGTGATTTTATTTAGATCATGCACGTGACATTAAACCTCGGCTTTATCCCAAATGAGTAGCGTCTGGCAACAGGCGGGGTAGGTGAAACTTCATCTGCGACATGTGAGCATAAAGTTATTTAAAAAGTGAGAAGGAGTTGAGTTAAATTGGGAAGGCAGAGCAGTGGCAGTGCTGTTCAGTGAAGCCCGTGGAGGTACCTTCCTCGTTGTGTGTTTGAAGTAAGTCTTGGGAAGCAGTGAAAGAAAATGTATAGTCAAAATGCCAGGTTATTTCGTCACAGGAATGTTTACCCTTGCTAAGACTTCCCATACCACCCTTTCCATAATACCTTCTAATGAAGTGCTCTGATATAGCAGAAACACCCCAGAACTAGAGCCAAAATGTCTCCACTTTGTGATCTCGAGGTGTCCAGCACACGATGCTGCCACAAGGCAGCAGCTCCAGCCCTGTTCACCTACGTGGAGTTGTCACAGGTATTTACTTTTGCTAAGTGCAGCTCATTATTATCACCTCCTCCGGAGTTGTAGTGCAGTGGAGATTAATTCCCCACAGCCTTGCCCAATAACTTTTAGAACAATATATTTTCCAGTTTTCTTTACTTTGTGTTATGTTTTCATATACTCAATCAATTGCAGGTGTCACACCGTGAACTGGTCCTTCCTGCCCCAGGAGAAAAGCACGCTGGGCTTGGCTGTGCAGTTGTTTGCTTTGTGTTGTATACACAGAATAAAAGTTAATTCAGAAGCAGCTAGAAAAAAAATCACTGGGATTAGGAGCCTATAGATATAATGGTCTGAAAACTAAAGTCTTGCTGACTGCAGAAAAGTAAGAGACATGTAAGATGGTTCCTTTCCCCATCATAATACAATGCAAATAAATAGAAGAAAGTGGATGAAATGGAGTAAATATTTCACTGACTGAAAACGGATGAGCAAACCCAACTGGGCTGGCTTCTCCAGGCTTTCAACACTTTTACATGCCTTAAAAAATACCATATTCAGCCACCTGCTACTGAAATTCGTGGTGGTCATCCATCCAAAAGCTGCATTAACCAGGCAGCCCAGTATGGTTTTCCAGCTTGATTTCCTCAGCAGGATTTTGCAGGGATAAAGTGACATAGAGATGATGTCCAAGAACCTCCTCTTCCTCACCCCTTCACTCTCCTGGGGACACGAGGGAGTTTTTATCCTTTGGGCATAACACCAAGGTGCAGTTCATGTTGTCCGTAAGGGATCGGATTTGGATTTTTGCTCCCTGCTGCCGAGTGCCCACGCACACCCAGCACCAGCCCCATTTTTCTAAGCCACAGCACATCTCTAATTCAAACACAAAGTGAAAGGATGCTGGAAAGCCACTGGCCTTTACGGTTTATTAAGCTCCCTGTGCAGGCATAATTTTAGCCTTTTTTTTTTTCCTTAGCCTCGACCATTTCACCTTTGTGCTGCACTTCACCAACCCCTCCAAGCCACTATCCCAACCTCAAAATGATGGAAGAAGTATTAGGAAAATCCCACCTTTGTTGCTGAAAGATTATGTGACTCTTTAAGAAGAAAAAATAATAGCAGTCACATTTCTAAACAGCTCTTTATTAAACCATCCAAACATATCAGCTGCACTGGAGGATGTAAGGGCTGACACCAGACAAAACCATCAGAGTGCTCCGAGAAAATGCTTTGGCTTGTCTTGACAATTCAGGACTCTGTGGAATACCCAGTTCATATTTGATGTTGATTTTAAGACTGAAATTTGCAGTATGAAAACAGACATGTCCAAGAAAGCATTGCTCAGCTTAAACTTAAAAGGACAGAGATGCAAGATTACAGCAGAGAGATGCAGCTCCTGGCTCCGAGCCCTTTCTTAGGAACCAGCTTTCACTTTGCCTTGGGCTTTTGGTCTATCAACATCTAATGAAAGATGACAGTGCAGGCTCCCTTAGGGGCTAACGTGGGCAATTTCAGTCCTGGCATTTTAATTTATCTGTAACCAGCAGTTTTCAAAAGGGTAGAGCTAAAAAAGAACTTGGCTTGGTCACACACACACACAGAGACAAAAAAAGGGGGAGTTGTGACATAAAATGCATGAGGAGGTTTGCTTCGTTTTAACTCCTTGGGATCCTGCTCCGCAGAGGCTGCGCAGTGGAGCCCGTGGCGATGGCTGCGGTCTCTTAGCACGTAGGCTTGATGCTATTAACCCTATACAGCAGGTAGCTGGTTTTTCTGTAGGTGAAGTGGATTCCTCCATGGTTTATGGCTGTTGGTTTTAGTGCTGGGCACATCTACTATATTTCTGACAGTTAAGGTCCCGACTTTTCCCATTTATTAATCCCCAAAGTTGCATTCAGACACTGTAATGGCAAAAGGTTAGCTTAGGATCAGCAGCAGCCATAAATCCAGAACTAAAGGCTGTGGGTTTGTCTCCAACCCATCCCAAGGTGCCGAGGTGCTGTGGGCGGGGGGGTCAGAGCCCGCTGTGCATGAGGGCACACACTTGCTGCCCCTGCAGCATCGCGGGCAGCCCGGGATGCTCAGCCCTTGCCCCAGGCAGTGAGGAGCAGCTCAGTCCTCAGTCTGGACTTCCCATGACATTTTTTCTTGCTGGGTTTCCTGAGATCCCACATGCCTGGGAGTGCACACAGAGCTGAGGGTTGGCATGGCAAGCTGGGTGCTGACACAGCCCAACGCCGCAGTGCTGCTGATGGCAGTGCCTGGCACCGGTTCCTACCCAGACCTCATCGATAGCTTTTGACACCGCTGTTTATTTGTCCCCTGGCATGTTCAAGGCATCTGGTTGACCTCAGGGCACCCGATGCCACCAGTGAGTTCCAATCCAGCTTCTGCCTGGCCTGGGTTGGGGTTGAAAAAGAACTTCATTCGGGATTGAATGGGTTAAGCTTTATTTAAATAATTATTTGCTTATTTATTTATTTATTACTTCTTTCCACGGAAGAATTTCACTTTGCCTTTTTTCTCCCTGCTACCTCTAGAGGACCAGGCGATTCAAGGCACAACTCTAGCAGATGGTTTTGGTGATGCAAAGCACAAGGGGATGGCTCCCAAGAGCTGCTCAGGCAGTTAAGTCAGAAATGAACTGATGCATACAGCGTGCCACAGCCCCCGTCCCGGCCAGCTTCAGGCGCTTTCTTCTGCACAGGCAGCCTGTGCTGTCCCCACGGCCTCCGCAGAGCTTTATACACCCAGCTTTCACTGCTTCTGATCCAAAATCTGCTGAAATGGGGGATCAGCCCTTTCCCAAGAGCCCTAAGCATCCTCTGTTGCAACGCTTGTACAGCGAGTGCATCCCAGCCCCTTGCTCTGCACGACCCATGCCGGGCGATGCACGGTGTCATCTTGATGGAGATCAGGGGAAATATTTTTTTTAATGTTTACATATTATAAAACTTCACCTTTTGTCCACGGCAAATATTGCCAAAGTTGTTAGAGAGTGAGAAGAGCAAATCCATATTTTGTCATTATTTATCTGACGAGCAGAATTTGAGAACTAAATGCACCCTGTGCTTAGCAAATGAAGATTAATTTCTGATACGTGAGAACTGACTTTCTCTTGCTGACCTTTCCCTCACTTTAGTGAGATAATCTAGAGATATATTAGGAAATACAAACATTTTTCAGAAGAGCTGTAGGTAATTTATAGGGAAGCTGATCTGAATTAGCGATAGCATCGCATTGAGCTTTACTGCAGCCCATAGGTCTAGCGCCCCTATAGCCTGGATCTCAGCTGTGCACAATGGGTCTGCTCTATTAAACCCTCTCCCAGAAACAGTTAAACACAAGAAACCAGAAATGATCCATAAATTAGGTCTGGCTATAGGTTCAAAATCATGAGCTATGGCCTATTGACCTCATACTCTGAGGGGAAATCAGGAGCATTTTTCTAAAGAGCCATCACTGGAGGAAGGGAGCTTTAATATATGGCACAGCAGAGCACTGATGCAAATAAATACAGCGCTGCATAATTGCAGGGGGAAATCAATAAATAGCATGGTGGTTAAAATAAAGAAAGCCACATTGAGGTTTCTGGTTTATGTGTGTGAATGGCTTTTTCCCCAAGAAGTGGAGGAAGATTTTTGTTCCTGCGTAGAGGATCTAAGCAGGACAAAGGCGATGGCTCTGCTGCCCCTTTTACGAGGAGCAAGTTTCAGCTATTGTCTTCCCCAGAGCAGCTCTCTTGAGTCGTGATTATTAGCATAATTAATAAGTGCAGTTTGCTCATTTGAAACATTCTGGTGACATTTGCCACTCGGGCGTCGCGTCAGCGCGAGACACAAAACATCCCTGTGACAACTGGTTTGTGAGTCAAGGTTTTATTGACAAGCACCACAAAGAGATGAAGCCCAGAGCAAGTCCCTTCTCACTTTAATATTTAAACCTCTTTTAAGAGGATGTCAATATTAACTCTCGTAATTGATGCTGACAGTTGACTGTCTGACCATAAAAAAGACAAGAGATATAATTAGAAAACCCCAAGTAATAGCAATTGCAATGTGCTGGCCACCACAGCAAAGGACACTGGGATGAGGGGCTGAGATCTCCTGCATCCCTGATGCCATCGAAGTGCAGCTGGTGATGCTGCCTGGGAATGATGGGAGCCTTCAGGTTCAGCTCATTGTGTTTCCCCAAGCAAAGCCCTGACTGTCCTGGACAAGAAACCTCAGCCTCGAGAGCGGTCAGTGCTTTTAATAACTGAATACCATTTGTAGCTAGTTAACCTCAGGATTTCCAGCATTAAAGATATTTCCCACAGGAACCGGAAAGCACCAGAGGAATGGATGAATGCAAAGTCCCTGGAAGTCGATGGGAAAAATCACACAGCCCTTTGCAAATCCCAACGTGTGGGGAAAATACCCAGCGAGTGCACTGGGCTCCCAGAATAGCTGTTTATTGGGCAGAGCTTGCTGATTTTCATTCATTTTATTCTGAGAAATGAGTCTGGGGTTTGTGCCTAAACTTTGGGCTAAAAGTAGTCAAAATTTGAAAGGATGTGAAGCTGAGTTTTAATGCAAAGTGCCAGATAACCTGAAGTATGGTCATTGCCATTGCTCGGTCTATAATGCAGCCAGAAGGAATTGAGCAGTAGATCACCAGCTCCATTTCTTTAAATAGAGTTACAGAGTAGTTTTGTGGCTTTGAGTTCTACTAATATGCAGAATATGACACAAAATCAAAACCAGGGAGACAACTTGGTTATTAAAACTGATACAGTATTTTGAATTATGACTTTTTTTTTTAAATAAATAAATTGAAGGTGGGAAAAAACTAAAATATCCTGTACACATTAAAAAATTGAGCTGCATTCACTATAGGGAAAAATATGTCATGAGGAGAAATTTGGGATTTCTAAAAGGTGAAGTTTAATTAAAAATTTATCAGTGACAATACTTCCCTTTTTCTTCCAATCGGGCTGAATGCCTGCATAGACAAATCTTTCTGAACAAACCCAAGGCACTTGAGTTAAGCCATTTTAGGCACTTTGACTAACCTAAACCCAGCCAAGTCCTTCTTAGCAACCTTCTCCCAGCAAACACGCTCCTGCTCCATAGGTATTTAAGCAGGATCTCCCAGCCAACCCTTTCCTTTATGCTCTTGATGATTTTTCTGCCTGCTTTCAGGCAGTTTTTCCTCCTTGCAGAAGAAGATGCACAACAGAGGAATTGGGATTAAAGAGACAACGAGAAGTCCAAACCGGTGCCGTGCGGCAGGTTATGGATTTAGTGCTAACAACAGAAAACAGGAGAGCTTTGTAGCAATTAAAGCCGGTCAAAACACACCAAATGCTAGAGAAAATAAGGGGGAGGGAGGAAATCATGGCAGTACTACGAGTCTAAAAAAAAAAATCAATATTCTTATTGTTCCCTGCAAGAGTCTCACAAGGAGGGAAGAGTCATGCCCAAGTCTTGGGGCTAGCTGCAAAATAAAAGATTAGTAGCTACATCCTTGTCAAAAATGGCAATGGGGAGCTTTTGTTTAAAAGATCTGCTTAGAAGAAAGCTCTCTGACTGGTTTCTGGGTTTGTATTTAAAAGAAAGACGACCACTGACATGAACTAACTGGCAGCAAATGAGTGTGCTTTAAATAATTATATTAGTTTCCAAGAGCAAATAATGCTAATTTAACTCTGCATCCATGTGCACACATGTGTGCGTGTTCACACATGTGTGTTAGCAGGTTCCATACCAAGGAAAAAGGCAGCTGGAGAAAATTTGTGATAAATGCATCAGCTTCCTTGTAGAGTTATTCTTTTCCATTCTGGCATCACAAATAAAATATCCCGTGTACTGTAAACTGCTCCTCTGTACAGTAATGCACTTGTTACCACTATGGCTCTTATTTAAGCATCTGCCTACAGTAATTGTTTTATACATTAACTATACTCCCTGATGGTTGCTCTATTATCTTTTTTTTTCCAAAATGCTGCTTGCAGATATTAGCAGCTTGATTACTTGTTTTATTAACAATTTCAACACTGTGTCAGTGTTGATTTGGGAAGCAGGGTGGTGGTGTCAGTGCTGTGGATGCAGTGGTGGGGTTGAGTTGCTGAGATGCTTTGTCACCCAGCTTGCCGATCCGTCCCCAGCAAACCCAGGAGGAATCTCAGTTTCCATTCCAGTTGTGTGTTGACAATCCATATGATTGAGACCCTTCGCTGCAGAGGAGCATTTGCATTCAGCTGGCCATCAGGGCCAAAGCCACGCAAAAGTGATTTGCAGAAAACAGGCGCTGAAATGATGGATTAGAGAGGGGGAGAGGGATGCGCAGAATCCCTGCAAGGCAGCAACACCGTGTGTGACCATCTCTGGGTGGGAGCTCAAAAAGGCAGCATCGGATTTTATGTGTCTCTGCACCAGTGCCTTTTATCCATGGGCAATTTCCAGTGGCGAGGGAAAGGGGAGGCAGCGGCGGGGTCAGGCGCTGGAAGGGGCAGGCGAGGTTCCCGCAGCGCCGAGCGCTGCCTCTGCTCATGCGTCACTTCTGTCACCAACAGGAGAATCAGAGCCAGTTATTAAATATCTTCATTATAAGGGCATTCCTTCCAACCGACTTCCAATTTTGTTGTATCTAGGGGCCCCGTGTTAATAACTGCATGCTAAGGACAAGTGTTCTTATAAAACACTGACTATTTAAATTCTTATAAATAATATGCAGCTTCCCGCTTCTGACTGATGGATATATTGTTCAGCCAAGCCACCAGAAAGGCAATAAATACATGTACTGTTATGGGTCATGAGTCTAAAAATTAAATCAAATGCAGAAATTGAGTCTTGACAGAATCTGAAGGGATAATGTCTTAGCTTCTCCAATTACACAGTTCAACATTTGGATAAATCATATGAAAGTAAGTATTTAGCCCCATTTTTCATAATCACTATTAATGAGAACAAAATGGGAGCTGAGGGCAGAGGGAGAGCGTTCTGACAAGATAAATAGCATATGGGGTGTGTTGTCAGCCACGGAAAATCAACGCTGTTTAAACCCCCTAAACAGCGGGAAGGAAAAATGCAGTAAAAAAAAATAAAATAAAGGGAGAATAGTGGTCCTGTGTTCTTATCAGCAAGACTTTCTGTGTCAGAGCTGAGATCTGGCTTTCTAAACACCACTTAGGGCACAGAAGTATCACCCAGAGTTCCCCAGGATGATGTGAATTGCTGTTATCCAGAGCACACGATTTAAATATTGCCTTTTTTCACTCTGTAAGTAGCACTTTAAAAAAAGCTTCATTTAAAAAACCACAGGTTTTCCCTCTGGACCGGTCCCTGTGGGTCCAGGACAGGTGACTATCTACACCTTCCTGCCATCCCTTTGTCTCAGGGCAGGAAAAACGTAGAAGAAACTGTTCCATTTGCACTGTGATTTTCTTCAGCTTTCATGCCAGGGCACACGCAGGATGTGCAGGGCTGAAACGAAGGAGGGGAAGGTATAAATTCTGCAGTCATTTCCCACCATCTCCTCAGCCTTTCCTGCTTTTCACGTTGGAATCACTTTAAGCATCCGCAGTAGAATCATTCTTAGGGAGTCTCTCATGAAATTTGATGTCTCTGAATTGAATCCATTTCCACTCCATTTGGTCAGGCGTTAACACAGCAAGAGCCAGATCCTGCCCTACCTGGCACTGAGACCTTGTCCCCAGATCCTGCCCTACCTGGCACTGAGACCTTGTCCCTCTTTGTGCACACAGAAGTCGGGGGGTTCACTCTCATGCTGAGTTTTTCCCCACCCTAAACTCCTGTTCTGTGTGTCGGCATCTCAGGGAGCATCCATTGCTCTTGGTCGGATGCAGCTGAACCCTGATGCTGGAAATCCTAACAACTCACTAGGAACCAAATTATATCAGGCTATCCCCACCATATCGTGGTCCATACATGTCCTACCCTACACAGCCACCTTTTGGCACTGAACTGGAGTTATAATACCCTCACTGAAGCCAACAGCAGTTCATGGTATTAAACACACATCTCTGCTGCTCTGAAAATGAGCGCTTTGCTGCAAACCTCTGCATTAAGCTGTAAATACCCCAGCGATCCAGGGGAGCAGGGACCATTTCAACATCTCATGCAACATTAGCAGCTCACAGATTAAGCACGTGGGGCCTGGGAGATTATCTCCTTGAATCAATATAAAGCAGGGAGGCAAACAAACAGCTGGCCGGGTTCCCCCAAAATAAAAGTGTTTGATTGTGGCAACCTTCAAAGCGCCTGCTTGACACGGAATGGGGTTGGTGCCCTTCCCTGCTGTGCCCGAGGAGCAGAGGGTAGGCATGGAAATAAATAAACATATAAAAATTACTGCTTACTCCTCCCTCGGCCGACAAATCAGCTCCCAGAGAAAACCAGGGAAGCAAGGAAAACCGCCCCAGAACATATGGTGGAATCAAGCACAGGATCCCCCGTAGGTTTGGGTTGTACAAGTAAATATGGATCTGGGGGGATACTGGGGGCTGAGATCAAAAGAGCTGCTCCCGTTTCTATAGGGAAAAGGAGAGCTTTGATGTCACAGCGTCTTCCCCGTGCCGCCTAATGAACTGAAATTGTGACACAGTGACATCCTGCAAGGTTTGAAAGCACAGCACAATGACACATCTTTGGGGTTTGCTGCTCTCTTTTTCCATCAGGCTCCTCCGCGAGGCAGCCAGCAGTGGGGGGGAGAGAGATGCCAGGGAAGGTGGGAGAGTGGTGGAGGGGATGGAGGGGGCTTAGGTGGGCATTCCTCCCTTGGTTACACGCTGGGGACTCGCTCCATCATAAGCCTGGGTGGGGGGTATCAGGTAGAGATACAAATGGGAGGGAAGCAGCAGGGTAGGGTTGGAGAGCCTGTGTCCCCCAGCCACTGCACCCACCCAAGGCTGAGGACCAGAGTCCTCTTCATGCCCTGTGCCCTCCAGCACCCAGCCCTAGTCACAGCATCCTCGTGTGATGATGGACATGAAAGGGGTTTCAGGAGGATGTAGAGTCAGGGGCAGGATGAGCTTCTCACCCTGGTCCCGTGGAGGCAGAACCTCCCCTGGTTCACATGAGTCCCAGAAAATACCCAGCAGGTAGAAAAGCCACAGCTGTGAGCATCTTCCTCACCTGGGCTTTTCAGCCTGGCTTCAGCCAAAGGGCCTGAATATTTCACCCAGGCTCCCAAGAGAAAACCACTGAAGGGGAATCCTGTGCCCCACACCGGGGCGGCAGGAGAGAGCAGGGAAGCATCTGTGGGATTATGGATGTAATAATAACAGCTCTTCAGAGGGAGGTGCCTGACCTGTCATTGTCTGGTTTATTGGTCTTTGCTGGGAGTATTTCTCTACCCAATCCATGGCTCTGGTGAGAATGAGGAGCCTGGTAGACCCCAGGCAACGCCACCGGTCAGGGCTGCACACAGCCACTCGGCCAGTGCAGGGTTAAATCCAGTTAATCCCAGGGATTTACTCCAGATTAGCCCAGGGAATTGAAAGCAGCATTTGGCTGGGTCGGGTTTTCAATGGCAGAGGAAACCCAAGAGCGTTGCCCACCCGGGGGGGGTGCAGGGCTGGGTAAGGGAGTTGCTGGGGGCAGAAGTTAGGCAATGTGATACAGCAAGATCGAGCTGCTGACCCAGGAGGGGAAAAGAAACTTTATTCAATCATCTGCTTTACTTATTTCCTAGCTGAGGAATTTCATCTATTCCTTGGACTTGTTTGAGCTGTGAAAGCTCCGTGCTGTCACAAGGCAAAGAAACTGTTAGAGAGAATAAAAAGGGTGATGCTGAGCCTGCCTTAAAATGCTGCGCCCGCATAGGAAGAATAAAACCATGAATTAGGGGAGAGAGCGCCAGGGCTTTTCCAAAGCCAAGGATGGGGTCTGATCACTCCTCACCCAGTCACTGGGATTAAGAAGGCATTAACAGGAATGACAACTTGACGGGTTTCAGCGAAGCGTCGTGACACTGTGACATCGCCTTGCCAAAAAATCCCCTATTTGGGTGTGTGTGCGCAGGAACACACGTACCTACACAGCCACACGCACAGAAGGAAAGCCTGCAAGGACTCAAGGTGTCGTTAGGAAAGTGTGAGCACGGGATCAAAGGCTGCAGAAATGCACCTGCACAACGGCACCAGCTCAAAGGGCCACCGAGGTGTTTGTTGTCAGGGTGTTGCTGCTGGGGGGATGCAGCAACAGGACTGGGTGGGAACTGGGGCACCCTGAGCCACCCCTGCTCCCCAGGTTTGGGGAAGAAATGAAGGGTGTTTCCCAGCACACATCCACATGCAGGAAATAGCTTCTGGAGCAAGGGAAGGGTCCCATGGAGCTTCTTTTACAAGAAAACCTCACTGCAGAGGCAGGATTTGACTGCACGGAACAGACCAGGGCTGGATGCAGCTCCTAGGGTGCTGCAGTGTAGAAATATAATAATAATAATAGTAATAATAATAATAATAATAATGCAGTGGGAAAAGTTTCATCCTGAGCTGATCATTGAGGCAAATTAATGCAACTTTGATACAGCCCTGGGCTGGATGACTCCACGCAAGGTGACGGTGTGGTGTTATGGTGGCCAGGACCAGGCACCAGCACCCACGGGCAGCCCCGTGAGCCACCCGTCACCCTCCTGCATCCACCTGCAGGCTGGGAGATGAGGCAAAGCCGAGGAGTGCTGAGCTGGGGAGTGCTAAATAACCCCCATCCCACAGAGGGATGTGAATTAGAGACCTTGCCACCTCCCAGCGAGATGCCCCTCGCATGGCGCCGCAGCTCCTGTCTAGGGCAGGTTCCCTTCAGAGATGCCATTCACCAAATCCCACTCAGCAGTGATTTCAGCTAAGCTGCATTTCATTATTTTTTTCCCCAAATCAGCCTTATGCAGATTCCACCCTCTCTGCCTGTTAACCCCCGCAGCACCAGCACGCCCCAAATATCTTTAAGGGCTCGGGGAGGTTTTCAGTCATGGGAATCCTAAAACTTCGTGGCACAACACAGCACTTTAGTGAGACCATTGGGCAATTTGCTTAGAAAACCAACCTCAGAGAGTCTTATTAGCCCTTTTTCCCACCTTTCTCTTATCAGAAATCAAGAGTTGATTAAAGAAACACTTTTTGTGTAGCGTATAGGGTGTTGTGCAGGTCTGTGCTAAGAGCTTAGATGTTTACTGCAATTTTCCTTAGCTCCTAGCTGTATTTTACTAGTAAAGTGTCAGTTAACCAACATGCAGTTTATCTATGAACTTCATCTTTAAGTAACTCACGGGTATTTCATGTCTGAGTTGGGCTGACAGCAGATGTGACCCTTCCCTTAGCTGGGCAGAGCTGGGGAACACTGATCCTGCTGTGAGCTTCCCCAGCTGTGTCGTGGTGGATGCCCCTAAACCCAAATTAAGGCTATGATGCTTGAATTAACAGTTCAAAATGAGGATGGAAGAGGAATTTAAGGAATGATGAGAAGCAGGTTGCGTCATTGGTTCCAGCCAAGCCAATTAATCAGGCTTGGGCTAGAAATTCTGCAGATGATTTAGGCTTCCTCATAAGGATATGAGCGATGGGAATCCTGTCCATAGCCCCTGCATCACTGCACGGATAACAAATGGAAAACTAACCCCGTGTAGCCAGTGCTCCCTCCAGGCCCTGGCATGGTGTTTCCCTGCACAGGGCAGCCAGGAAAGGTGCTGGCTGCTGAGGGGGGGGCTCACCTCTGCTGCGGGAGGTGGTGTCCTGCACCCAAATCGCCATCAGCCTGTGCATAACCTGAACCCTGACTGCATCCTGCCTGCAGTCAGCCTGCACCCTGCCCACACCCTGCCTGCATCCTGCCCGCTCCCTGCCCGCACCCTGCCTGCATCCTGCCCACTCCCT
>VZRW01005932.1:15901-49752 GCA_013398125.1 Aegotheles bennettii
AGATCTGCATCCTACCCCAGGCATCACCCTACAAACGGGCCGGGACAGGGACGGTGCGGGCAGGCGCGGGGCATCACCGCTCCCGAGAGCTGCGCTCGCTGCTGCTGAGCCCCCCCTTTGCCCAGCCCCCCCGCAGGGACCAGCCTGGGGGTTCCACTCCTGCCCCATCCCCAGCATCCCGCTCCGGCACCACGCGCTGGGAGCCCGGGGGCGCCGCGTCCCCGTCCCCGGCAGCTCCCCCCTTCCCCTGCCTGATTAGGATTCACCTCGCATCCAGAGGGAGGAGGGCTACGGCTCCCAGCATGCACCCGCCCGAAACTGCAGCCCATTGCTCGCTGCAGCGGCCATCTGCTTGGAAAAACACCAGGCCCAACAGTTTGAGCATCACGTCATGGATCCGCCAGCGGGAATAAAGACGGGGGGATGCAGAAATGCCAACAAAAAGGGAGGTGGTTGGCTTGTGGGGGCAAAAAGGATGGGAACGGTGATTCCAGGGAGGTCAGGACCATGTCCTGCAGCTCCGGACCCCGCTGCACTGGGATGTCCATCCCTGCTGGGAGGTTCCTGCTGGGAGAAGGCTCCCGGCTCCCCATCGCTCGCAACAGAGAAGCATTATGGTTTGCAAGGATTTCCCCCTCATAAATTAGTATCTTCCAGCTGTTTCCTTCCACATAAAATATCTTCTATTTCTTCTCTTATTGCTTTATATAAACAAACACGAGAGCGACTCGTTCTAAATAAAGTTATTTGTCTGCGTAAATTAATATATCATATTCTCCCCTGAAATAGAGAGCTATTTGTCTCCAGAGAAATCATGTTAAGAGTGACATAGTATAACCCTATTCATTTGCATATGCAGATATGTCTAATTATTCAACTTGCAATTAAAGGCTTGTGTGTCAGCAAATGAGACTAATTAGATACATTTATCTATGATAATCAGCTTTATTACAAACAAAATAGATTTCCCGTCACTTCCCAGGCAAGTGAGATGTGTTGACTGGAGGTAGCTGGTCAAGGGCCTGTGGACTTAAATCACTGATGGGGTTCCCATCCACATCAGACTGGGCTGAGGCACATGGTAACTGTTTTTTCTCTTGAGTCCAAAGCACAAGCATATAATTTTTCAGCTTTTTTTTTTACCTATCCCACCAGTGAAATCTATTTATTATAGAGAAGGGCATAAATAATTACTAGAAAACAAGGTCTGGGTTCGAAGTGATTTAGGCTCCTATGTTAAAATACATCATGTGTTGTATCTGTGGGCTGAGAGCAAGTAAGGGAGTAGCAAAGATGCAGACATAGCTGTCACCTTTCATTTAAGGCCAGTAAACGATACCCAAGCTCCTTCAGGTCAGACACAATGATTGCAGCCCTCATCCAAAGCACAGACTCATCCCACCACTTCCCACAAAGGGTCAGCACAGCGTGGGCTGCAAGAGCAGGAGCTCTGTGGGTTGGTATCGGGCAGCAAAGTCTGGAGGCATTGAGGGGAAAGGTAGTGAGGATGTGCCAGACACTGGCTGAGTAAACCCCGGTACTCAAGGGAGCAAAAAACATGCTTTGGGCTGATTATTCCCTAAGAGGGGTTCAAAGCTGCAAAGGCAGAACCTGTTTTTTCCTGGCAGAGTTCTGCTACTTTCAGGAAAATACAATTTTTTTGTGTCTTCTCTGTGGATCGAACCAAAGACACAAAATAATATTAAAATGCCACATTTTTGGCTAATTGCTCAGGCCAACAGAACGTGAAACACTTGATCCCAATGGCTGGAATAGCAATACAAGTAGTTATCCCCTGCCATTTGTGTAAGAACATTTCAATCAATTTGTTAGATCATTCACCTACTACACAGCAGTTGCTTGTACAGACAATCTATAGAAAATAACATATAACCTCACCAGACTGGAGTTAAGAGTCAGCAATCCACAAAAGACAGGAGTGGGTTGGAAAGACAACGTTGTCCGAGCTCCTGCCCTCTGGCATCGAAGGTTCCCAGCTCACAGCCCTCTGCTTGTGGGCAGTGTTGGACACAGACTGATCACAGGTCGTGATTTCCTTGCTCTTCTACCAAATCATGCTCTGGACATCTTTTAAATAACATTAAAGAAGGCATAACATTAAAGAAAGCATCTCCAATAGTACCAGGCAGTGATCAAAGAAAAATGGACCATGTCCTAGCAAGAGGATGGGTAACATGAGGGAGATGGTTAAATGATGCAGTGTCCCTGAAATTCATGAGGAGTCTCTGAATCTGAGCGTATGCAGCAAAAACAACAGAGCCAGGACAGAGCCACACTCCCCCCCTCTCCTGCCACTGCTTCCCTCCAGCTCAGGCAGGAAAAAGCAGCCAACCCTGAGCTTCTGAACAGCCTTTTCCCAGTTTCCCAGCTGCTTGACAAAAGGCAGCGAGAGCATCGGATTCACTTTTAAACTGTGAAGAATGATTGAAAAAGAGTTCAAAATCTGTCCCCACTCCTGATGTCCTCAAAAGCATCCTCAGTGTCACGTATTCCCAGTGTGGCATGTGGCCCATGACCATTTCAGCCTTCATCCACATACTCCCCAGCCCTGGTGCCCACAGGACCTGTATCCCTCCCTTCTGTAATTGTCTCAGGTTACTCCTCCAGCTCCAAATCAGGGGAGGTGAACCTTGGAAAAGTTTGAATTACAAACAAAAATGTTTGGTTTTGGAAATTGCT
Source organism: Aegotheles bennettii (assembly GCA_013398125.1). NCBI lineage: Eukaryota > Metazoa > Chordata > Aves > Caprimulgiformes > Aegothelidae > Aegotheles > Aegotheles bennettii. Next base: position 18,602 of record VZRW01005932.1, read on the forward strand.
GAAATCAGATTTTTTTGGCTTTTTCTTGAAAAATTCTGGCTAGACTTGTCATACTGTGCCAGGGAGCAACCCTCAGCTTGTATTGTGACTCACAGAATGATATGAACACCATTTATCACGGTCACTCAGGACAGTATCTTCACAATATGCACATCACAAATCAAGATCAATGCATTTTCAGACAACTGGTTTATTTTAGAAACTGCATTAGTCCTGGCAGGGCCGCAGGCAATTTTTCACAGGTTATAAGCAGGAATTATTTTGGGCAAAAGTCAAAATTATCTCATTTTGATAATTTTCAAGCCAATACCTTTTTCTTTTCTAATTTCAGCCCTCCAGTGGGGGGTTTCCTCTCCATAACTTTAGCCATTGAAAATGTCAACATCTCAGCTAGGTTCCACAACCCGTGAACACAAACTGCGTGTCCCTCCTTCGCATTTCTGACAACTGCCTCCCAATGAGAGAAATCATTCTCTGGAAGGGCCTCGATTGAATTTGAAAATAAAATGGGATTTAAAACAAAAGAAGGGGAAATGAAACAGCACCATCAATGCAAAGTGGTGGCTTGTTCTGTTCTTTGCTTTTCTTTCAGTGAAAGGAAAAGAAGAAGAAAGAAAATTAATTTCTAGTTAATGCAAATATGCTGGAAATTTGTTATATTTCTCTGTTGGGTGGAGAGGGAAATAGGAGGGGGCCAAATGAGGGGAAAAACTGTCCCTCTCGAGAAGCAGCTTCCTAAAAGTGTGTTTTATAATCACCACTCTGCATTTTCTATCCATCCCGACATTTCGAGGGTGAAAAAGCACCAGCACAAAGTGGTAGGAGCATTTTATAGGGCCACAAATCTGGGTGAGAGAATTAGGGATCTTTACCTTTCCAAGAGACCCAAGATCCCTCTTAGGACCCTAACTAAGAGCTGTACTTGCACAGGAGCTCCAACTCATTTGCTCTTACCGTGATGCTTATGGTGCCTTTTAAAGCCCCGCAGCTCTGGGCACTTGGGGGCTAGAAATGCCCTTTCTGTTCTGTGCTTCTTTATTACCCGGTTTAGTGAGATCTCATCCATCACTCGGGCTCTTAATGCTTTTACAGTAATAGTTGGCCTTTTCCCTCTTTAACACATCTCCTGTAAAATGAAATGATCAGGCCACAAACAGAGCTGTTGGTCCTGGCCAGGCTCCTGTTGCCTCCTGCATCGTGCATCTGGCTGGAACCCAGTGGGGTTAAATCATGTTTAGCATGATCGCTGACAGGAGTAAATAAGTATTATATAACCTTCCCCAAAAAGCATAACAAAATAATGATGGGAAAATGAGGTTAAGTGAAACCATTTCAATAATGTTACAGGCCTGCTTTCAATCAATGAAAGCTGGGAAATTCAACGTCTGTAGAGGTTATAATTTCATTTTAGCTCCCTCCACTGCTGAACTTCTCTTCACAAAGCAATGAGTTAAAGACTTAGCAGCAGATTCATAATACATCTGAAATGTACTTTTTGTGTTTAATATTCACCGAAATGGTTGACTTTGCTAGGTTTGGTTATTGAGAGGAATAATAGTTTTCAGTTTCATTGAAGCATAAGATATAATTCCATTATCTTTTTTTTTTTGGATAAAATAATCTGGAAGAAGTGGAGCAAAATGGGAGAAGAAATGATTCTACAGACCCTGTTAATTATGTATCCATCATATAAAATAGCAATAATAGCATAATAATTTTTCATTAAATAGGGCACGGGAATATTTGCAATCTTGTACTGTCAAGTAAGATATGGCTTTAAAAAACTCCACTTACTCTATTTCAATAATACCAACTAATTGGGGGGCAATTAACACTAAATTTTGATGCCTAAGTAGGAATCTGGCAAATTTACAGTTCTGAATCAGTTTGTGCATTGCTCCATACACGTTAAGCCCGAGCCCTGTAACATCAGGGGCTTAAAAGTTAGATGCTTGCTCTAAATTAGACACCTGAAGTAGCAACATAATTCAGGGACAGGGGCCTCAGAGTTGTACCCTCTCCACAGCTTCGCCACCAAGCTGCTCTGCTCTCCAGCCTGTAGCTGGATGCAGAACAACTGCATCACTGTATTTTAAATTAATATAATTGAAAGAGGTGCTGTTCTATTCTCCCTGCAGGGAGCAGCCGTTTAAGCATTGATCTTCATTTCAGGAGGTTCGGGATGGAAATGAACTGACTCCAAGAGACTGACAGTGTTTCATCTAAGATACAGAGCCCAGTGAGGTGTTCAGAGAGCAGATTCAGAGAGCAGCAAGGCTCTACAATGAGATGGACTGTTTTTCTGGGTCTGCTTTCCCGTGCAATACACCAGTTCCTGAAGATGCTCTCAATTATAAAGACTACCCGATGCACTGGGTAATTCTGAGATACCTCAGCTTTTTCCCATACGAGTGTATCCCACGTGCCTGTCAAGGAATGCCATGCCTGATGTGACGGGAAAATCCCCTTGCAGGCACAGAGAGCTGTTTTCCCATTCAAACGAAACCCAACAGCAAACAGCAGATCCATGCTGCAAAACACAGAACAGGGTTTGATCCTCGCAGAGGTGCAGCATTAGAAAGAAAAATGGTTGCATGTTGAAAACACAGACAATTTGATAAGGGACATGAGAAGAAGGGGAAAATTGCTGCTACTGCTGCTGCTGCTGCAGCTTTAAATTAAAATGCTGCATCAGCCAGTCCCTCAGGACTTGATAGAAATCTAATTAGTCAGACAATCTGGCACCAAATGTCCTAATTTCCCCAATCCATGTGGGATTTGTGTATTGTCTTATTCACTGCAGTTCTAAATTTCAACCTGAGCCTTTCTAACCCTTCTCTTTTTTCCGTGCAGACATGGGACTCAAGAGAAGGTGATCCCTATCAAAACCTAATTGTTTTTCATAAACCTTTAATTAATTAAGCTCAGGCTCATGAAAGACACTTAAAATATTAACAATTTGTTTAGAGACAAGTGCAGGATGAGGATTGCTGCAGCATGGTGTTTTCATAAGGAACCCAAATGTAATTAACGGGCAGGGGCGTGCACTCAGTGTGGGGTCCGGGAGCCAGGAGTCCTCCCCGAAATGCACTGGGAGCAGAGCAGGGACCTCGCTGGGCTGTGTTACAGCCAACTTCTCAGCCAGCCCAGAAGGATGGATGCACTATGGGTCCTCCACGGCTGAGGGTTAAGGGCAGCAGCAGCCCTGGGGTGGTGGGTTTTAAGAAAAGCTCCAAAAAAGTATTAAAGTCCCCCCAGGTTGGCTGTGTAGGGCACATTGAGAACAGCAAACTTTAAAGCAATTAGCCCTGTCCCAGGGGACCCCGAGCTCCTGGAGCCAAGGTGCTAAGTGCCTGTAAATCCCCCCGGCACCCTTGGAGAGTGAGCATCCCGACTCACACAGGATTAAGCCGTTCGGGAGTAACAGATTTGATTTTTTTATATTTTTTTTTCCCCAGAGTGGCTATGACCTGTCATGTCAAAGCTTTTTATTAAAGTCTCTTAATCCCCAGATTATCACCACAATGGTTCCACAGGCCCGTTCCAGATAAGGCAGGGCCCATTGTGGAGATGCACACTGGAGGAGTTTTAATCTGCAAATTATTGGCATGCAGGACCATGAGGGGCTGCTTTGCTGTGTCGCCCGTTGCGTCAGGGGGAATTGAATATTTATAAAGAAGACTTCAAATGGGCCATGCACTGTATTCCTCCCACACATGTGCAGTCCCCATGCGGCAGAGGGGCCCTGCTGAAGGAAAAAAAAAACCCTCCAGTGCAGCCACAACACGCAGGTGGGCTCCATGAGAAGCCGTGCAGCCTCTGTGAGAAGGTGAGCAGGGTGAAGGTGCTGGTCCCCTCCCCCAGAACACCCCATTCCAGCCATGCGGGGTGATGCATGATTTGATTTTTAAGAAAGAAAAGATAAGAGCAGAAAGGCAGAGCTGGTGATGGAAACTCCATTTCTCTCTTGAATACCAGGGGAGGATGGGAAACAGATAAAGTCCCTGAGAGGGATCCTTTGCTGACACAAAATATGCCATGTGGAGCGAAGGCTTGTGCTGTATACAAAACTAATTAGCAGCTACCTTTTAGATTAAAGAACAACTCAAGCATCTGTTTCACTGAAGTGTTTTTTTAAAAAAAAATAAAAAACAGCCTTGTTTAAAATAACCTCACAGTTTTGCAAATGTCATCCCTTGGATCTGGGGGCTCCCAGAGGAGGTGCTGGGGAGCCCGGGCGAGAGCATCTCCTCTGCAAGGTGTTTCCAGGCTGCTGGTGAGCTGGCAGGACGAAGCAGGACACGTCCTCTCTTTCCCCCAGCAATGTTTGTACAAGCACCTTGTCACACCTCACTGCAAAGGCCAGCAGACAAAAATTAACAGGGAAATGCTGTATAAACAAGTATCGACTGGGAGCATCGTAAGGGTGGGTTTGATAGCAGGTGGAGCAGAGCACTGAGCTGAACCTCTCCAGCTGCATGTGGGACATAGGTTACATACACATATATTTTATATATGCATGCATTCTGCAAGATGACCAGCTCCTTCAGCTCTCCCTAGCATAGACACTGCTCCACAAGGCCAAATCCTGGCTAGGATGCTGAGCCCCCCTTGTTCCTACTGAGATCCCAGCCCTAGGTCAGGCTGCAGCATCTGTCAGGGCTGATCAGTCTCAGCCCTCAGCAGCAATTTGAGACCTTCTCTGTCAGCAGATGAGGCTGAGGATAGTCCAGGACACGACTCGGGTCTCAGTGTGTGATCTGCTGTTGCTTGCTAGGCGAGGGTGTCACCCAGTCACTGAGGATCTGGCTCAGGATCTGCAGACTGGGACTCAGCTCCAGCTCCACCACAGCCTTCCTGTACGACCTTGGGCCAGCTGCTTAGGTTTCCTCCATACCTGTTTCCCATCTGTTAGAAAATGACTGGGTATATTAAAGGGTTTGTGTGAAGATAAGGAAACTGTGAGGTTATTATTAGCTATTACACTGATAGAGCCCAAATGTTCCTGTTTTCTGTAACAGCTCAAGAACTTAAGCAGGCAGAAAAAGGCTTTGGGAAAATAAAGCATCACCTTTCTGGGGTCTCCTCTCCAAGGAGGGAGGGGAGTCTTCCTTTAGAGCCAGCTCTTTATGCATTTCTTGAAATTGCAATGCCCACACTTTCCCTAACAGCCTTCATTCCACCCTGTGAAATAGCCCCCAATAGCCTCTGGCTCATGGAAACCTTCCAATGTGCTTAATCTTACCTGCAATGCCTGTATTAATCACAACGTGCAGGAGCCAGAGCCACCGGACGGAAGGAGAAGGGAGAGGCCAAGTAATTTATCGCTATATGGCCCCAGCATGAGCAGTTGCATTAGTCCAAAAATTACTTCCCAAAGTTCTTGGGAGTACAGAACAGGAGAGGGGGTTATCTGTGAATCATCTGTCATCTCCAAAGCTTTTGGCTACAACCTTTTTGTGACTCGTGGAAAAAAAATTATAAATAAAGTGTGGGGGTGGGGGAAGTGACTAATTGAGTGGAATAATTAAACACAGCTCCCAGAAAAGCTGAGCTTGTTTCTCCAGTGATCAGCACTGAGCGAGGGGTGAGAATGCCTCAGGATTTGCCAGGACTCGGTTACTGCAGAGCATTATTAGTGTAAGGGGCAGCAGCATCTGGCAGGATGAAACAGGACGTGGTTTCATGTGATGCAGTGAAATTTTGTGTATTTCGCATGGGCAAAATACATTTTTTTGATATGCACCAGCCTGGGCAGTGGAGCTGGAGCAGGCAATTAGCTCTTGCTGTTGCTTCATTTGGGGGGAGCCCAGATAAGGGAGAGTTTAGTGCTGCGAGGACATGTAGGGCAAAACTATGACTGGCAGGCAAAGTCGGAGTGTTAATGCATTCACCTGGGCCACCAGATTCTCAGCTAAGGCCACCAGATCCTCCCAAACGTCAAGGCACTACAAACAACTGGTATCCAGCTTGGGAAACTTCCACTCCAGATAATAAAACTTGCAGGATAAAATACCAGATGCAATATATCCCGTGTGCCAAATGAAACCATTTGTATCCATTTGTTCCCTCTCTGGTTCAATTAATAAAGGCAGCCAAAGAAACACGGAGCACATTTCCTTTCAGAAATCTCCCCAAACTTGGTGACATTTGGAATCACACAAGACAGCTGCACCATGAGATAAGTTGAATGATGTATTCAGGAATGGCTCGGTTCGGAAGGTTGCATCGTTCATAGGAGCCTGGCGCTGAAATCTCTGTTGTGTTCTTCAAATGTGAAATAACTTTTCCCCCCAGTTTACGTATAGTGCTGAACACACTCCAAAGGTGGCCGGATTGCTGTGTAGCACAGTGCTTTCTTTCCCTGACACATGGATCCATCTGCCAACATCACAGACCTAATTAGTACTCTCTTATTTCTATTCACCGGCTAGTAAGCATGTGGCATCTTTCCACAAGCCTACAAATCCTCACTCTACGCAGACATATACCATATTGTGATGGGTGGGTTATAACCTCAGTGAAACTGGCAGTTGCAGTTGCCTTTCCACTGAGGCTTAATGTCATGATAGCCAAAACAAGAGGGACCATCACCCAAAACACCGGCTGGCACGGCACGGCTGCGGTTTGGAGTTTTCCAGCCCTCAGCTCCCATGCCCCCATCCCCTCAGAGCCACACAAACTGCTCCTGGGTCACTACAACTGTGGGACCAGCGTTGGAACTGGAGTTGTGTAATGGCCAAAAAAAATAAATAAATACTCAGCATAGAAGCTTGGTCATAAAGGCAGAAGTGATTTGTACAGTTTAGTACAATACAGCAAACACGGGGGCTAGGAGAAAGAAATGGCAGGGACGTGATGAGCCCTGAAGACCCAGCTTTGAGAGAGGAGAATTAGGAAATTAAATCAAACAGAAAGAGGGTAGAGGCGTAACTGCTTTCATTTCTCCTCCAAACAGAACAACGCACATCCCCTCCCAAATCTGGCCATCCCTCCAGGTCAAAAATATGGTGTGAATATGCACTAGAGGTTACTTTTCTTCCCATGCTGGGGAGAGTTATTTGGAAGCCTCCTGCTGGTGTTAAATTAAATTACCCATATAAATAGCACCAGAGGTGATGGACAATAGCTCCCACTGGTTTGCACGCAGGCTGCTCTATAACAAGCTGAAAGGTAGAGCTATTGCAACATGCCCTGAAAGGTGTCTTGAACTGAGATCACATCAGACTTCCACCTGGTGCAAGTCACTTTGCAGACCTCCCCCTGCAACGATATCCAACTTCTGCTGTGCAAGAGCTGAGCCGATCAAATACCTAAGGAGTTAGTAGTAAAGTGCCTTAATTACTCTTACAGTGTTATTTCTGAGTTTCCAATCATCTCAATAAACATCCATTTGAAGGCCTAAATTCATATTTCTAACACTAAAACAGTGCTTCTTGTGGGAAAAAGAAAAAAATTTCCCTGCTCAATAATAACTCTCTTTTCCTTTCTTTTTTCTTAAATATCCTTCTTTTGCAAGGTTACTCCCTACTGCTCCTTTTTATCGTGAAAACAAGAAGTTAAAACAAGTGAGACAATGAATTTTCCCAGGGAAGCTAACAAAATTCACATCCCATCAAGCTTACCAGCAAGCAGCATCTCGGGAACCAGTGATGCTGGATATGTACACATGATCTAAAATGCTCAAAATGTATCGTGAGGAATATATATAGTGTTTGTGGTGCTAGAAATATAGCAACAGCAAAAGGCTTGGCAGCTTTATGTTCTATCAGGGGCACGGGTGTCATTACTGAGTTTGCACGCACCAAATAAAGGCACAGATAGGAGGAGAGGAAAATTGGAGGATTATTTTTTAAAAGCAGAGCCCGTCTAAGCCAAATTAACCCCTGATGTAAGCCCACTAAATTCAACGGTGCTACTGGGCAACCAAAGTCAACATGGCTCTTTTGCTTTGTTTTCCACTTATTTCAGAGCAGACAGCCTGTTTTCACATAGCTGGCCAAGAGAGAGAGTGTGAGGTTTAATAGTCAATTCAAGGCTGTAAAGTGCTGCATTGCTGTGAAGTATTTAATTTCGATTCTTTTTTGTGGTTCTGGGGATGTATCTTAAGCTGCCTAAAAGGAAAAAGGTAAGGTGCAGCCAAGAACTTGCAGCAATGTGAAAAATTAGCCAAAAAATAATAAAAAAAAAGGACAAGAAAATGAAAGAACAACAAAAACCTATCAGAAAGTGTGAAATTCACCTGGATCCCTCCTAAGGGGTTTGCACATTTGCGTGATTAGAGTCATATTTATAGGAAAATCTTGTCACCTCTCCTCACACTCAGTGGGGCTGTAAAACACATCACTGCTGCTCTCAGTTTTTGGAAGAGCTGCTGAAAACAGGCGAACGTGTGCAGGAGGGACAGAACCTGTCATTCAGGAGCATCCCCCAGCCCGAGGTCCTGCCCATGGGCTGGGGGTTTTAGTCACAGTGAGATGCTGATGTCCACATGCCAAGGGATTGCACGAGGGGCACTTTGCTGGAACAGCACAAGCTGAAACGCTTTTGGATGCCTCTCCAGAGGTTTTTTTCCACTAACATGGAAGGGAGCTGGTAAATGAGGACACTTAATTTTGCCTCTGGCCATGGTTTGCAGTGCAAAAGCACTGCAGAGGGGCCAGGGAGGCATCCCCTTTTTCACCTAGAGGGTCCTGAATAATGTACAAGAGCAGGATTTCTTCCGGGCACCAACAGCTGGCATTAGAATAAACAAGCAAACAAACAAAGGCTCCACTAAACCCTGCTATTGTCAGTGACAGGACCTTGTTCAGATGTCAACCTAAAAATCTCAATGGTGTCCAATAAAGTAATAAAATCTAGTAGGCAGCAACTCCTGAAAGCAGGGATTTCCCAAGTGCTTCATGTGCTGCTCGGGCACAAGTAGTTGCATGAATAAATGGAAGAGTGAGGGAGAACCAGACAGAGTCAAAAAAGAGGTGAAGAGGCAAAACGAAAGAGAAGAAGAGCCCAAGCCTGTGCTGGCAATCTTGCCTGCACATCTAAATTGATATTTGATTTCTGAGCATACCACGACGAGGCACTGACAGATCTATTTCTCTTGCAGGGCTGTCCAGTTTTACACATTTCAGGTTGCCAGTGCTGCATTGTGAAACCTCACCCAACCCATTTTTCCCAGCAGGAGCTCCTCAAGCAGAAAAGGGGATATTTCTTTTTGCAGTTGTCACAAGGATGTGTTGGGCAGACAATATATATAAATTATAAAAAACCAAAAAAACCCAAAACAAGACAAGAAGGAAAGTCATGAAGAAAACAGCCAGAGCCCTGAACCAAAGATAAAAGCCTAAACAAGTGCATTGAAGTGTAAGGTTAAATGGAGAGGGAAAAGCCATTAGGGAAAGTAGAGTTTTGGAAATCAGTAGAAATACTTAAGGAGAAGGGGATGGTGAAGGATATCTTAAAGACAGAGAAGTCAGAAAAACAAGAAGAGCTACTGTTGGAGCTCAAGACAATAGAAATTGCTTTACCTGGTCAAAATGGACTCTGGAGGAGATCTCTGGTTCTGCAGTTGGATGGCATTGCTGATCAGATACTGCCTTGCAAGGCCTGGCTGCATGAACACAGAAACAAGGATGTCACCATAAAATAATAAAACAGCAATCGTTTTGTTGGCTTGTCACATATTACAGCTAATTATTTAATTGCTCTAATTTAAAGTTTTGCTAGATTCAGCATCAAAGCATAAAAATCTAGTGATTGCAGTGTCAGAAAGGAATAATATAATTAACGTATTTAGTAGTAACATATTAAACTGTTGATTGCACTGCATTAATCGGCAGAGATGATATGATACATGGGAAGCTATATGAAATACATGGGAAATTATATGAAATACATGGGAAGTTATATGAAATTTGTGTCTATACGGGTCTGTGTTGTCTTCTGCCCTCTGCCATCACTTACATGGCCATGGGGTGGGAAGTGCAGGTGTGGAGGAGAGAATGAGGAGGGAGGCAGACCCATTTCTGCTGCAAGTGTCAGTGGAGGCAAGCTGTGGATGAGCTGACAGCATCACCACAAAGGCACACGCCGAGCACAAGGCTTTGCACCATCTCCACAACCAGGCTCAAAGCACAGATGACAAGTTTGGAGACACGTCTGGCTGCCATGCACCACAACAGCTCTTTGCCCTAGGGATGTGTTGGAGTGCCCCTGAAGGTGCCCAGATTTACACAGACCTGAGCCCACACACTTCAGCTTCACGCAGTTTCTCCCACATAGACACATGCCCCAGATTGAAGCATTTAGATGATTCAAGGTCTAAATCCCTGAGTTACCCCCAACACACCAAATTCAGAAGCAGCTGGGTAGTCAAGCTCTTGAAGCAATAGGCTTTTTATTTTAATAGTACCCTCCAAAATTGGCTTGCTGGTCACCAGGCATTTAGAAGTAGAGAAATTGTTTCTGCCTGACATAACCTAATAACATTTATTTTATTCCTCCATTGCTCCAGAGCCAGGCAGCCAACAGAGGGAGCACAAATTCCTGTGCACCGCTACGTGCCTGGACTCTGCCATCCCCTCGGCTCCGTTCAGTTGCTGATCATGCTGGCACAGAAATTAGGAGGCAGCAAAAGGCTTAGAGGAATAATGTGCTCTGAAGTCCCTTCCCCTGCGACAGGACATGGAGCAGCTCAGCCCTTCAGAGGGCTGTACTCCCGATAAGAGCCGTGATCTGAAAATATGAAAACGAAGCAAGACATCAGTAAAGAAAAGGCCAGCCTGGAAAGAAAGGATGCAAAGCAATGAGAGAGGATAAAGGGGTACATTTTTAAGCTTAAGCTCTTCCCTGGTCACAAGAGAAAGACAGCAAGATGGAAAAGATATTAGGTGAAAGATAGAGGTAAAACCTGACACATGTCTAATAAAAATGACACCAAGTCACATCCTCCAGCATCATGCAAACACATGTCCACAGCAGAAATGCTCCCTGCACCAGTCCAGTTTCCAGATCCACATCATCCAACTGCAGTTTGCTCTCCAGCCACCCCTGGGATACTTCAGTAGGTGTTTTTAATAGTAAAGCTGTTTCTCTATCCCAGTTGAATGTGCTATTATACTCTAGCTTTATCTAAAAGCTATCGATTATTGGTGGTATTCACAGACACAGCCAGGTTTGAGCTTTGGAGTGTGCCGCTTCCTAGGGACAATCCACGCTCAGAGCTGAACAAACTTTGCAGGTTTCACAACAGCAAGGGAGAGATGATCCACACGAGCAGCAGAAGGGCACATCTAGCTGATCCGAGCTGCTGAATTGGAGATTGCCCCAGCTGCGTGTGACTTCTGATCCATGCATAAATGAGGCATTGTTGCAAGAGTAGCACAAACCACGCTCTTCAAATTAAAAGAAATCATTTACCTAGGTGGGGTTTTTTTTTTCTCCCAAAATAACAGAATTTTGATATATTATTTGAAAAAAAAATACGTTTTCGTTTTCCACCTCGCTGCATACAATGATTGTGGTGTGATTATTAAACACTTCATAAATAATAATGTGACATTTTCAGATTGCGCGTCTGATTAAGCAGCCATTCTTCTCTCCCTGCCTGCGACCGCGGACAGATGAGATTGCTGCAGACGCAGCAATCTTGGCGGCTCCTTCCCTGGGGATCAGGGATCAGAAGTCACCCCTGTAACCCAATTAAATCCAAGAGGATATGAGCTGATCACTTCGAGCCAGCTCCAAAACTCATGGCCTTTGATGGGGAATCTTGATATGAACTTCTCTGAACTGCAGATCTGACCCATGAACGCAGCTTGATGTGTTTTACACAGCGAGTCATTTTCTCTGCAGTGGGTAATGATTTCGCTCAATGATGGTTTAGTATTAGGAAGCCTCCTCTCAGAGCAAACAAACAGTTCCAAGTGAAGACAGAAACTAACCCAGGGAACCAAAATAAAAGAGAAGACAGATTACAACTAGAAGCAAAACCAAGAAACTGAGTGAGAAATGCTTTCTCAATGAGGGATCAGAGTCCTTGGAGGATCAGCGCATTGCAGAGACCCTCCTCAAAAAGTTTACTGCCCCTCTTCCACAGCAAAAAAATAAACACTTAACAAAGTTATTTATTAAATTAAGAGCCAAAATCCAGTGGCATTCATCCCCTGGTTATTCCAGTGCCTGTGAGTTGGCTGTGCCTCTCAGAGCTGTCACATAGAGCAGCACAGATGTCAGTGAAAGGGACGATCTCCTAACCCAAATTCTCTCTTGCCTCGTATAGCGTTCGGACAAGTTAATCCCAGTCAGAAAACCCAAATGCTTTCCCTTTTTTTTTTTTTGTGAGCACAATCACCATTTCAGGAAAATGACCAAAGAAAGCAGCCCCTCTCTGTAAACCCTCCCAACCATCTGTCTGGATATTACTGACCTTTAATATTATGCAGGCAGGAGGTGGAAAGGATGGGATAAGAAGAGGGGGAGGGAGGAGTGGGAAAATGTCATTGCTGTAACAATGGCTTATTGCATTTGGATAATCTCACTTCTTGTACCACTGCTAACATGGTAATCTTTCTCCACCTACTGTATGTCAATAATGCAATAACCTCGCTCTCCCCCTGCATCAATAACACAACAGCCGCTCTCTGCTTTCAGCAGCACTGATGAATTCTAGAATTGCAACAGCTCAGATGGTCCATGCTAGCTTGTCCCTGCCTCCCACCCTCATTACATTTTAATTTCACTTTAAAGACAGTTGCTATCAGCATTGTTTGGCTACAGCTTCTGCAAAATAAGATCAGGCTGTATTTGACCTCAGGAGGTTCCTCGGCTCAGCACAGGTGCCAGAATATTTACTATCAGTGTCACTTCTTTGTATAGCTGAAAAATTAAGGCAAGATTTGCCAAAGACTTAACTGGCCAACAGCTCAACGTATTCTCCAAAGAAGCTGCTCTAAGATCAGCACTTCTGAAAATCTGTCACTTAAGCTTCAGGGTATGGACGGCGGGTCAGGTTCTCAGCTCACTGTCCCCAGTGCAGCCTTCACATTTGTGCCAGTGACACTTGTCCACCAGTTCTTGATCAACCAGTGTTGGTTTAAAGCACAAACATACACATGTGCTCTCCACGGACATGTTAAGCAAATTATAGATTACAAAAAAATAGATTTAATAGCAACACCGAAAAACATTTAAAGCCAAGTGATGTGACAGGTGAGAAAAAAAACATCTGAAAGCATAATCGAGTAAACGTAATATCAGAGAGCATATGGTAAAAAGATCTTGTAAGAGAATCCTTAACACTACAGTGGGCCTCACACACTGATTAACATTACCTCCTCTGTATAGTCTAGCATGGATGGATTCAAGAAGAAGCTGATAATGCTGCTCCTGGTAATGATAGAAGATGAGGTTTTGTGAGTTATGTTGAGAATTATTGGCAAAGGTTAGGTGATTTCCCACTGGTACTAGAGGGAAAACATTGCTTGCAAATTACTTGCATTTGTCAGTACTAATACCACATCCCCCAGCCACCTCAACTGTCAACATTAATAGGTGTCTTTACAGCAAAAAGGGGTGACGATAGTCAGACCTGATCAGACCTTGAAATGAGAAGAGGAGCACGATACAGAGAATAAAGCAATGGAAATGTGCTTGCAGTGCCTCTTGCCTTAGCTCCCAACATCCCACCCATAGCTGTGTGGGTGGCACTGCTTACCACGTCCTGCCAATTATCACATTTGCTTCCCCATTCACTCTCCTTCCCATCTCCCTTCCATTCGCTGGGCAGATTTTGTTAAGTCTCTTCCATCCTCTCTCTTTCCAGTCACTGCTCTCTTTTCACCTACCTAACATTATCACAGTGGGTTGTTTTTTTTTCCAAGAAGCAAACACAAGCTACCAATGCAAGCTGCAGATGCACGATTCTTTCCCGAGAAACAAATGCAAGATGTGAGGCAGGAGAAGTTCTCTGGTGCCTGGGTAATGCCAGGCCTTGGTCATTCTCCTATCAGTGCCCCTTGGGCAAGCAGCCCCTCAGATCCCGCTGGGAGGGAGCCCACGGCACTGCTCTTCAGGAGGGAGGTTAGAGACAAGGGTCCTTGCCAGGCAACATCTACCCCATGGAATATCTTACACCCTATTTAAACCCTGAAAGCTTTCAGTATTACTTAGACTGCAAGGTTTGGGTGAGTCTGGGGAAGAGCCCAACATGCAACCGTGTTTACCTGGTCTGGGAGTGCAGAGCCTCAACAGCCTCCTCGGATAAAACCAACACAGACAGAGCTGGGGTTACAGAAGTCTGTGCTCCTGACAGGATGGTTATCATCACTGATGCCCAGCAATTAATAAGTGTTTTGTTGAAGAGTTGCTAGGGTATTTCCCCTCCTCGCTTTCCCTCTGTACATGTCATGGTGAAGGACCTGCCATCCACTCCTCCAGCACTTGAAATTCAGCTCTGGTGACCTGGCTTTGTTTCAAGCAGGCAAAACAAACCGTGACCTCACTCCCTACATCTTCACGTTCCAGTCCAGTGCAACTGGGGACATGGCTCAGCTTTGTCCCCAAGTTAACGTACGGTCTGATGTGTGGTCTGGTTCAGCCATACCCCCACCAAGGAGAGCACATAAAACACAGACATCTGCTCTCCTGAGCCTTTCAGCACCAGAGGTAGCATTAATTTAGGTCGGCCACAACCAGAGATAAAAATCATTTCCATTCGACTCCTCCTTCTGTCAAAGTGAATAAAATATAGTTCACTTCTTCACCTCGGCTGGCCCCTTGGTGATTAACATTAGCAAATGCAATCAGAGCGTGGTCACGTCGCCACTCTACATTAATGCAAAACTGGGGGAGGGCCTCGGCCACTATCAGCACAAAAAGGGTGCCTTACCTTTTAATGTGCTCGTTCCTCACATGCCTGGTAGTGATAAAAGAAGCCATCAAAACAGATGGACAGGCCAGCCTGGGCAGAGATAGGAGATTTCTGCTGATTTCTCAGGGAAAAAGAAAAAAAGCATGCAGTGAGCACCATACACATCCTCAGCAGTTCCCACTCCTGGAGGAACCAAGGCTCTGGTGGGGCCCCAGAGGGTCATAACTTTATCCCAACTCCATTTCTGTGTGTGCTGCTGCAATCTCATCTGCTGCCACCCCTCCCCACTGCAACACGGCTGCTCTCCCAGGCTGAGCTTCCCAGGCAGGTCCCACCACAGATCCCATTGAGGGGTGAGACACTGGGAAGGAGGCACAGAAGAGAGTCCCTGCTGGCACGTGGTGCCAGGGAATGCTGCTGAATTTTGCAGTCTGGCTCACTTCATTGCCCTGGCATCAGTCAAAGCTACTTTTCCTGGAGGCAGGATTATTAGTACTTCAGGACAGTATTTTTAGCAGTTTTTCCCACTCTTGCAGATGGCTAATATACCATAATATACCATGAAGTGTAGAATCAAAGGCCCAGACTCATTTCCCCCTCTCCTCACCAGCAGGCAGGGGCAGGCTGACCACATGGCGTTCCCTGCCACAGCTCTGCTCAGGCAACTTGGGACACAGATGCAAACACTGACTCTGCCAACACTCCTGCATCTGAAGGACCAAGCCCCCACCAGCTACAGAACTGTTTGCACCTGAGGAGTGTTTGGTTCTTGGGTTGTAAATACCCCTTATGCTGTCATTACTGAGCTATGAATCACAGAATCACAGAATCCTAGGGGTTGGAAGGGACCTCGAAAGCTCATCCAGTCCAACCCCCCTGCCAGAGCAGGGTCACCCAGAGTCCATCACACAGGAACACATCCAGGTGGGGTTTGAATGTCTCCAGCCAAGGAGACTCCACAACCTCTCTGGGCAGCCTGGTCCAGTGCTCTGGCACTCTCACAGTGAAAAAGTTTCTCCTGATATTCACATGGCACCTCCTATGCTCCAGTTTGCAACCATTGCCCCTTGTCCTATCGCTGGTCATTACTGAAAATCCTAACCCTAGCTCTAACCCTAACGGTGGCCACAGGCTGGGGTCTCCAGCACCATGGGTGTCCCATATGAGAAAGGTGTGGAGGGCCCAAGGTTGGTGCAGTGCCGTGCTCCTCTTGGCATGCATTTTGCAGCCCCATTGTCCCTGGAGCTCTGGGCTTTGTGGTTCTCTGAATCAGAAAAATGCCAGGTTTAATGCTAAATATCATATTCTAACCCTGCCTGTGACAGCACAAATCTGGGGCACACACCATCCCCACAAGCATAGCACTGTATAATCTAAAAATTCATAATCTGGGCTTTACCAACCTCATCCACCCTCCACAACAACGGGTGAAATGATACAAGGTCGGGAGCCCCTGGAACTGGACTGTGGGTGCCTCTGTGTGCAGCAACCTGGCTTGAAAAGCCGAGTGCAGAATCTCAGCCCACATTTTGAAGGCTTTCTTCCTTAAAAATATTTCCTATGATGCACACTTGGAGAACAAAAGTTCTTGTTTTAAGGCAATTGAATTCGTTATTCTCTCAGATAACATTAAATGCTCAAATACAATACATATTTTTCTTTCTTTCTTTTTTCTTTCCCTATCTTTCACTACCCCCTCCTCTTTGGCAAACAGGACTCCCAAGTCCCTTCTGATCACTAATAACATGGGCTTTCATACCCTCTTGGAACAAGTGAGATTTCTTTGACGTCTTAGCTTTGCACAAACAGATTTTAATGAGGGAATATCACCTTGCCTTGAGCTCTCTTCTTTTGCCCTTCCTAGGTTTTTGTAGTCATTTCCTTGCAACTTACAGAACATTAAAGTTCAGCAAAGTGTTTGAACACTGCATACCATTTCCCCAGGAACTTTGTTTATTCGCTTCAGACTGCCACAGGAGGGACAGGCTTTCAAAGAGATGATGTAAATCAGGCAAAGGAGGAACATCTTCTGCAACCCTCCATTGTCCCGACGTGGTCTTTCATGTCTGCTTGGGGGGTTGCATATAAAAGCCCCTCCCATTGGGTGACAACCAGGGTGTTGCTACCAATATAAATAAGGCTCTTAAGTTATGGTGCACTCACAAAGGCTGTGGAAAGACTTGAGTATAACTGGAGTAACATGTACCCGTCGAAGGGACTGGGAGAGAACAATAGATGAATAGAGAACAAAAGAGAATGTCTAGCTGCTTGCCAGAGGATGTATCAGTTCATATTCAAACTCACCGTAGACTTCAAGAAGACAACAGCCAGAGAGGACATCAGCCTCTAAGTTCTGAAATTAGAAGAGGATATGAATCTGGAGTTAGGACATATCGATCCTGCTGTCAAATTCCTCTCCATGCTCCTCCCAGAGCACTGAGCTGAGACAACAGACTGAGAAGCCAGACATTTCCCTTTGTGAGAAAAGTTCCCAGCTCAGAGAGACACCAAGGGATGGACTTTTCTCAGAACAGTTGTCCTCTGGGGTGGAGCAACGTGTCGCTGTGAAACGTGGCAGAGCACTGAGATCCTGGGCAGATGTTCACTGAACCCATGAGTGGGATTCAGCTGTCCCCCTGCAAACTCTTCCCTTTGCTGATAATTTACTGTAATTAAACCATATGTAAAATTCTTTCACTCTGTCAGAAGCAGAGACCTTCTGCTGCCCATATGCCAGAAAGACAAATGAAGGGCAAAGCTCACATGAAGAAGGCAAACTTTTGCTTCTTGATTAAGGAACAGTAAAGACACCTTCCATAAATGCATCTGCAGGTGCTCAGATGATATTTTGATACATGAGTGAGATCCACAGCGAGACACACAGAGCCCCCTCGAACAGTCAAGAAGCAGTCGGTAAGCACAGACTCTGTTTCCATCTCCCCTGTTGCTGTAGGAATGGGGTGTTATCAGCATCACACCTTATCCCTGGTGCAGGTTACTGCTGCTCAGGGTCTATACTATGCTAAGGGCTTGCTCACACCCCAGGCTTACACCTATATGTAAAGGGACAGCAGCTGTGGGAAGCTGGGAAACAGCCAGACACTTCTCAGTGGTCCCCACTGAAAGGACAAGAGGGCACAAATTGAAGCACAGGAAATTCTGTTTAAATGCATGAGAAAAAAATTTTACTCTGAGGTTAGAGTGCAGGAACTGGTTGCCCAGAGGAGTTGTAGAGTCTCCATCCTTGAAGACATTCAAAACATGAGTGTCCTTGGTCCTGGGCAAGAAGGTGACGCCACTTGAGCAGGGAGGTTGGACGAGATGATCTCCAGAGGTCTCTGCCACCTCAACCATTCTGTGAGTCTGTGAGATAAATTCATGGCACTACAGAGGACGAGGGAGGGAGCCTGAATTTTGAGCATTTAGAACTATCAAAACTGAAATCATTCCCATTTCTTAAAACACAACAGAAAGGCGGGTTCTCATCTTATAGACTATTTCTGCAGACTTGCCAGACAGGGGAGATGAATATTTTGCTCTTGTTGATCTAACTGCACTTCAACAAGTGCCAACAACAAAAAAACTAAATCAGCCCAAACCTTTAATGGAAGCTAAATTATAGCTCATGTGTTTTTTAAAATTGTAAGTATATAAATAAGGGCAAGAATCTGGAGTCTAGTGCAATAGAAACAGAAAGCTGATTCAGCAGAACAAGATTTATTATGCTTTATCAGCAATATCCACAGTCTTTCTGTGATTAGAGTTGCATTGTGTGTAATTATCTTATAGAAATTCTGCTCTTTGATGTGCTTTATCCACCATGCTGAAATACAGTTCAATTCTAGTGGGTTTTCATGGTTGACTGGAATTTACATTAATTCCTTTGGGCCTGCAGGGCCAGCCTGGTCTGTCACTAGCAAGCTCTTCATAAATATTCATATATATATATATATATATACACACACATATATAAAAATTCTGTAAAGTCCCAGACACTCTGAACCAAAAAATAGGGAAAAACAAAGAGTCTGACTTCCCAGGAGTGATTTTTGATTAGTATTGCACAGTCCAGCCTCTCCTTCCTTTTACCATGAATTAAAGAGTGATTGAAATGTTTACAGTAATTTGCCAGCAGAGGTTACACTCTGCTTTTAATTTAAAATGTCCAACCAAATCACGGAAATTATTTCATCTCAGCTCATTAAGTTTGATTTTTCTCAATCAGAAAAATGTTCTCTTTTTATTTTGCTTTTCAAAGTTCACTGATTTTTTTCCTTACCCCCTATGCCCATAAATGGTTGCTATCAGCCAGAAAAACTACAGGTGTTTGCAGGCCAACCTGTATAAGATGCAAATGCTTAAAACTACCTTAGTTGTGTACCTGATTGTGCTTTTGTGGATTTCAGCATGGGGGAAGTAATCACCCTCAATGGGAGCAGAATCAATTTTCTGAATAATCGCTTAATCCTTGGGAGATGCTCAGCACCATGCAGGAAGGAAAAAAGAATGGAGAGCAATGGGGGACAGAGGTTTACAGAGTTTGGTTTTTTTATAAGCCAAGCTCATTTTGCTCCCATGTTTGATAACTAAATGGAGTCTACTCTGATTAAATATGTCCAAAAAACTCTTAAAATCGTAGTTCTGTGCCATTTCAGACAGCAGATAGAGTTACTGTAGAATACACAATGATGTCTGTTTTGCATGAAGCTCACTTCTGTCATCTATCCACAGGTGTTTTTCTGTGGATGCTATTTGGTTTTTTGATTTTGTATCTGATATTAGAAGAGATGGCACTTAAACACTATTTAATTCAGAAATGGAAAAAAGCACAGAACTCAGGAGCAGAATCCATCATTGCAAACTGAAGGGCGAGGCCACCTGTGGCTCTGATCACTTCCCAGACCTAGAGAAGTCCTGAGGATCCAGTGAGCATGATCCACAGAAACCAAAGTGTGTCATCAAAGGTCAGACCTCATTTCTGCAGGAGCCTCACTCATCCCCTTCAGCAGGACCAGAGGTGGATGCCCGTGTACACCACTTGGTCGGGCTTCTCAACCTGGAGGGTGATTCTTCCTGTCCAGTGTAACCTTCAAGTGTTGCAGCTCAGACCTTATTCCACCATCAAACCCCATCATCAGGAACATATACCAAACCTTTTCCTTTACAAGCACAGGGAATTCTGCATCAACACATTGATTTCCAAGGTGTACCTTGAATTAGATTAGATTATGGGTCAGTTCAAGGAGGGAACAGCATCCTCCATGACCGACTTGACCTGATCCTCACCTCTTTCCAGCCAGCCCTTCTGGGTTCGTGATGTTCTTCTTTTCAACTCTTCCTATGACAGGTTTCCTGAACAACACAAAATCATCAACCTCCAGATAATGAATAGGTGGGGGTGTTGTCCACAAGATCTTGACTTGCTTGTGGGAGGGGGGATTATGAATACCACTTCCTAACTGCATCTACACTGCTCCTCGAGAGATGAGGGGTGATGGAAGGACAGACTGGCCCAGGCTCTCCACTCCTCAGTGTTTATCTGAATGGAAATGGGTTTAACCACTCTGAATGGCAGCGAGGTGGCTTGACATCATTCTGCAGGTTTGGGGAGAACAGATGCCAGCGAGAACCCTCTGTGTTGTGAGAAGAGAGGGAGAGACAAAATCAATACATTTGAGTAAGAATTGAAACAAGTTAAGAGCTCTATGCTTATTAGCTCCTCACAGCAAAATAATCTGCCATTGAAAGCAGACAGGGAAGAATATCAGAATGACTGTAATGGAACACAGATTGGTTTAATAGTATCAGAAACTCTTTTGAAGGCAGCTGTGTAGCTTAGAGCAGGTGAGTGCAACTCAACAGGGAAGCCTATCTCTAGGTAGGGACTTTGTTAAAGAGAAAAAAGGGGGGGAGGGAGAAATTGAAATTCTGTTGTCAAGTAACATCATGCTTTAATTTCATGCCACATTATGACAATCTGGTCTGCAAGGCACTCCCAGTGTGTGGCTGCAGAGCTGCTGTATTACAGCTTCTGCTTGCAAAGCTGATAGGCCCGGGAGACCTGCAGCCCTCAGCTAATTGTAAACCCGATTAAATAGCAGTGTGAAGAAGTTTGATTAATTCAATCTATCTCCATGCATCAAGACCAGAACCAGACGTGGCACAAGCCTCAAATCTTTGGAGTATCGAGTTCTTTGTTCTTTGCATTTAAAATATAAAAAAAAAAATAAATAATAAAATGAAGCATAGGAAAATAATGAAATTATAACGTTATGACACGATGAAACATAACTGACAATTCCACTTTTCTTCCGAGAAAATCCCCAACCTTTGTGCCTTTAAAAAATAATGCATAAAAAACATTTCAATTAGCAGCTTTATGCGCTTACCCAGATAAATTACCATACTAATAAACTTCTGATAGACTTTCAGGGGCTGCTTAACCAAGGGCTTCTGATCCAGCTGAATTCATGGTCTCTTGGACAGGAGGGATTTGGACTTGATTAATTTTAGTTGTTTCAATCGCAATGAAACTGTTGATTGTTCTCTCTCTTCTAACTGCATGTGAGACAGAGAAAGAGAATGAAAAGAGGGACTATTGCTGTTAACTTGGCTGGCCTGGCTGACCTTTTGGAAACCACAGCATGCAATGTACTCTGTGCCAAGCAGTGCAATTTTGTGCCATCCCCCAGCAAGACATTAAATCCAATTATTTTATACAACTGATAAATGCTTATGATATTGCCTTCCACTTCCTGAAATACTGTGAGACTGGCAAACAGTATACCCAGGTCATGTGTTTGAAGAGCGATCTTGACCAGGAGAAGTGTGAATATTCTTGGTGGACATTTTCACCTTGCAGGTTCCTATTGGGAGACAACTGCATATGCTTGAAGTCTGTGGGTCTTTTTCCCCACTGGGCAGGGTCTTCATACTTCATACGTTTCCAACACCAAAGGAATAGAGGGATTTTCCCATGCTGAATTTGCAGAGGAAAGGGAGACAAGCAGCCAAGTTGCTCTCTGCAATTTCTAGTAGTCTCTCACCACCAACAGAAGCCAATCCAGGAAACAGCTCAAGAAAGAGTAGATACTCATTTCTGTGTCTCGTGGATGATCAGCACACGTGTGCCTAACACTCCCTTCCACTCCATTATGGCCCTACTGCATGTGAAGCAGCTTAGTTCCTACTGCATCACGAATTAATCGTATGACTTGTAATAACACCAGCAACACAGCTATACAAAGAGTAATATTAGATTATTTCTGTTATTCATCAGTATCACGGTTGGACAGAATCCTCTTAAATCTACCTAAAGTGGCTTCCCATGGATGCTAGTGCTACCACCAAAAAATAATATATTATGCATACATATATAGCTTCTCAGCTACCCACTGGCTGCTTTTTGTGTAAGATTATAAAATACCTGCATGACCCTCCTAAATTGAATATGATTTGATGGCTGAAGCTGAGCAACTGCAGTACTCAGAAGTCTTAAATATTTCAGAAGCCTTCTCCCTCCTCTTCCCTTTCTCCCCCACTAGCAAGTGTTGAGGACTTCCCAGGCCCCACTACACTCCTGGAATGCATTCTCTCAAAAAACCCACTGAACCTCAAATTATTATTCCATGGTGAGAAAAGCAGTGAACAGTAGAAAATGACAGTTTACCCAAATGGAGGTGAAAATGCACTTTCTCCTGTACTTAAGAGAAATAACAGCTTTCAGCTAAGATCTAAATCCTAGCAACAAGCACACATAAATGCAAAAAGGTCATCTCTTTGTTAGAGAAAGGTTACCTTGCTGAACACATACTTTAAAAAAAAATCACCTACTAAAGGAAATTAACCTTGGTAACATTTCTGTTGTATTTGCACATGTAGGGAACAGATCTGTGCACTCACTTTCAGTGCAAGAATGCAAAGGAAGGTTGATTATAATGAACAGTTTTCTTCTTTGAGAGATACAAGAAAGAATCAAAAATGTGCTTCAAACAAATAGCTGATTAAAAACAGAATTTGGGCCCTGCTGAACAAGGCACTAGTTATCAGCTGTGAATTCACCTGGATGGCAATGGAGAGGAACTTTAGCCACCCTGATAGAAATGGCCAGGATAAGGGGTGCCCCTGCATTTCTGATGCAGTCATGCAGCATGTTCCTTGTCCTCCTCTAGCCAGACCAGTCTCTGCCTTGGCTTAAAAACACTTGGGGTAGAATTCTGTTTCCAGTAAAGACCACAGCAAAACCCCCTTAGCCTTTAAAAGAGAGAAATGACCCCAAAGTTTGGGAGATGGCAGGCTCCAAAGCCAAGAACTTCCTGTTTGAACAGCCGAGCAGGCAAGGAGCATGGAGAGAAACAAAGGCACAGAGGGCTGATCTACCTAAATCCTTATTAAGTAGGAAAGTACATAAGAATGTTTCATTTTACTTCTAGTCAGTAAAACGAGAGGCTGTGCAAGCCAGATCGGGTAAGCTGCTATTCAGAAAGAATCATCACAAGGAACAGGGAGAAATAAGATGATGAAGGCAAACGTTGATGGGAGAAAGGAGGGAATACATAGCAGTAAGTCTGTCAGAAATACACAGAAAGTCTTGATCCTGCAAAGGACACCAAGGGGAATACAATAAATTATGGGCTGCATGAAACAATAACTCCAAAACACTTGAGCCCAATGCAGAAGGATGCTGATGGGGAAACTGAGGCAAGGAAATGTCCAAAGGGATTATTATTCTGGTCTAGATCCATTTCGTTCTTACGTGATTCAGTACATCATCTTCCCTTGACCAAGCTCCTTCTCCAAGATAACAACTGTTTAGAAATGACCATGTTTACACAGACATATACAACCATGCTCTAGGCTCCTCTAGGTCTCTTCTCACCTTTGGGTGAAACTCTGCCCCCTTGAAATCAGTTGGAAACTCCTGATGACTTTATTGGGAGCAAGGATTACATTGTCTTCTGGGGAAATAGAAACAGTTCCCTTCAGAGCCATTAAAAAATGCAGGGTGGAAATCTCTGGTCAACTAGAAGCTAAGCCTAGGAAAATAAAAATGCAATTCTATGTCACCTTGTAAAGATCAACATCATTTGTCATGTGGTGTTTATTCAGCAGAACAACAACTGCATTTGTGCCTTTAAAGGGAAATGAAAGGAGAAAGTAGCAGGAGGGGGGGAATGGGGAGATCTGAGCACAGGAATGTACTGCCATGCCAGCCTGCTATCATTAAACCACATCAGAACTTCATAATCATGGTGTTTAATTAAACAACAGAGGCATGGGTTTATGCATTAATAATGAGGCCTAGCACTTTAGCATGTCAGGCTAAATACAGTTTTAAATTAATAATGTAGCACCACAGCATTAGTGAGAAAATGAAATCTTATTAACAACTTAATAAAGTCCCTTATTTGCTAAAGTTCTGGCTCTCCGGGAACAGTGTTATAGCAAAGCATTTGTGTCCCTTAAGGGTGCAGATGGGAGGAGGTGCTGCTTTCTCACACCCTCTGTAATTCCATTATATATAGATAGTGTAGTCACTAAATATGGCCTAGTGTCTGCCAAATCATGCCGTATGTTGCTTCCAAACCTAGGTGTGATGTGCTGGATAATCTGCACACACTCTTTTCATACACCCAGGAAGGGCATTTACTTACTTTTTTCTATGACTGTACCATCTTAACGGGCAACACTGGAGAACATCAACTGTTGAACCAGGAGTGCAGGGAAGCAGTGGGGCAAATCCTGCCTTTGGTTATGCTCATGGGACCCTAGAGTTAGCTCCTCATCCTTTGTTGTCTCCACTCCCTATATTTGCTCTGAATTTGTTGGACAATATACAGTGGAAACCTCTTAGAGTGATGGGAGAGGATGTGAGTGATGGGTGGCAGACACACAGACACTTCTGCAGCCTTCTGGTAAGACCCTAGCAAGCCTCCTTCTCGTGGGAACAACTCCCTTAAAAAAAGAATGGTATTTATTAAATGCCTCCAAACTTTTATTTGCATTTTCCATGTGTATCCTGCCACAGAGAGAACACTGATCTTGCAGAAGTCAGATGAGAGATTCTCAT
The DNA here is from genome assembly GCA_013398125.1 of Aegotheles bennettii. NCBI lineage: Eukaryota > Metazoa > Chordata > Aves > Caprimulgiformes > Aegothelidae > Aegotheles > Aegotheles bennettii. The sequence goes on from VZRW01005932.1 coordinate 43,540, forward strand.
TGTGCCCTTTTTTCATTCACCTACTGCCCAGCACTCTAGAATGAGGGGGTAGAATAGTAACTGCAGTTCTTATAGGAGAGCCCAAAGTGGGCAGCAGATTTCCTTGCAAAGCCTGTGCACATTAAGAGTCCTGATCTGCATGCAAGGGTTGCCTGCCTGCTCCTCTCCTGCTCCAGAGGCACCAGGATGTGGCTTTCACTTGGAGGCCACGGAGTTCATGGGAAGTAGCAGCTTGCACAATGTTTGTGCAAGCGAAACATCTAGGACATAAAAATCATCTTGGTATGCCTTGTCTTCCATCTCTTCGTGTTAAATAATAAATAGAAACCTAATGGAACTGAGTATGGCTGCAGGATGCAGTGTAAGTGAAGCCAGAGTAGACCTGCGCCTTCCCCCTCACTTCATCATCAGTGAGTAAATGGGTCACTGGTGAATGGGATCAAAATAAACCTCCACCCTTTTTATTCTGTCTTTACACTGAACCCACTGCAATGGGATGTGGCTCAAACTCACACACCTCTGCTACAAAACGCTAAACATAAATATTACAAATAATCTCATCAAAAGCCCTTATGTTTCTATACTCTGAGCTCAAGAAAACTTGAGGAAACACAGTTTTTCATTCTAGAAAGCCTTCATTTGCTTTTTAATTGTGCAGTGGGATGTCTTGGGATCTGGTCTTTTTCTCTCCCTTTTTTTTTTAATTTTCTATTTATTAATATTTAATCTCTGCATGGTGCAGAAGAAAATCATTTCTGCAATAACATTGGAATGGGAGGGTTAGAAATCAATAGCCAAGCTCTCACAAGACGCATTCAATCCCTTCTTAATCCATTTTTGACTGCTCCCCTGTCTTATTAGAACAGCCACGTTTTCCCACCCTCGTTAGATTGGGATATTCATGTTACAGAAGGGAACTGAAAGCACCCAGAGAAGAAGAACCTCCTGAAAGGCAGGAAAGAGAGCAGAGCATTTGTCTTTGGGAGAGAAGTCTGGACCTTGTTCCTAACCCAAGCCAATGGTTATCTGTAGAGTCGCCTGCACCTCCCTTAATGCCCCTGAGACTTGAGGGGATGACAACAAGCACTTGTTATTATTCCTGAGCACTGAAACCCAGCTCTCCCCGAGCCCCTCGGCAGTGGGGCTGCTCCATCCCAGCTCTGCCGGAGTTCCCGGGGTGGGATGACTCCGTGCTTGGCTGATGCAAGTAGAGGCTTTGCCAGCAGAGGGACCCGCAGACCAGGTAATGTCCCCTTCCACGCTGAAACACGCACCGAAGCCTGTAGCTACACAGAGTCTCCTCTCCTGCCTGGAGAGATGGTTCAGGCACCGCTGCCAGTGGTTTTGACCAACCTGCTGCCGGTTGGCTTGGTTGTTGAGGGCTGTGTGTGTACGGGGACTGCTAAAGAAATCCATTCAAACTGGAAAACAGCTGAAAACTCTGCTCCATGTATTTAAAAAAATAATCCCGCAAATCCTTATCCCTATCTTCTTGCTGCCACCTAGCGAAGGGGAAAAAGTATGACTACCCGAGTGACACGCAGAGCAAAACCCATCCCAGAGGCTTGTACTTGCTAGTCAAACTCTTAATTTGAATAAACTGCTTCAAAATAACCTTCAAAGCTGCACGAAGATGTGCTCCTTCCCTGCTGGAAGTCTCCTTCAGAAAGCGCCCTGCTCAGTCCTCGAAGGGACAGCTGCTGGTTGAGGTCTCGCTTCTTCATCCCGTGTCTGGAGAGCAACACAACACTGACCATCCTGTTACACTGAAACTCTTTGGGTTGCTCTTATGAGGAATTGTGGTGGTCTTTGCAGGATCAGACAGCAGAGGAAGCTTTCACTGTCTGGTATGACCCTGAATATGCAGTTAGCACAGCCACTTCGGTGTGGGATCATATGCAGACCATTTATACCTCCACCTAACTTCTCAGGCAGGTTTTGTAATCTGAATCAAACTCCTTGTTAGTACCTGCGTAAGCTTCAGGTAGGACTGAGAACATAAGTCTTATATCCAAAGCCCTGCCTTAGCCATAAGATCCTTCCCTAAAATAAAAAGGTGTTCCTGCATCACTCGGGGATTTTTTTGAGAGGAAAGCCTCAGCTGTGTGACAGACAAGTGATAGACAGTAAGTCAGCAGAAACACTAACACTTCAGCAGCTCCAGCTCCTCTTACACTCCTGTCATGTTTCTAGGTGACAGCCGTGACCTCTGGCTGGTCCAGACCTGCAGATTTTTGGCCAGATGCCTGCCAGACTGAGCTCTGCCTGCTTTTCCCTGCCTTGAGTTTCTGTCCTCTAACCACCCACCATTTCCAAATACCCAAAGCCAGCACAGCCTTGCCATAGCTTGTGCTTCTTCTTGTACCTGGTTGTCCCTCCTAATTGTCTACTATTACATCCAGGGGAAGAAGCATTCATCCACTATTTCCAGCAGTTCCAGCTGAGGTTTCAGTGGAATAACTCTGCTCTTCCTACCATCATTTTTACACAGCAAAAGATGGGGCTCAGCCTGGAGAAAAGAAGGCTCTGGGGAGACCTTAGAGCATCTTCCAGTACCTGAAGGGACTCCAGGAAAGCTGGAGCGGGACTTGTGACAAAGGCAGGGAGTGATGGGACGAGGGGGAACAGGTTCCAAGTGCCAGAGGGGAGATGGAGATGGGATGGGAGGGAGAAATTGTTTGGTGTGAGGGTGGTGAGAGCCTGGCCCAGGGTGCCCAGAGGAGCTGTGGCTGCCCCTCCCTGGCAGTGTTCAAGGTTGGATGGGGCTTGGAGCACCCTGGTGTGGTGGGAGGTGTCCCTGCCCATGGCAGGGGGTGGCACTTGGTGAGCTTTAAGGTCCTTCCCAACTCAAACCAGTCTGGGATTTTATGATCCATTCACACATTTTGAAGCTTGCACAGCTCTTCACTTTCCACTCTCCTCTTGCTTGTCTGAATAAAATGTCCAAAGACTGCTGGGCTTGCTGCACTGACAGCTGCCACCAGGAACAGGGTTGGATTTGCAGCAGAGGTATCCAAAATACAGGGGGTGGGATTACAACCCGAGACCCGTAAGCGCTCACGGGTCTCACTGTCTCTGTTCCATTTGGGGTTATTTCTGATCTTTTAGCGCTTTCCCTCCCCTTGCCTGGATGCCGAGGAGGGGGGCGGGTGCTCGCCCAGCTCCGGGGCTCTGCAGGAGGCTGTCACTAGGTGTCAGCAAGGGACCGCCACACCGACTGCCCGATTTGGGTATCCACATGAGAGGTAACATTGTGGCTCCGAGCAAAGGTTTATACTTCATGGCCATGTCCTGTCTCATTCCAGTCCTCTAGACATTCAGGCAGCAGACACTGACATTGTTTGATTCAGGGGCATGGCTTTAAATCGGAAATTGAAGAAAATGTGTATTTATTTTGATCCTTTTCTCCCTGTCTTCACATCAAAGCTGAAAACTGTATTCAAGTTCTCCCTGTAGTAACAGGTGCTACAACCTACAAATTCACTTCTTTTTTTCACATTGCAGTGATAATAGTCTGCTATTAATTATTAAATACTCATACCAAGTTTTGAATATGTCAAGCAGTAGAATAAAACAAAAATCCCACTTTAAAGCTGGCAAATACTCTACAACATCTGACAAATTTACTTCCTGTTGCCTATGCCCACCTTTCCCCAAAGCACTTGAAAGAGATTTTATTTTCTGCCTTGAGAGTCACTCCCTTCTGCTATTTTATTATTTTTTTTTTTTGTCTTCCTTTCTGTTTCCTTCTGGTTGTGAAAATCCAAATCAGGCATTCCTGCTTCTCAGTTTTCAGTGAGAAATCAGGTTGAATATTTTCAAAGATGCATATTCACAGCTGAAATTTGAGGGAGAAGCCCAAAACAAAGTCTTCTATGTGCCTCTTTAGATAGCACATTAAATCTGACTTGATTTCAGATTCACACAGGCTCCAAAGGATTTCTCTCAGCTGTGTGTTTTGGAATTACATATAAAGCAGCAAATCCTTCTGCTCTGTTCTCTTGTAGCTGATATACCTCCCAAGCTGCTTCTCAGTGTTGAAATAACCCTTCAAGAACTCATCTATTTATTAAAGCACCATAGAGCCTGTGTGAGAAGTGTTTATTTCTCATTTTCAGCCCACTGCTCCTCCTGGCATTAGCCTTATTAGATGCACATGACACACTTAGCACGCCAGCACTGCTCCTAGTGTGCCTTTACAACCAGAATTCCTGAAACATTGTAACACTGCTTGTCCTTCTCATTGAAAGATCTCAGCACATTACAAAAAAGGCAAATAATTTCCAGCAGGGGACAATCCTGCTTGTAATAATCTTCCCTTCTTCCTTATGGGAAAGATTTCTGTCGGTGATAATTTTCTATTTGTCTACTATCACTTGGACTTTGGGACTGATTCCAGAGGTGAGCACAAGTTAAGCTGTGCTCACCTGTGTTTGAAAGTCACCATGAATGTAGGCAGTGATCTGTCCCAGGAGTAGTTAACTGGTCCAATTCTCATAAAACAATTAAGTAATTGGTCTTCATGGTCTGATAAGCCTGATAAGGGTAGCAAAAAGGATCCATGACAATACTGCAACACATTCAGACACTGGAGGTGAGATAAGAGAAGATAAAATGAAAAGCACGATGGTCAAACCTTGTGCACACTCTGACGGCCGAGCTTGGACAGCAGCTGGTTTGATGTGCTCCACTACTCCGAAACATGGAACCATAACCTTCCAGACCTACATTCCCAAAGCAGGGGAACAGCCTCATTGCAGGCAGCAGCGGGTGAGGGTGAGTGTGTCACTGCAGATCTCAGCACTCTTGGTTCTGATGTGGAGAGAGAAGAGAGACAAGCTCGTCATTTCACATTAGCACACTGCCCGAAGGGAGGTGATGGGGAGAGGACAAGTTAAACACACTTTGCAGAGGGCCTGATAAAAACAAAACACATTCTGGAAAAAGCCTCATGTCACCTCAACATCCACGCTGTTTGCTACAGCAAATAACCTACCGGGTACTTCTGCATCAACTGGTTGCATCTGCCTGTGGGCAATATCCACCTGCTCACATCCGTCACCACGCAGGATTCATCCCAGACTTTCTAAGCAGACACTTGAGGGGCCTGGACTAGGCATGTGTCAGGCTTGGGGAAAGCCTGGTATGCCCTTATACTACCTTCACACCAAAATGCAGGACTGTGAAGCAGTCTTAGAAGCCTAGAAGAAAAAAGAGGTTGGGACCTCTTCCTGTTGTAATTAAAGACCAGGCCCTCTTTAGCATCCCAGTGCGGGAAGTGGTGAAACACTGGCCCAGGTTGCCCAGAGAGGTGGTAGATGCCCCACCCCTAGAAACACTCCAGGTCAGGTTGGATGGGGCTCTGAGCAAACTGATCTAGTTGAAGACTACCCTGGTCACTGCAGGATGACTAGATGACCTTTAAAGGTTCTTTCCAACCCAAACTATTCTATGATTCTCTGATTATCCCTCTCCATGCAGCTCTCACCTTTGCCAGTGGCTGCCTTGGATTCTCCCCACCACCCCTCTGTGGGCCAGACACTCCACATGGGATGGTTTGCTTTGTTTCTGAGCTTACCACTCAATTACTGGTACCCACAACTGGGAAGGACCGAGCTGGGCTGAGTCACCAAGGATCAAAATTATTTTTCTGGCACGTGGAAAGAAGGAGCCAAGAAACCTCTCTGCCCAACAGGTGCCTCCTCCATCATCCTCACCTAAATCAAACCAACCTGACCTCTGAGCCCTGCCCACAGCTGCCAAGACCTCGTGTGCCTTTGGTGTGCACCTTCCAGGGGTTCCTGGTGCCATTGCTGGGGGGTGGAAATGTTCCCTTCTCCAGTTTTCCCTGCGAATGACACCAGAAAACTCTCCAGAAGACACTCAGGTCCTCTAATCAGTTCTTAATTTGCTCTGGGGCTAACGAGGGCTGGGTGAGGGACGCTCTGAAGCACCAGCTCAGCCACTGCCTGTCCTCGGGTTCAGACAAGGAAAGGAGTGAACTCGGGGGCCTGGAGGTCCGCAGTCACCTCCTGGGAGCTGAGCCTGCTCCGGCGGTTCCAGAGCCTTCAGGCACCGCCAGACCGGACCGGAGAGGTGGGTGCCCCCCTCACCCCGGGGCGGCTTCAGCCAAGCAACTTCGCTGCTGCACTGTTGGTGCTGGAAGCTCCTCCGGTCCCTTTCCGCTCCCGTTCTCTCCCCGCAGCCGTCCCG
>VZRW01005932.1:50286-118599 GCA_013398125.1 Aegotheles bennettii
GGTGAAGGGCGGCGCGGCCCTGGAGCGGGAGGGCAAGCTGAAGGGGGGGGCCCTGGGCAAGAAGCCGAAGGAGCAGCGCTCGCTGCGCCTCAGCATCAACGCCCGGGAGCGGCGGCGGATGCACGACCTGAACGATGCCCTGGACGGGCTGCGCTCCGTCATCCCCTACGCCCACAGCCCCTCGGTGCGGAAACTCTCCAAAATCGCCACGCTGCTCCTGGCCAAGAACTACATCCTCATGCAGGCGCAGGCGCTGGAGGAGATGCGGCGGCTGGTGGCCTACCTGAACCAGGGCCAGGCGCTGAGCGCCCCGCTGCCCGCCACCCTCAACCCCTTCGCACAGTCGGCCGTGTACCCCTTCGGCTCGGCCGTGCCCGGCTGCCCCGAGAAATGCACTGCCTTCTCAGGAGCCGCCCTCTGCAAACACTGTACTGACAAGCCTTGACTTCTGGCTCTTCTGGCTTCTTGGGTTTATTTCCTTTTTTTTCTATTATTTTCTCTTTTCTGTGCACTTTTCTTTCCGCTGCCATCAGCCCTGGCTTCCCACCATCAGTTAAGTCTGGGGTTTTTTTCTTTCCGTTTGCTTCTCTTAAACACCCCGCTCCCTGCACCCATCTGGAAATACTGGCGGTTTCCGTGGACCCCAAAACCACCCGCTTCCAACTTTATTCACTCACCCTCCACATGCAGCCTCATCCGTAATTCCCTTCCCAGCCTGTTAGTGGACTGTGAGCGTGGTGTTGCTTCTCCGCTTGCCTGATCTGCAAAGTTTCTGAGCAGTTCTTGAACTAAGCTGTAGGAAAACAGGGAGGGAGAGAGACCTGGAAATGGAAACCTCAGTGAGTTTTCTTTTGGCGTGGTTCACCTGTGTTAAAAATAGCTTAAAGGAGGGGGGGTCAGGGAGAGGGAAAATCCGACTGCAAAACTATGCAATGGTTTGGAATGGTGAGGGGTGTCTTGTGGAGTCAGCTGGGGTCGGACTGCACCTGCAAACCCAAATGGAAATGTCATTTGGGCAGCTCATGGGTGGGGGGGAGTTTGGTGCTCTCGATAAAACAATGGATGCTTCAAATAAGATGCTTTTATTTTGCTCTTAAAAAAGAGAAAATTAACCTGTTCTTGAACTGAGGGGAACCTGTGATTGTATGCTACTGCTTGCTCTTTGCCTGTTTCAAAGCTTGGTTAAGTTTTCCAGATGATTTTCCAGAGTTGTTGCTCATCATGGTAAACAAAGCAAAAGGTCACGTAACATATTTATATGTATTTATAATAAATAAAAGACATGAATAACCACTTTCTCTGTCCTACATGTCTCTAAAACCAGCTGGCAGTCAAAGCGAAACCACTGCTGGAGTGAGGTGAAGGTGGGACGGGCACGGCAGTCCTGGCAGAGGAGCAGCTTTGTGAAGTTAGGTGAATAATCAGAATACTTGGGAAAAGCTTGTGGACATCCAGCTCCTTATCAGCAGGGATTTGTTTTTTCTCCAGTTTCTCATGAATCGTGAGCACGTAAAAAAATGTTGATGCCTGACAGTAGAGTTAAGGAGGTAGAGATTGAACTTGGGTGTTTTGACGCTTGCTGGAGAATGGTGTGCCCTGAGAGTGGTGTCGGAAAGGGGGTATTGTAGCATCCAGCTTAGCTCCAAGGACACCTGTGTAAAACATTTAGGGAAGGAAATCACGTAAAGACTCTGCTTGTCCCTTTGGCTTGGTTTTCTGTTATATCTACAGCTTAACCCTAAACATGTGGGGTTTGGGCCACTTAATATCAATGACTTTACTCGTAATCTCTTGCTAAGTATTAACTCTGTTAGTACAAGTTAAAGGGTTTGATGTTGCTTGTGTTGGTTTACTTTGCTTTTCTGGTTTATGATGTTTAATGCTTTGGTGCCTTGTATGCTTCACTAGTCATTATTATATAATAATAATAATTGAGGTGCATTCGGTGGTTCCTGCTCGGAGTGGAACACCCACCCGATGTCAGAGCAGCCGCGTGAACTGGTACAGTCGCAGCCTGAGGGGCTGAAGCTGTCCACGGCCATTTGTGTTAGGGCTGGGGTGTAACTATTTAGGGTTATTAAACCAATTTCCACGCCTGTCGCTAGTGTTATGCTAATTTGAAAAGGACTGCCATCCTTCTAAAGCCTCTTGTCTATGGCACTTCATTTTAATTAATACATTTCCAAAAGACTTTTTGTTTGGAAAACGAAGTGTGTGATTAAGCCTCATTCATAAAGACATATGTTTAAAACTGGTTCCTGCTCATTTCCATTTTTATATCTTCATTTCTTCTTTTATTTTATTTTTTTTGCAGAATAGTTTTGCAGAACAGTTTATCTGTTCTACCTTTTCCCATAAAAGAAAATCTTGAAAATAGTCTTAAAAGGCATCTGATGAAGCAAAAGCCGTCCAAAACCACTACTGAAGCAAAAATGGGAACTGCAAGTCAGCAAAGGTCATTTAAAATTTTGCAGACTGAGTTGTTGCTAGATAATATTTTGAAGAAAAGGTCAGTTTAATGGAGAAACATTATTTTTAAGTAAATGTGTATTACCTCTGGTTAAAATTATAGAAGAATGAGCAATTGGGAATATTTATGTAGAGATTAGCTTAACTGTTCATTTTTCACCAAAACTAAAATAGTTAGAGAGTAAAATATTTAGCAGCTTAATGTTAAATATGAGACTGGTTTGGTTAAAGACTTACATTAACAATAATGGAATTTATAATTGCTCCTTTCTCAAATAATTATGGTCAGAACAGTGGCTCACTAATTTCAGAGCTTAAAAAGTCTTCATGGTCTTAGAGACAAGCTATTTTTGGAACAATGGTTTTTAGTACCATGATTGTTTAATTATTTTCTTATAATATGTGGGAGTAAAAAGCTTGCTCATATTACCATATCTACCTGGAATCCTAAAAATCCACTTTCTGAGCATTCTTGAAATATTCAGAAGGCTCTTTGAGAGCCCACTTTGAGTTAAACGATCTCAGGAAGCTAAATGTGGAATTTCAAATACAGAAGATAAAACCTGCATTAAAGAAAATTTTGATAGAAAAAATAACAAGCTTGGGTGTCTAAGTACTGTTAAAAGGCTAGGTATTAAAAACAAACGTAGAACTTACCACAGCAGTGCTAGAGAAACCTGTAAATCGTTTTTTGAAATTGACCTTAAAGTACAATTCTTAACTCAAAAGTAAAAAGAAGTCCAATCATAACTTTTCCTGCAACAAATCAATATTAAACTAAACCAAAGCTGACTGACTTCTCAGTTAGCTGGAAAGTTCAGCCCTGTGAGTTCCTTTAGCTGCCATGGACTTGTAGGATTTTAACTCTTCTCATAGAGTTGAAGCCCATACCGAGCCTTTCGCATTTCCTGTTGACAGAAAGGCACTGATTTCTGTATGATTTCTGCTTTGTGCTGAGCTGCTGCTAAAACTGCTGCCAAGTGAATGCCTCGTGCTGCTGGGAAGATGATTTTGTTGGGAGCGGCTGAACTAGAGCCTGATTATTGCATTTGTGTGTGTGAAACATTGGTGCTAACCTTGCAGGTGTGTGTGGTTATCCTGGGGATGAGGTTCTGTAACTTACCATGTTTTCCCCTTCTCTGGCATATGGGGAAAAAAAACACCTTATTTTGTGTACCATGTTTTAAGTGTCTGCTTCTGGTTGGTGTTTCGGAGAGTATGAAGGGAGGACTTTAAAATGCTGAAGATCTTTTTTTTCCCTGTTCAAATGTTCTTGTTATGATGCCTGCTTTTTCCCAAGAAGGATTTATGGTGTGTGCTCAGATGGAACTGAAATACAGCTCATGTTCTAATGTACTCGTTATCCTGGTATGTTCATACTTTGAGGAAAACATAATGCCAACTTTTAATTAAAGGTACTATATTGTTTTCTAACCTCATTTAATTTTTCTTTACATTTCAAGAATGATCAGCATTAGGAAGAGATGCCGAGGTGCTGCTCTGCTGTCTGTTGCTTCTGTAAGCTGTGTAATTCTAGTCACTAACCAAAACTAAAGTTTTACTAACCAGTGTAACCTTACTAATGGGGAGTTGGAAACTACTGTCAATTTGCACTGCATCAGTCAAACTTTAACCTTAACAGTCTGGAGCTTGCAAGGTAAAATCTTGTTTGACCCAATACAGGGAAGAAACAGGTTTGAAGATGGAGGGCCCAGAAGGCAGCTATCTACTTTGGATACTGGCAGAAAGTTAAATCAGTTGGGAGTTCCTAGAAAAAAGCCATCAGAACTGTGCTGTTTTCCTTGCTCTTTAATCCATATAGCTGATTTTCTGACATCTGAATATCGCTGCATGGCCAAGCTTGTTTCCGAGACATTCGAAAGTGGTCGGTCATTGTTCTCAGATCATTTTTTGGGATTGGTTTTTACATATACATTTCTATCATTTCCATTCCAAAATACTAGCTGACATTTTACAAGGATGAAATTAATGTAGGGTCCAATCCTGCTGCTGTTTTACTACTTGGTGGCATTTCTGGGGATATTAGTGACAGGGAGATGGGGCCTGATGGTCCAGAGCACAGCGGTGGTTTCCAAAACCAACATAATTCTGCCTTCCTTAAGAGGCTCCAGAGGACCAGAAAAATCTGTACAAGTTTTATCTCTGCTGTATTAGCCTTGTAGCATAACTGTAAAGCATAGGGCACAATGGATAAAGACCTCGCTTAAAATCTTTCATGATTCTTCAGACCCAGCCTGCTTAATGCCATCTCAGCAGCAGGAGTTGCGGTTCGTGTCCTGCAAAGTGGAGTTCTCAGGTACCGTTTCCAATTGAGTTTTCCACAACTCTGGTTATTTAGCTTGCAATGTAGGAGAACAAAACCAAGTGCTGCACATTGCACTGCATCCTGCTTCTATAGCTCATGGTCAAACAAGTGTGTTTCCAGGACACACTCCTGAAAATAAGAGGTCGGACTTTGCAGTGTTACTGAAATGGTTTTTTACCTGTGCCATGTGAATTATCAGCAGAGAAATCATTGCCCTGGTCTGAAACAGGTGAAAATACTTTTAAAGAACACTCGAATACACCAAACAATATTTTTAATTTTCAAAACTGCTTTTACTCTGTTATCTGTCATTTGATAGAATTTTGATTAGTATTGCACAATAGAAAAGTTGGGGTTTTTTTGTTTTCGCTAATCCTGATTAAGGCTAGAAAAGACTTTTGATTACAGTAATTTTAATAATGTAAATTTGTTTTTGATATGTCTTTAGTCTTTAATCCCCTTTGGCATTCTGTTCGAAGAGAGATGAAAAATTTGGGGATTTGTGACATTTAAATCAGTCATTCCATGAACGCTTCTCAGGCAGTTGTTCTCCTACCTGAAATAAAAAATACCAAATGGGGAAATAACAAAACAATTTGCTATCAAATTAGAAATGTTTGCACATTCTTTTGTAGAAACATACCTTAATATCAAGTATTTTCTCTTTACTAGAAAGCATATGTGCATGGGAGAAAATGGATGCAATTCTCGAAACCAAGAATATATTTGAGAGTTCTTTGCCACTCGTTTAGATGTTTCGAAGTAAGATTTTTCCCTGTGAACTTTATACAATCTTTTCATAATCAAAATTCACATTAATTCTTTTACCTGTTACCTCAAATTCACATTTTTATTTGTGTTTATAAATGCATGTGGTTTTTAAATGATCCAGTGAAATGTTTAAAATATTCTTAGCTGCATTTGACAATAGTAAAATCTGAGTTAATGTTGATTCCTGAAATACTGAACTGTTTTGAGCATAATTCTCAAAATTTCTTTAAGATCAAAGAGATTAATCTGAAGTATTAATGTTAAACTATTTTGTAGAGATAATTATCCAAGCTGTTTCAGACAAGAAAAAGGAGTTATAATTTTTCTGCTACACTGAAATTTGCAGAACAAAGACTCTCGGAAGACAAACCACAAGTACGTAATACCTTACACGACAGAAAAAGAACATGCTGGCTTTCAAACTCCATGCCCTAGTGAAACAGTTAAAATATGTATATTATTTAACAGCTTATATTCACTTTCAAGCCTTTAATTTCATCAGTGATTCATGTTCATTAAAATCTGTTTTGTTGATGCCATTTGTATTTGCTGAATTTCTATTTCCCCATGCTAACACTAAGGTTTTGTGTGTTTATGTACATCGATACGGAATTGTGCTATGAATATAACCCAACCTTTCTCAGCTACCAATGGGAAAAAACTATCTGCTCTTTTGCCTTAAGTATTTCAAAGGAAAAAACATGGCCGAGCAAAAAAACATCACCCCAGTTTTTCCTCCAAGCCCACTTTTGTCTAAAGTAATGAGGCCATAGTCAGTTGGCTCCAAAGAGCGTTGTGATTTAGTGTGACGTACAGTGAATCATTGCAGATCCATTCGGACTGCATTCGTTATTTTAATGAGACAGAGGCAAATCTGTTTTTTGGCCGCAAACCTTAAGATGCAAGCATAATGCGAAATGTTTGTTGATTGCCACAAGGCAACTGACATTATAGATTTTTATCGCCATCATTATGTGACTTAAAACTCGCCACATCCCGAGATATTTAGCCCTTTCCCTTCTCTCCTGCAAATGACGGGGAGGTTGCGATGCTGACATTTAAAAGCAAAAAGATCATCTATTTAATTTCTGTGCTTATTAAAACCTTATGTTGCATCCTAGAGTCTGCATTTTTTTCTTTTATTCACGCTTTCCCAGAGGAGCAGGAAAACCCCCACCGCAACGCCGTCACCCAAAAAAGGTCACATTCAGTTGGGCGACAGCAGCACTAGGTCCCCACCAGCCTTTGCTTGATGTAGTATAAGAAATGACAAAGAGGCAGCATATCTTTGCACAAACAGTAATCACAGTAATGGTGTTCATCAGGATTTACTAGCACTCAACTTTTCCCTAGTCTGGAGTAATGGTTCCTCTTCTGTGATACCAGTAAGGAATTTATTGTGCTTGGATTTGCCTTCAAGCTACCAGCAGTCAATTGATTATCGAAGAAAACAAACTTTCAAAATTTGACTGCACTGCTAAAGCCAGTTGTGTACATGGTATGCTGATGTGGATTTGTCTTCACATACATTACACCCATGCATGAATTAATATTTATATAATTTATTTACTCGATGGGGGGTTTTTTGGTGGCTTTACTGGAATGCTTTTGTTGTGCTTTCATGAAACTTTGGGCAACGTTTGGCTGTAGCACGAAGTGTCATTGCACAAAAATCACTGGTCTCCTGAAAAATTGTTGTGACTTGTTCAACCTGACAATCCCAGGGATAATTCTTTTCATCATTTTATTTTACCCTTAAAAAGACAGAAGTGGTGTTTGGGACAGGACAGGGTGTTGGTTTCCCATTCTGCCCATCAGCAGCTTTGCAGGAAGAATGATGGAGAACCAGCATATCTTTGCTTTTACTGGTTTCCAAATGCTTGCATCCTATTTTTATTGATTTGCTGAAAGTAAAAGTGAATGTCATTGCGCTCTTCACAGAGATGTCATGAAGAAATCCTTATGCCACTGATTTCTAAATGATATTACCTTAAGTATTTTTTTATCTCCTGGCAGCTTCAGTGTAAAGCAGACCACGCAGCTGACAGCCATAGTGGGTGTGCTCGGTGTTTACAGCAGAACTGAGGCTGTAGGGGGAAAATGATGAAAATTTCCTGCAAAATGTTAAAATGGCTGCTGACTTGGAGGCCTCTGGGTTACTTCTACGTCCTTTCCAGTGTCCAAGAAAATACAATTTTACTTCTAACGAGTTTTCTCCCCTTGGCTTTTCCCCTCTTTTGCCACAGTCAGTTTCCTGGAAGATTTGAGGACAGAAAACACTTTAGTTACAGGAGCTCTATTACTCCTAATGGTCATTCTTGCAATTGAATGTGGCACGGTATAGAATAATCTGGGTACTGGGGGATTGTACAACAGAGCCAAGCTTATTCCTGTGTGACTTGACTCATTTTTCAGGTGCTTGCTTGTAGCAGTTCACAAATACCTTTTTTTGGGCGGTAAGCAATGCAGCAAAGAGCACCTTTTCTGAAACGTTTCTCTCCTTTGCAGATGTTTGGGGTTCATCTTACATTTTGTTTCACCAAAAGCAAAATGAAAATCTCTTGTCATGGCAAGAGATTTCCTTTTTGAGCTCTTGTGTGCACTTGTTAGGACCAGACTGCTCGTTGAACTGCTCGTTCTTGCAAGTTCTCCCCCCTGTAAATGCTTCTGCCCTCAGTGGGACTCTGATCCAGCCTGCAAACAGAATAGTTTCTATAGAAATATGTGAAAAATTAATTCTTGACCACACTGAGTATGCGTGTTTGTAGATATTTACTTGGGTTTTGTTTTTTAATTAAACCAAATTCGGAAGCGGCATCGGATCATTTTAACAAAATTCTGTTGCTTTTGACTTTCTTCTCCAGTTGCCTTGCCCTGAGGCACAGAGAAGATCAAGGCGTTTGCCCATGGACACACACTGACTTGAGCGAGTGGCTCAGCATATTTGAATTCAGATGATCTTAGCTTGCTGCTTCCCTAAATAAGCCATGCGTTGTGCTGCCCCCTCGGCAGCATCCGTGCTGACATTTGTGTCCTCTCTCTCCGCACGCTCGGGGTCCCTGGGAAGATTGAGTCTCTATTGTGGCAGTGGTGTCACCCAAGTCACCTCCTGGTTCCTTCTGGAGCAGTGACAGCCAATGGGAAAGGAGGTGTAGCTACATCTTGGCTGTTTTCTAGCGATCTCCTACTGCTACGCTAGCCTGAGGCGACGTGAACCTACACCAGGGACCAGCCAGTCCCCAGCTGCTTCCAGAGCAGAGAAGCATAAAGGTGGCTTCAAGCCACCTTTGTTCTCCAATCCTCGTCTTGCACTGAGCACAGCAGAGTCATAGGGGAGAATCTGGGCCAGAGTTTATGAAATGCTTTGCTTTATGAACATGCCCTCGGTGCAAAACGCAGATCTCTGGTTCTCTGAGCTCCTGTCTCAGCACCCTTCACTGCTTGCCCTGAAACAGGGGAGATGGCAAAGACTCCAGCCAAGATCCTGGCTCTGCCTGTGAAAGCACCAGTCTGTAACACAAAGTGTCATCGCAGGCCTGTTCTTTGCTGCTTTCTCTGCCACCCTGTCACTGTTGGAGCCGCGGGCTCCTGCCTCAGAGAGGGTCCTGCACAAAGCTGGGAACCCCAGGAAACGAGACTGATACCCAGTGGGAGGAGGAGATGCTATCAATGGCTGAACCAATTAGTTTTTCTTTTTACAAGGAAAACAGACACTTCTAACAGGTTTTTTTTTTCATGTAGTCATATCCTTCTAGTATCTATCTAGATAGTCACAGGCAGAGCAGAGCATCTTCATTAATTCAGGAGCTGAGAATGTCTTTCCTCTTCATTTTCTCTGGGAAAATCTTTTAACTAATTTATGGAGTAGTTAATCTGGTTTCACATGTGTGCGAGTAAATGAGCACGTCATGTGTCTTTGCGTGCAGGGGAAAAAATTATTTCATGATGGCAAGATAATGGAAACATATTGGGGGTGAGAGAGGGGTTTCATTAGAAAAGAACAGCTTCAGGAATATGATTCTTGCATACAAATCGTGACTCATCTGCTCCAGACCGAGAGAAAAATCACTGGGAGTCAGATTATTGTACCTAACTCAACCTCTAAAAGTCAGACAACTAATTAAGCCTGGGCTGTCTTCATACTGAGGAATAATAGATAACAGTTTCCCAAGGGTAATTCATGTCACTGTAGAATAGGTGGACAAGTCTCCTTCTGGGGATGCTTCTGTCTTCACATCAACTGCAGAAGCTGCACAGGTAGCTTGGAATAGATGCCCAATTTTCAGACAGATAAAGACAGCAAGAGAAAACCCTGCCTTACAGCCCAGTGCTAGAATTAGGACTTAAAATGAGACCTTAAAAGGTTGCTGTTTCCTAGCAGTTAGAATAACCTGACCCCAATGAGAAGGAGCCCATCAGCTGTCAGAATAACCCAAGGCAATGTGAAATTAAAAGCAGCTTTCATTAAAGCTGCCAAGGGAAAGTGTTTATGTCTGTGGGAAGCAAGTGTGGTCACTAAATAATATGGGATAATAACAATGAAAGGGGTAAATTAATAGGGGTAAATGGAGTAAATTACACTGACAGACCTCAGAGTTAAGCTCTTAAAATTGAAGGTTGCAGGCAGTGTCTGCAGTCAGGACGTGTAATGTTAGTGCAGGTCAGAGCTTCTTTCAGAGGCCCATTGAAAAGACCTGAATAACACAGACTGAATTTATCACATAAGATGTTCAGTGGGTGAGGTTGAATTTGTACCTCTCTGTTGCCCAAGAGCTGTGAGCTGAACACGGTGATGTTATTTTCAGTAAGAACATGATGCACACAGACACACTACAAAAATCAGCCAGCGCGAAGCTGGTGAGAGGTCCCAATTCCAGAGTTAAAAAAGGGGAAAAAACACTGCATGTACCTGAGAACACAGCAAATAACAATGCATTTCTGAACTGCACACATGGCACTGCATTATATGCTTACATCTGATGAATGTAATGTGAAGGTGGCCTAATGCAGTATGTTATTTGTCCTGATATATTCTAGGGCTTCTGTGAACAAATATTAAGGAAGCTGTGAAGCTGCCACACTTTGTAAAGGCTCCTCAAAGGTTGTAGATTTAGCAGCTACAATTCTAAAACACAGTCCTGTTTTTAAAGCTTTTCTTTTCCCTGGGCAGAGCTTTCACAAACACCCAGAAGATTTTTTAATTGACTCTTCCCTGGTTTAAGCAGGGCAGCACAGAGGGCACTGAGCCACAGTTGCAGTGAGGTTTACTAGCAAGGCTTGACAACAGTATTCCATATGTATCTACTGGAAAACACTCTTAATTTCCCCTCAAACACGACCAGCCTGCCATCCAAGATATCTACAAATCCTGAAACCCAGTGATGGAGTGAGGGCGGAGAGAGTCATCACGTTTAACCCATGACTACCCCATTTTTCATCCTTGCAAGGACATTGGACGCGATGAAATGAATTCTGGTGGAAGCAGGTGCCTCCCTGAGGTGGGCAAACGATAGGTTAAGAGAAAGCAAATGAAAGGTAAGATTAATAGCATTTATCATGGCAGATAGACTAGCAGTTTGCTAATTAAAGATGTTAGAACATAGAAGCAGCCAAGGATCAGTGGCTTTTAATGAGGATGTTGTAGGGTGATTTAGGTCTAATTTTCTGCTTAATAAGGCTGGTTTAAAAAGTAATTTTGTTGGGATGTGACTCTCCTAAACCTGTTCATTATCAGTGATGGGACTTCACTTCAACACTCCAGGAAATGTTGTGTTTAATTAATATTGTGTCAGCAAGTGGATATGCTGACAGATGAGAAAAAAATTGATGAAGAACTTTCAAGGACATTGACTTCATTACACAGCTTCATTATAGCCTGAATAACTGGCTAAATATGTCATTGGAAAGATAATGTGCCACTTCTAACTCCTCTCTGCGTGTTGTTCAGGGAAGTAAGCAGAGTATATTTTCAAAACAGCCAATATGGGAAAAAAACAACATAAAGGGATCAATTCTACAATATTTTTTCATTGTGTCATTCCCTTTATGAGATTTCTAACTCATGACAGACTATTTAAAGCAAAATACTGTAGATTATTTACATAAATGTATCAACCCTTTTAGCTGGACAGAATAAGACTTTAGTAAGTGACATTCTTCACCGTTGGGTAATTTTCCACAGCACCCCCGAAACAAGAGCAGAAATTAATTTAGGAGATTTTTATTTCTCTGCACAAAATAACATCCTGGGGTATAGTGATAGATTGATCTGTGTCTCAATATATCTGTGGATGGAGAGATATTTACATGCTGGCCAGTTTGTCAGCAGGACAATGAATGTTTGTCCATTTAGAGCCCATGATCTTGTATACCCACATACACTTAACTTTATGCATCTGGGCTTATCGAAGCAAAATTAACTGGCAGCCTCTGCCTCTGCAGCATCCTTTAACTATTTGGTGATTTTCCTTGCAAACAGACTTGTCTTTCCTCTGGCTAAGGTTCAGCTATGAGAAAATCACCCTACAGAACAGTTTGAAAAGAGTCTCCTACTGTGTAATCTGTATTATAAGACTTTTTGCAGCAAGAAAAAAAAAGCTTCAAATCTGATCTTTAAAACAGAGGTTGGGGGAGAAAAATAAAAGTACTGGACACGGTGTTTACCTGGAGGATACAGAAAAAAAACCTAAAATGTGTCTTACCAGCTTCCTAGAGAAAAACAGGTCAAGCAGCAAACCTCTGACTTTTCCTGGGTTTCAGTTGCCTCCTCTTTGTGAAATAAGGCTGTTTAAAGGAGGAGAGGAGGAAAACCAAAGATCAACCTTTGAGGCTGAAGGCAAAAGAAGAAAGAAGTGTTTTCAATCTTAATCATTAGGGATATTAGCCAAGAGAGAGGGCCAGACAGGGGAAAGAGAGGAGGCGTTGACTGGAGGCGACAGCTGGAGTTTATCTGATGCGTCAGTTCTCTTTAACACCTCCAATTTGTGGCTGCTGTCACCTTCAGATTGAGGACTTTTACAGAACAGGATTCACGAAAGCGTTCTGCCGTATCAGCCCTCTTACACACCTTTGTCTCATAGTAATATTTGCATTTACCTTCATATTTCCCATAGCTACAGGGAGACCCCCACGTGAGAGCGTCTCTGTGTCCGTGCAGCCACAGGCACGTGCATAACTTGGCCCTCACCCAACACCTTTGAACTTTGCCAGCATGCCAGCAACCATTAATAATGACTCATTATTTTTTTCACCCTCGGTAATAAGGAAGGCAACACTCAGCCCAAATGTTCAATGAAAGAGGAGCAGATAGCATCCTGTCATCACCACCAAGCTGAATCCACTCCAGCACCTTATGGCTAGAGAAACTCAGTAAGATACCCTGGGCTTGAAAAAGAGGAAGGGGGTAATGAAAGCCGTCAATCTCCACCCAGGTTTGCTGTGTTGGTAGGTATATAATGACCTCCCTAATGAGTAATTACCAGATTAGAACCTCAGGGTTTAAATATTGCACAGGGACATGTCAGTGGAGCGAACCATCTCCTGGTAGTGGTGCGGTGCTCTTGGATGCTTTGATGGATCAGCCCAAAGGAGAGAAGGTGCCTGGGAGATGGGACACTGGCTCAGCCTGTTAAACAGGCAGATCCCTAGAAAGTGACTGTAACTGTTCATTTGCAGGCACAGCTGCCTGGTTCTGGCACGTGAGCATGATTTACAGAGGGAACATCATTCCTAGGTTGTCACAGCTAAGAAGTAGATGCTAAAGTTTTTCAGAGTCTGCTAAGCTCAACATTCATTGAGATCCACTGGAAACTTTAGCTGTCTCCATATGGGCATGTATGTGGCCAAAGCTATTTAAAATTTGGATAAATTTAAAAACAGATGTGATGTAGGGAGTTGATCTGAACCTTGGCTGGAGACTGCAGTGACACAAAGACCCAAGTGTCTGGATGTCCCACAGTAGGCACCACGTTCCAGCTCAGATGCGAGATGCTCATCTCAGGAACTGCTGGCCTCTGTCTGACAGGCAGGAGATGCAGGTTTTTATTCTGCCTTGGCTCTTCTTGTTCCTGAGCTTGCTGCTTGATTGTTCTCTGATGAAGGGGCTAATTAATTCATGTGCAGGGCAATTAAAACACATCGGATGTGATCAGTTTTGCAGCACTGACATTGAGGTGGTACAGAAAGCAGCCCTGAACAGTGAGAAAGACACATTCCCTCTTGCCTTCTGATCTTTCCTCAAACAGAGCCAATTTCCCAGGGTGTCTGACATGTTCAGACTGAGCTCAGGCAATTTGGAAGAGGAGGAGGCCACATTTTTGGAGATGAGCTTCTCAGTTCATCCTCATGTTTGCCCAGGGCTTGGCAGGGGGAAGCTTAGTTTAGTTACTCAAATCAGGATCTCGTTTGCAGGGCCAGAAAATGAGAAACCCCATCCCCTGTGCAGGGCACTTACTGGCTCTGCTAAGAGCATCTTGGGTCACCTCCTGGGCTGGCTTGGTGGCACCATCTCACAGGGAGGAGGTGACATGCCCGGAGCCATCGAGGACATCAGTGGCAGAGCAGGGCACCATCTCCTGACTGGATCACTTCAATATGAACTAAATAACGAAGCACGTTTGAATTTGGAAGCCAAGCCTGGCAGCAGCACAGGTATGGCAGCAGCACATAGGCTTGTTCTCAACGAGCTTGTCGCTCCTTTGTGTGGTTTCTGGAGCGTCTCAACTGAGCATCCACCTCTGGGGACAGAGCAGAGTCACTCAGCACACACCCTATACATATTTAGGTGGACTTTCCAAACCAAATGCTATTAGGAATGTGGCTATTTGTCAGCTCTTGTATAATCCAGTACAATGCACAATTCTATAATTGTCAGATATCCAAGAGTTTCATATTCTGTAACACGCCAAACCCAAAAGTGTGCTCTCATTACCTTCCCAAACGTACAAAGTGTTTAGTAAATACTGGAAGATACATTTCTTGCCCCGGAGAACATACAGTCTGAAAAATTAATATTGATTCTAGACAAATCAATGTTTGCTTACTAAAATCATGTGCTGAATACTTTATAGCACCCACACAGCTGTGGGAATGCTGCGAGCTCTGTCTCCCTGCGATGCCATGAAACGCAGCGTGAGTCCGTACGCAAGGTTTCACCTTACCTTGCAGCCTTAAAATTGTGGCAATAATGTTACTTAACAACATCTCCTGTCAGTAATAGTGAAGGTAAAAAAAAAAATCAGATTTTTTCTGCAGATCCCCGATGGGTTTCTTTTAGGCAAGGGCTATGTACATTAATACAAATCATATTTTATGTTACTCACAGGACATAGAGATAATCAGAAAGCTATCTTCATAAACAGAGGGTTATTCATAATCCCTCACATGGCATTTCAATTATCAGTCTGATGACGATGTGACATTATGGATGAGGTTGTGATTAAATTTTCTTGTGTAATGACCCTAAGTAAATCTTTGCAATTTTCATTTTGCAGAGATTTAATATAGATTGGTGGCCTGTTGTTTGGCCCCTGTTTAATCCAAAATCGCTCATTAAATTGGGACCAGTAAACATCTGATGATTGCATTTCATGGGCTGAGCTATGAATTTAACATATTAAATCTACATTCCAGATGGATATAAGCATCTGTTCTCATTATGGTTATTGGTGTTAATCTGAAACCCTGACCTGTTTCTCCTAGCATTACTCATATTAAATTCTATCCCAAATTCTAACAAATATTGGCATGGGGGGCAGAAGATAGATAAAATGCTTTCACGTGCATATAATCCGGTGAAAGATTAACAGCAGAAATTAGGGGACAAATAACATGAACTTCTTCCTTGTTCTCAGGAGGTAGCTTTCATTGCCACAGCATGTAAAACAACTGCTTTTGTTTTCTGGCATTGAAAAAAAAACCCTGAAAAACCCCGGTAGCCAATTCTATCCGACCATGTACTTGCTTATCACCAGGCTTGAGCCGTATCCTTTACAGAGCGGCACATCCCTAATTTGTAAATCTGATTTGTCACTAAATCTCTGCAGAGTTTGCCCCAGCATCTTGCAGGCACTTGCCTGGCAGTAGCCAGGCTCCTCTGCTTCAGAGCCAGGCAGCTGAAAGTCAAATTAATCGGTGACTTCCAAAGACCATTAGGAAGGAGATATTTGTTACAGGACTGCTGAGAGCTTCACTGCACTGAATGATTCATGTTTATTGCAGCCGGGGCATTTATTTATTAGATTGCTCAGTGTAATGGGAAATTTAAAATGACACACATTGTATTACAGGGAGGCTTAGCAAAATATTATCTCCCTGTTATTGTAAATCAAACAATTCTCAATGTCAGCTCGGATCACCTTTGCTCAGCAGAAGTTTTTCCAGAGGGTTTGTTTAGCTCCTTAGGTTTTTTTCCCTTTACTTCATGCATACATGCCCTCTTCCCAGCCTGATGTGTGAGACAGGCTGCACGGCTCAGCGCCGCAGACCATGTTAGGATGCTGGCTCTGATCCTGGACCTACTGGGTTTCACATCCAAGTCCTGCATATAAAGGATCAGACAAATCAGCCCCTTAGACAAAAAAGAGGAGCCAAAAGTGTGGATATAGTTTTTTCCTTGAAAGCAAGGAAACTGTTCAACATTTTAAAGGATCTGTTCTACCCACCTTGTACCAAAGGGGACAAACCCCCTCCCCACGCCTCGTTAAATGGTGCCCCAGGGCTTTCCTGGCTTGCTGCGGGGGTGGACAGGAAGCATCCGATCTCTGGGGTGGTGGGAGAAGGAAAAACAGCCAGGAAAATTGTAAGTACTAGAAAAGCCTGGCTGAAAACTTGTAAAGCTGGGCTGGACCCACAACTTTGAACTAAGCCCATCACTGGAGTTTGTCCTCCTGTAGCACCTTCCCTGATCAAGGCTCTCTGCATGGACCATAATTGACTAAAAGCAGGAATAAGCGTCGGAGATTTTTTAAGCACCAAATATTCACCTGTGCCATATAAACTCTGTCCCTGCAGGTCAAAGCGCTGGAAAAATGTATAAAAGCTGTGGTTATTGGTTAAGCAGTGAGATGTGTTGTTTCCTGATGGCTGCTCCCTGCGCTGGGCAGTTGCTTGTCCGTAAAACTTCCCCGGGATTTTAACAGGTTGAAAAGTGCAGAAACACAAATATATTGTTATTTCTAATGTGAAGTAAAGTTCGTGCATAAAACAAGGGGGAAATATATTTAAATATACAATAGGTATTAGCAAGCACATCATCTACACACAGAAAACTCCAACTGCCTGCAGCATCCCGTACCCATTTTGTAATGGGAAAATAAATCTGATCCCACAAATACCATCTAAAAGACCACAAAAAAAANGCAGGCAAAAATGCCCGCTAAAGTGTGTATTTATCACCACTCACGGTTGTAACAGAAGGGAAAAAAAACCCAACCCAACACTGTCATTAGTAATTAAGCCTGCATCATTCATGGCAGAGCTGTTGTGTGTGTGCAATGAGGCTAATTATCTCCAAAGTGCCGGCTGATTCAAAAGAGTTTGGTTCCCGCGGACACGCGGAGGGGCTCGCACAGCCGGGCTGGCTGCACTTCAGTCGGAGCAGTTGGACTTCGACTCCTCGCCCTGACGGTGGGGTTCGGAGGCAGAGGAAAGGTTGTTACTGCTCATCAGCATCTGCAGCTCCTGACAGCCGCAGCCGCGGGAAGGATGCAGCACGGCGTTGGGATGATGGCAGCGGGTGCTCAAGTGCAGCTTGAGGAGGTGCTGCCTGAAACAATCAACCCAAACTCATTGTAGCTCCAGATTTTTGATTTTTTTTTTCATAACCAGGTGTGGTTGCCCCAGGTTTTTGCCTGGTTACTCCCAGGATGGGTATGGCAGCGGCAGTTTGGGTGTGCGGACATCACCAAGAAGGTCACCAACTTGCCGGTGTGGTGAGGTGGAAAGAGGGTTCCTGGAGCAGCTTCTCTGGCAGAGGGCTTCACAGCAAACGTGTGCACAGGCTGCTTGGGCTTAGACATGAGAGGAGGCAATGGGTTTTTTGGTTAATATATCTAATAGTGCTTCCCACTGGCTGGAGATCACGGCTGCATACTCCTGCATGCACGCAGGAGCAGACACAGAAGTGGTAGATATCTCCCATCACCTGGAGACTTCCACAGCATAACTGTGGAACAAGGGGAGCTAGGGAAAATCAGAATTAAAAATACCCTCTCCAAGAACAGATTCACACCGTTTTAAGTAGAGGAAGAAACCCTCCGTGCCAGGCAAGCAGTCCCTGAAATTCCCCCCAGCCTCCAAAATGAGGATTTTTAAGAGAGGATAATGCTGAACGATGGCTCCGGGGGACTATCCTGTACCATCCAGCACAACGGACGGAAGATTTTAATTGCTTGTTAACTACTATTGTCGCATACAAGTTAGCAGAGCTGAAACCGTCTGACATAAATCACATGTATCAGCCCAATAAATCTTCTCCTGCGATGACAGCTTTGCAGACAGCACTAAATTAGAGCGGCCGTTGCACAGACCTGTGCTTACAACTGCCGCCTGCAAACCGGTGACAGATCTGTTGAGACCAAAACACTTGGCATTCTGCTAATGTCTGTCATTACCGTGATTGATACAGCCCCTCTATCACATTCTGCAGTCGTCTACATTTGCAAAGCTTTATTCAATTACTGCGTCTCCCAACTGTTATCCGGCATCAGTACAAGGAAATGACCAAGAGCAGCCAGGGACAACTCGAGGTTTTTCAGCTCCAAAGACCTGGGGAGGTGGATGGGGTGAAAGCTGAGGGTGTGCTGACCTTTCTCTAGTTCAGAAACTGAGTGCAGAATGATCTTTGTGTTTGAGGATGGGAGCTGACACCGTCCCCATGCTCAGCAGTGCTCCTGATAACAGAAATCAGGTTACACTAACAGCTCCCTCTCTACCACTCAAGGCTTGGCATGACCAGGGGACTTTCTGCTTCCTTCAATGTATTATAATGATGAAGGCTGAAGGATTCATTTTGCAAGCCCTGATGCTCTTCAGGGCTGGGGTTATCTTAATGATTCCTGCAATTGTTCCCCTTGACCTACCTGTGGTGCGAGACCAGTAACAGGTGCCATTACAATATATTCCGCCCCACTGAAAGTCCTGCCTTCATGGAGACTTTAGGAGGAAGAATATACAGATATATTGTTTCTATAAATCCCCTGATATTATCTTTTACCGGTAGTAATAAATGTCCATATTAATTAAATTAATGGTTTTAACTGCAGTAATGACTTCGTATTAAACTGGTGAGCTTTCATGTCCGGTATAAAAGCTGCAATAATAAAATTCATCTGCAGCATTTTTTTCAACTTCTATTGTGCTGAAACAAAGCAAAGCTATTGCTGGAATATTCCAGCCACCAAGTCCAGCAGATGAATCAAGGTTGGTGTATATCAGTTCCATTTTAAAATGAATGTATATTCAAATTTGGAAAGTTTTGAGCAAGCCACAGATAGAATAGAAACAAAATGGGGCAACCACTTCTCTTCTCTTTCTGTATTTTGCTAATAAATGAGTGAATCTGGTACTCAGTCTTCTTTCATCTGTCGCTGTGAATATTCTGGGTATTCCCCTAAATATTTGAGAAAAATTCATAGGCTTTTGCCATCATTTTGAGAAAAGTGTCAGTGCCAGAGGAGGTGCAGGCTATCAGTAAGGGAGTAGGAAATACTGTGTCTGATGGCAGCAACAAGTGAATATCAAAGAAACATCTTCAAAATTTCATTTGCATTCCCCAGGCTGAAATTTATTTCTATTAAATGTGAACTTCTGCAACTGGAAAGGTAGAAAATGGTGATGATCAGTAGCCAGGACAGCGATGGAGGAAAAAAAAAAGCTTATCTCCATAAACTGACATCTGTGAGTAGATTTTACTGGTTCTACCAGAGCTATGTCTGAGCCAATTTTAGTCAATGGTTTTGCTGTGGATTTAAAACAGCATGACCGTCTTCACCATCTGTGTGAACTGGCCTCGTTTTATAACTGACTGTTACAAATGTTTTTCCCAGCTTTAAAACACTCGGGCAGATGTGTTTGTTCAGGGCTCCTAAAGCTTCCTGAGAAAGCCTGAGACACCCCCCCCCTCCCCAGCATCCCAACACCACCTACACAGTTCCTCTGAAGCAACCCTTACGTGCTTCTGAAATTGAGATAAAGCCTCTAAATTAGAGTTTCTTGATACTTGAAAAGTGCTGCTTTCCAGGGATGGTTTACCTTTTGCATCTGATCTGGGAGATGAAGAAGGGGTTCACCAGAGGGAGAGGTCAACAAATGGAGCCCTGCATCTGTTCACAAGGATTTCCTCATGTCTGAATTGCAGTGGAGAGTGACTAAGGCTGTGTATAAAAACAGGTTTAAATTTCACTCCATAACAGCAATGGGTCTTTGCAGATTAAAACTTTCCCCCTAAGCTTCTTCACGCTTTCTAACACTGGCACATTGCTGGCACAAGCTGCTTAAAACAAAGGTGTAAACTGTGCTCACAGCCAGGTCATAGTAAAAGCTTTCTAGTCCAGTCAATAATCCCAGTTTTTTTAAAGTACAAATTCATTTCTCAAGTCTTTTCCAACAAGAAATTTCTAGATCAAATTAGCCCTTAGAAGCAACACAATGAAACAAGAGGGAAGTGCAAATCCAGCTGCCAGCCCCCTGCATGGCCACCAAAGAATCAAAACTTGTTCCTCCTCCTCTAACCACTGAGCCAGGATACTCTCCAGGTCATGTACTGCTTCCTGGATTTAGGCTCAGAAAGTCCTAATTTTTGTGTGCAGGGAGGACACTTGTCAATAAGCTTCTGGTGCAGCAAGCAGCAAGGCTTTCCTGGTCTGTTAAGATGGTTTTGAGCTTTTCTGAGCAGCTTCAAACAAACTCCCCCTGGCTCCAGAGCATCTCCTCCCATTTCCTCTGAGAAAAAGGCCAGAAAACATTCAGGGTCTTGATAACTTCTCTAGGTCTTGATACTTTTTGATCCCAAGAGCTTCAGCTGTGGTTGCAGCAGTTTGCAGGTCCAAGCCATGGTTGTGCTCTGCAGACTGGGACAGCTGAGCTGAGTTGGTGGCCATGACCCCAAAGCCACCCCGCGTGGTGTTGCCCGTGGCTGGGCTGCACTGGAATGCCAAGAGGCTGGTTTGTGGCTCCCTCTGGGAGTCCTGGTTATCCTGCAAGCTTTATGTAAATATTTTTAAGTGGCACATCTGTCTGAATTACAGCCATGCCCTCCTGGATTGCTAATTGTAGGTTTTAATTCAGCTCTGATGACCGGTTTACATAAATTAGGGAGCTGGCAGTAAGCAAGCTTTGAGGAGATGGGATATGGATTTAGTGAGGCCTGATTTTTTTCTCTCTGAAATGCTTCTCCTTCCAAGCTAGTGCCTCTTCCCATAGCTTGAATCATTCTGGGGGAAAAAAACAGAGTGTAATTCAGCTCTGCTTGTTGAAAATGTGCCACCATTTTGTCTTTACCCCAGTGCTGGTGTGCCCAGCTCACACCAGTAGTCTAATTGGCATTAATTGGCTATATAAAAAGAAAAGGATTTGGCATTTAATTTCTATGGCATATCCATTTGGCAAGAGTCAGAGCCAGTGTAACTTGGCATGGCTCTGCTGGCTGCCACCAGCATGGTGTGTGTGTTCCCTGGGCGCTGGATGGAGGAGGCACCGACCAACAGGTTGTTAAATAATGGATGAGTGTCTTCCAGCCCTTCTTCAGCTGCATGGGCTGCAGGACTGGTGTGCCCAAGCCAGCACTGGCAATCCAATAAAGTCCAGCCAAATGGATTCAATGTATGGCTGCATCCCCTCTGCAATGGGACTGGGACTATCCCAAAAGCTTTACAGCTAGCAGCTTTTTCCTGGCTCTTGCCTGTGCTGGGAGCATTAACATTCCCATGTACGTGTTCTTGATGTGGCAAAGTTTACATTCGAAATATACTTCCTCCAAACCCTGGCCTTAGGACTAGAATGTCTTTGGCTGGTACCCTCATCCTGTCTTCTGCCTGAAATTGGTATGGTCATGAGCCATTTTTCCTCTGTCACATCCTCCTGTATCCCAAGCAATCATAGAATCATAGAATCATAGAATCATTATGGTTGGAAGGGACCTCCAGGGTCATCAGGTCCAACCTTTATCCCATCATATGCCTAACCATTAGACCATCAGACCATGGCCTCAATCATTCACTTAACACCACAGCCACTGACACAACTGATGCAGACCCTTAACCATCAAGACACACAGGGTTTGTCCCAAAGCCTTTCAAGTGTCCCTTGTTTGGATAGGAGCTGCACTACAACTGTAGACAGGAAAGCCAGAGTTTTCTCCAGCAGCATCTGCTTGTAAAGAGAGTATTGCTGCCTTCAAGCAGCAGTAAACATGCTGGGGGGGAGAGGGGGGAAATCAATGCCTTTCCAATCAGTATGTGCATTCTGCAAATGAAATCGAGAGGATTTTTATCATCATCTCCCTCTTGCTTTCTTGAAGCTCTCCTTTCCTTAGGTGTTCAACAACTTACACATGAGAATTACAGAAATACCCCCAAAATGTGCTAGCACAGATTCCTCTTTCTCAGTCGAGATGGGTATGCAGCCACCTCCCCATACACTGTGTAAGACCATCATGCTGCACCTATGAAAAAATCCATTTGCCACCTGGCATCTCTGACCATAAACACTGCCATATTTCCTGCACTGCTAGAACCAGCTTGGCAAGAGACCCAGAGAAACCCATGCTTTGTAAGCATTTCTTTCTTTAGGTGGCTCTTCACAAAGGTCAGTGGTCAGAAGAGTTCAGGACTGGATTCAGATTAAAGAAAGGAAAGAATATGAGAAGGACAGGCTGGGAATCTGTTGAGATAATCAATCTGTTCAGATGCACACGTGCTTCAGCTGTAGTTGTCTAACTAAAATAGTTACTGCAAGCGTATTTTGTCCTGAGACTTTGTCTCGTCTCAGTTAGACACTTCAGTTCTAGACAGTTGGAGAATAAGAGGAATACGGCACCTTCCTGAAAAGTGTCAACCTGAAAGAGCAAAACTAAATAAAAACATGGATTTTGGAGATGTGGTCATCCCCTCTGTCCTGTCTGAAACCAGACTGCCAGCTGCTCCAGGCACCAAGCGATGCCTGCTTGCTTGATTTTCCTTCTGTAAAATGCCTCC
Organism: Aegotheles bennettii; assembly: GCA_013398125.1. Lineage (NCBI taxonomy): Eukaryota > Metazoa > Chordata > Aves > Caprimulgiformes > Aegothelidae > Aegotheles > Aegotheles bennettii. The sequence continues at coordinate 73,045 of VZRW01005932.1, forward strand.
CACTGGGCCTTCTATTACAGCAGGAACATCCCAATCCCCATCCTCGCTGCCACTGCATGTTTTCTCACATCCCAGGCTGAGCCTTAAATCAGGATATTGTCTTAAATCCGAGGAGCCAACCCTACCGCTGGTGCAATGGACCTGACCAGGACTGCAGCCAGTTGAATATTTGCCCCTTCCCTCCCAACATGCACGCTAAGAACAATGAGTCTCATCCACTTGGGTGACAATTCAGCTGCGTCCAGGCTGGTCCAGAGCTCATTAAAGTTGGCAGGAATCTTTCCACTGCTTCAACAGACGCTGGAGCAGGCCTGCTGCCATGTGCCTTGCAAGCAGGTGCCACCATTGCCGTACATCCCTACATCCAGCAACCAGACTTTCCAGAACAAAAGCTTTAGGGTTGGTTGTTTTGTTTGTTTGTTGTTTTGCTCTGGCTTGCTGATACTTTTTTATGAAATCACTCAAGGGCCAGGTTGTAGTTCTGTAATTGTACAGGGCTGTCGTCCTCATAAATATTAAACACAGCTTCCAAGTGAAGCTGCAGCTCCTTTTATTGCACAAAGCGACGGATATCCCAGCTGAAACCAGTCTGCCTCCTTGCTGGTGCCTGCTGAAAAGTGACTGTGGTTCAAAATATTTATCGATGCTTTGTTGTATTGGGAGAATGCTCAGTGACAGATGGACACTCTCTTTAAAACCTCAACGTATGCAAATCTCCATACAAAAGAGCCCAGGATGTTTTTAATATCACACACTTGCCTCAGGACATGTTTTTAAATCCCCACTTACCAAGGGCCCTGGCTTTTTATCAGTCAAACGCCTTAAGCACTATGTCAACGTGGACATCTGGCCGCGTGCTTAAAAATTTTTTTATTTGCTAAAATATTTAGTGATGTGACAGGGGTTTTAACTGGGGACATCCGGTCTAATGGCATATGCTTCAACACAACTGCTCTGAGAGGAAAAACTAACAAGGTAGCAGTTCAGGGCAGTTTACTACTTGGTGTAGTAAGCCAAAAAAATAAGGGGGAGAGGACCAAAACCAGGTGTTATTCCCAACTAGTGCAGGGGTGTAGAGAATTGGGGTTAAACACACTGAAATAATGCATTGGGATTATTCTGATTGTTCTCCAGCACTTTGACGTGCAAGAGAAAGTCCTGTAAGGACGTGTGGGGGGTTTAAGAGCATCTCTTTTGTTTTCAGGTTGAGGTTGGCCAAGGAGGCTGGCTTGAACTGTTCCCATGTGGGAACCTCAACAGCTGTGATGAGGGGTTTGGGATTGGTGGGGATGGGTGGAAGAAGATTACCAAGGATTAGGTGAGTTAAAAAGAACAGATAGAAAAGTGTCAAGAGGCTTTCAGGTTTCTTTCAGACCTCTCACACTTAGCACTGATTTACTCAGCAGTGACCATTCCCACCCAACACCATCTCGAGAGCAAATCTCAAAACTTCCTGCAGGTCTTGGTACTCCATCAGCACCCAGACCACAAAAAGGAGTTATGATCCCAGTAATACCAAACATCGACCTTTCTTTGGTCCAACTATTCCTGGCAAGTACTCTTCCAGGAGACTGTCAAGTTGGGAATTGGACAGAAGGTATTGAACAAGACCCAGCATCCTACAGTAAACGATGCCAGGGTTGTTGGTGGGGTCTCTTCTGGGGCAATGAGTGTTATTGCAGTGTCCTAGCCTGATGCCAGAAGCCCTTTTGCTTCCAGAACATCCATCTTTTAGGATATGCAAAAGTGATTTCCAGTCAAAAACACATGGATGAGCCATGGTACGTTTTGCCGAAGCAGGAACATCAGCTAATTATTACTGACCCACTCAAGCTATTCTAGTCTCAACTAACGCCCCTGTTACTAGAAAGTCACTGCACACCAATTGAAACATTAGGCATGTTTGTCTTCTGCATGGGCAAGCAGGCAGCCTGAACTGCTTAGAGAAAGCCAGGTTTCCTCACCTCAGTGCTAATGCCCAAGGTATCCAAGGAAAGTCATCCAATGCTGCCGTTAACCCTTTCATTGCTGTCATTTCCAGAGGGGTTGATGTGACACTGCTGCTGCTACAAAATGAGCTCTTGAAGGAAGAAGGTAATGTCAATCCTGTCACTGTTGTCACATTTGATGGTAGGGATTGAAGAACCACTTCATTTGAAGGCAAAAGTTTCCTTTTCCTTCATCCAGGGAGAAAAATCAACCAGAAGAACGGACGCACTCTCTGACCCTTTGTCTTGTAGATCTGTGATACCTGCATTTTATGTCACTGCATTATTCATGTTTACATTTGATTAATTAAGACCCTTTGGGGTTTAATGGTATTCAGCGCGGCTGCAGATATGTCAGCGTGCTGCAGAGTTTCAGGTCAATATGTTAGAATAAATTAGGCCACTTTCTCTCCAAATAAAGTGCTGCCTTTTGTCCTGGCTGGCGGACGTGGCACCACGCCATTTCTCTCTGCAAAATGAATGAGAAAATAAATTTGGCGGAAGAGCTGCATATTACAATGCAATGTGATGATGTGAGGCTAATGAGCAGTGAAATCAATGAATTTCAGGGCATTTATGCAGAAAAGACCAAACTGTGCCAGAGCCAAGCTCCATCCGTATTGGTGTCCAGTCTCTAGAGGCAACCAGAACGCTGCTGAAGGTCCAACAGCCCCCAAAATGCTGGGGTGATAAAGTCAGGTGATGCAAAGCTGGTGTGAAATCTGACCACACCACCATCAGAAATAGGTTTGGCTCCTGGGGCACAAGGTTCTTCTCTCCTCCAAATTGCTGTTCATTGTGATCATTGAGGGGGAAAAATGTGATTTAAATGGAGTTTATTAAAAATGGAGTTTATTAATACTCCATTTAAAACTCCATTAAAACCTGGGAGGTGCATAGATATTAGAGTGAAGCCTGAAAGGTCTGATGGGGATACCTAGACCTTTTTCTGACACTCGTTGTGACTGTAGAAAATGGAGGGTTTCTGCAGGGATGAACCAGCAGAAGACACTGCCCAGAGAGCTGGTCCCTGCTCCACACGGTCCCTGTTGTCCTCCAGGTAACCCCGGGGTTTGGTGCCTACAACTGTGGGCTTCCCAACTCTGCATCTGCTCTCCCCTCAGAGGGAAATATTTCTCCTTTTCCCCCGTTTCTCTTCTGGAAGGAGACAAAATGTCAGGACTAGGTCCAAGGTGTGTAGAAAGAGCGAGACCCCATGGTAGGCACCAAGTGCTGTACTGGAATTGCTGCTATTTTCCAACCAAGAAGATGATATCGCTCTCCTGAAGTCAAAGCTTTTTATCACCCCCCTAAATGACTTCCTTTTTAAAATAAAAAGTTATGTCTCTCCAGTATACATCACTTTCTTTGTGTCATGTGCTTGTCTTTGCTGCATTTCTCCCGAGAGCAGTTGGTCACTCTGTTTCCATCAAGTATTAATACCCCACCAGTGATATTTATGTACCCAGATCTTTTTTTTTCTTTTTTTACCTTTAGATGTTCAACAGCATGAATATTCTTATTTTTTATTTAAAACTAATTTGGAGTTCTCTCTCTCTAAGGGGTTTCTAATCACCAAAAAGTGCCGGAGGCTAAAACTGATTGACAGGAAAACGTTGTGGCTTCTAAAAAGTAAATTGGCTATTGACAGAGCAGTATACAAAGGAAAATGCTAAATGCTTATTATTTATGAGCTATTAGGGAAAATGTTATTAGCATCTGTTTCCCACATGGGTAAAAACACCTGTCAGACATCAGGAAACTATAAAACGATGCACAGTTAATAGTTACTTTGTTTAAAAAGTCATTAAAATTGAATGTCAGCTAAAACTTAGGAAAACATTATTCTTCAAACAACTTTTAATCTTCCTGTTCAAAAACAACAAAAAAAAAAGAAAAAAAGAGAGAAGACCTTGCCACATTTTAATTTCTGGGAGCAGAAAGGAAGAAGACGTTTGATTTGAAAGTGACGAGGCGACTTTTGGTACACAACAAACAAGGTATTAAAAAAAAAAACAGAGGAAAAAAGGGACAAGTTGGCTCCCCTCCTGGACTTGTACAACAGAGGGAAAGCAGAGCAAGGTCAGGCATTTACATGGGCTTTCAGCATGCATCATGGGGATGTTTGGATTGCACTTAAACCTGTAAATAGGGTACGTCTGTCTGTCTTCTGCCACGATGCTCTTCCTTAATGAGTCGCACCTAATGGGCAGACTAATGGCAGACTCTTCCCCCCGGAGGAAGAAACCTCATGAGCATCATCAGAACTGAACTTTGGTCTCCATGAGTCAGGACCGAACTCTGCTCCGCGCAGGGGGGTCACATCCAGGTGGGACTTTCTTGCTGTGTTTGCAAATAAAGAGGAAAATTGTGATCAAGATGTCCCATGGAGACCAGCCACACTCCTTTCCCCCAGTCTGCATTGCATCTGAACAGGGATTTGACTGCATTTTGATGAATTTTCCAACTGTAGATTTGCAAAGAACTGAGCCTAAAAACACCCTGAGCTTCTCCCTGCCCTACAGCAAGCGAGGGGATAAGGCTGGGATAATCCAGGCATTTCATGCTCAGTGTATTTAGGTTTAGTCTATCAAGAATGACCCTAAATCATGATTTATTGTTAGAATAGTTCAAGAAAATGAAGACTCATTTAGGGTTTTTTCCAACAAGGTGAATCCAACCAGTATTGCAGATCAGATAACCAGAAAACAAGAGGGTTTGATTCTTACTTTTACAAAAGCCAGAGCATCTTCTGCTGTGCCACGTGCCACCAAAATTTATCTTCATAGGGAGCCACTTTCCTTTTAAAAATTCGTATATGATTTTTCAAGTCGCCTCATTCAGGAGACAAACTTGGTGTCTGTGTTTTATACACAGCTGAGCACACCAACAAAATTTTAACAATCATATGAGCAATCAAAGGCTTTTTTTGACACACGTTGTGGTGGGACTTTGCCCTCCAGCTTGTTTGCAACTTTAGCACAGGTTGCAAAACCAACCCCAGGGAGTCTTGAATGGATGTAGGGCCTAAAGGTGAATATATGATTGGAATGGGCTGTTCTTAGTGTCTGAGCAAGTGCAACAGCAAAATGTACACACATGAGCCTTAGTGGTGAACAGAAACATGGTTCATCTTCCCACAGTCACACAAAATACCTCCTGTTGCAACAGAAGCAACTAATTTGTGTCTGTACAAATTCCATTCCCACCTGGGTAGGAATTTCATACCTGGAATTTTACTTCAGGAAACAGAAAAAAAAATATATGAACTTTTAAACAATCCCTCACCCCAAAGTCACCCTTGGTTTTACTCATGAGGAATGGGTTCTTACTGAGCAAGGACACAAGGACAAACCCAGTGTGACACCAGTAAAAATGCCAAAGAAATATAATCTAAAATATTGCTTGTCCATTTAAATTATTTAGTGTTATTAACGTTAATTACCATACTTGGGTACCCTGAGTGATTCACAGATTTTCCCTCCTCCAACTTCTCCTCCAAAGTTTAACTCCAAATTTCAACATCCCCTTGTTTTCTCCGTCAGTTTCCGTGGAGCAGCAGAAGGGATTTGGCAGATGGTACCTCACCATCCCAGCTCCAAACCTCATTTCTTCTGCACCTCCTTCTTTTCCACCACAGCCACCAAGCCTTGGTTTGATGCACATGTGTGTGGCCCAGTTTCCAGCTATCACATCCATGGGATGAATGGGGGATCTGGGAGGGTTTGGCCATGCCAAGACCCAGGGTGAGCTCCGTTAGTGCTGTTGGGTGTCAGGGACTCACAGATCTCTCTGCACCCTCTCCAGAGAGGCTAAAGTGACACAGGAGGAGTTCAGCACTCTAGTGTGACAAGAGGGTCATATATTAGTATAAATAGTAGTATAAATTATCTTCACCTGGTGAAGCTATTGGCTTTTATGGCTGAGTTTTAGCACAATTTCTTCTGTAGCTCATAAACTGAGACAATGTCTGGTCAAGGGAAACAGTGTCCTCACCACGTGATGGACTGGGGGATCAGCCCGTGCTCCTGCTGGGGTTGGCCATTCCCAAGGCACACTGGCAATGTAACAGCAAGGTAAAGGATGCCACAGCCATGAGCTTCTGCAAATGGCCAGGTGGGGAGGCGGAAGAGGCTCTTAGTTCATTCTTAAATTAATTTCTGGGGTTGGTTAAAGACACGATTACAGCAGCACAGGGAAAAGCCGTGACTTTCCAGCCGGTGTCATTAACCAGGAGAGGCAGATGAGCTTTCCAAAACCTGCTTTGGCCTGATCCAGACCCCAGCTGCCTTCAGAAAGATGCAGGGCTGCCTCTTGCCCTTCCCACCTTCTCTCCGAGGGATGTCAGCAGCAGCGACCGCCTCTGCCTGGTTCAATCCTCCAGGCAGGAGCCCTCCTGGGTGGGTACTTCAATATCGGGCTGCAGCCACCTTTGATGTGCCATTTTCTCTTTGAAATGCAATGTCTCACTCATCTAATCCTCACCACATTTGGGAAGCTTCTCTTCAGTCCTTCAGATCGGGATGTCAGGGGAGTAGAGTTTATTTTTGAAAGGGGCCAGTTTGAAGCTTTTTGTTTTTAAAACGTAAATGTTTTTTTGATCAAAACATAAAGGAAACCTTTTGCTGGTTGTTTCTGGTGGGGTTGAGGTTTTCTTGTTTTGTGGGGTTTGAGGTTTTTTTTGCTTGAGACTGTGAATAGCTCTCGGGCACCTTGGATCTGTTTTCCTAAAATTCCCCTTGATGCTCACTGTATAATCCATCCATTTTAAACTTCCAAATGCGTGGGATGACTCCAAAAAGAGCTGTACTATAGCCAAGAGAAACCAACACTGTCCACTCCAGTCCCGGGGAGTAAATCCTAAACAGCAGAACCTGCAAAGACCGAAATCTGCTGTAATTTATTCCATCTGGCTCATTGAAGTGATCCTCTCCAAGTCCTGTGCCCATCTCGGGAGTGACAGGTCCTTTATCCCTAAGGAACCACCGTGAAGGATGGGAGCTGTGCTCGAGCTGCTCCAAAATCCCCCAGACCCACATTTTCCTTTGGTCAGAGGCACAGGACAACTTCTCTGGATATCAGTTTGCCTGGACCCAGCTTTATGCACAGATCCTGCAAACGTGGCAGCTGGGGATTTAACTTCCAGGTGCTGAGAACCATGCTCCAGGCATGGCAGCAGTGGGATTTAACTTTGAAACGACTCCCACTCAGCCTGTTTTTCCCCACTCTAACCTTTCCTCCTCCCCATCTTGAAAGTTAGAAACATCTTTGTATTCCAGAGGCCAAAGGGCCAAACTTCCCTTTAATTAAAATGCATATTCTTTAATTAAAGGCCCCATAACACATGAAGGGCATTCATTGAAATACGATGTGTGACATAGTCATTACCCTGCTGTTAATTACTAATTAATGAAGCTATTTCAATTAATAGCTTCCCCACTGTCACTCTGGCTTTGACAGGGCTCCGTGCTGAGAAGCCGTAGTGGAATCACAGGCGATCGTAACTCCTGGAACAGCACCAAAAGGCATCAGCTGAATATTCATGTCGGATGATGTTAACACTTTTCAATTAAACATAATAAAGTAAAAGCTCCGTCAAAAGTGTATATCAAACATGCCTCAGTCTTTCCCTCTCCCCCTGTTCTCTTCCAGCTTGTCAAAAATAACTAGAAAGAAGTGGAAAAAAAATGAAAAAGTGGGTTTATTTCTTTCCTTTTGACACCTCGGGCTGGAGCATCATTTATCAAGCAAGCAGTGCTGCTCGTGGGGGGAAGATTTACGAGGAGTTCATGCTGCAGTTCGAGCACACACAGTCCCAGGCAGCTCTTTCCTCTCCAAGGGCCAAGGGTTGCATCCCCCTCCTGTTTCCACTCCCTTTCCTACAGTGAAACCTCACTGGGGACAGGTCCTCAAGTGCAAATGTTTGGGAGCTCAGTGTTTAATTTCCTTGGCTAAAGGAATCGCTTCCCAAGCACAGGTGTTGGTTCCTGAGCTGTGACACCAAAGAGGCTGCTGGTATAAGGGACGGTGTGGAAGAAGCTACTTTACAGCTCAGGGTAAGTTGTATCAGTCCTAAAAAATGCCAAGTGCGATGTGTTCTCTCTCGGGCGCCACCTGGTTGAAGTTTTCTGTTGGAAACACTTGGAAAACAAAACCAAGAGAAATTCCTGTGGGGTGTATCCATATTGAACCCCAACTGCTTTATTTTAAGAGCTATTTTTTCTTCAGGCAGGATGGGGGAGAAGTCTTTTAGAGAGAAACCATTAATTACAGAGGACAAAAAATTGGGAGAAAATGAAGATAGTGTCCAGCTATTCTTATTGTTTAGGTACACAGAGGTCTCATGATTGGTTGCAGAAAGCAAGAAAGACGGTGACCTGGTGTGGGACACTTCTGCTATGGGCACAGGGAGGGGAGATGGAGATTCTTGTGATTCCTGTGGAAACAAGGGAAGAAAGCAAGAGGGACCACAAGGAGATGTTTCAATCCATGTCTCAACTTGAAGTTTCTATCTGAAGCCAAGCAAGACAATGCTCATTACATTGCTGAGGCATTAGGTATCAGGACATCGTGTGATGGGGCTAATAAATAAATGGTGCTTTGTGTTTATTCTTTGTGTCAAGTCATGTTTCTGCATTTCAGTGTCCCAAATAGAGCTGTGGCACACGGGGTAATGTACTTACTGCCCAGTGCTGAGCATCAACTGGAAAAATTTTTCCTCCAAATTCCTGGTGGCTCCAAGAAAATGCAGATGATTTTCTTTGACACTTCAGAATTTCTTCCTCTGGTCCTAGACTGAGACTGAAAACAAAAATCAAACTGGCTCTTGAAACCAAATATTTCAGACTCTCAGAAAAGTGTGGCTACAAAACCCAGAGCCTTCATAGAATCAGGGAACACTAGGATGGATGAGACCTCAAGGATCATCTGGTTCAGCCTTTCTTGGCCAAAGATCCCTCGGTCTGGAGTGCCATACAAAAGTGAAGACCTTTTCCTTCTCAGAAGCAGCCACCAGATGTGCTGACGATAGGACAGGACAATTTTCCCTGCCATGCTACAGGCACTAGTCCCCATCTTGCTTTCTAACACCCCCTGCCTTACAGCAATGCTGCTTGCAAACCTTGGACCACACAAGAGTACAAGCAGAGGGAGCAGTTGACACCTAGAAGGAAATTTCCAGGGATGGATGAGGCAGCCCTTCTGAATGCTGTATTTGCCTTCTCTGCTAAAAATTTTGATTTTTTTTGTTCCTTTCTTCTTTTTCTTTACACCCAGCACCAGACCGAGCCCTGCTAAAGCTGAGTGCAAGGGGAGCCCAGCTGATTTCTCCAAGCATGACTGAGGAGCAATCGGTTTTTGTCCAGCTGGTTGACATCTAAGGGCTGGTCTCCGAGGTCTCAATTAGGGTTCGGGGCAGACTCGCCTCCACCTCTCCTGGGAAGAGGTTTTGCATCTTCTGCTCAATTATACACAGTGCCTCCTCCTCGCACAGGGCAGGCCAGGAGGGAGGCAGCTTCAGTTTTAACCTCTGAAGCACAATTCAGAGCCACGCATTGCTAGAAAGGCTTCAGAGATTGCTCTTATAGTGTAATAGACCCTTGATCTGCTATGGTAAGGAGGCCAAATTAATTAATTATACTGCCCCCTATTTGGTTTGAATGTTGTGCCCCTCTATCATGGGGTGTTCCTCACTGCCCTGCTGCTGGTAGTGACTTCTGTGTCTGTCTGGCATGGGACTGGTTTTATTCTTTATTATTAGAGGAGTAAAGTGAAGGCAGAATTCACACCAATCGCCCTTCATATATTTATATGGGAAATGCTGGTGTTACAAAAGATACTGAAGCTCAAATGCCAGTGCTGTGAACTTCTACTCTCTGTCCCCTGCCATTACAGACGTTCCTCCTTGCCTGCAAAAGGAAAAAAGTGTTCTGGGATACGTTGAGAGAAGTATTGGCTGAGATAGGAGATGCCCTTCCCTGGAAATATTAATCCACCAAACACAGATGAATCTCCTGGAATAATCCTCTCTAATGCACATTCAGGAAATCAATTCAGTGCTTTATTCTTTAATCCAGAAATCTCCAAGGAGGAGGAGGAGGAGGAGGAGGAGGGAGAGGATGAACAGCCATTGCCAGAAGAGGACCAAGGTTGGCACTGCATTGGAGGAGAGGGGAGAAAACTGAAGCAGTGACATGTTCTTACCAGCCCAGTGCTAAAGATTCACCTACAAACCCTGAGCAATGCCAAAATATGCCATTTCTTACTCATGGCATAGTTTTTCCTCTGCATTAAACCTGCCAGAAAGGGGTAGGTGCTAAAGAGAACCCCCACTGGTTTCCAGTGACCTGGGGCACTCCAGGAGGCTGGTGCCCTGTTCGAGCTGTCAGCCTCAGCCCCCTCTCCAGCCAAGTAACAAAACCAACCAGTCTTACCCCAAATTGCATTACCTTGGTGTTACATTTACAAGGCAGATTTCCATGGGTTTGCTCCGTGTGTGTTTTGACTGTGACAACCCAACACAGGCAGGACTCAGCCAGGTTAATCCCACGGCAAATTCAGCACATAATTACATGTGAATTAGCACATCTGCTTGTGAAACAACAGCAAATTTGGTTCAGTTTCTACCCTGAATAGCTTTATCCATATCCTTTAAGCCTGTGAGTAATGCAACTTAATGATGCTCTTTCAGGCGTGGTGTCTATCTATTCTGCTCCTGGTTTCTGTGATGCCCTTTCAGGCATGGTTTAAAATGCAGCTGGTTCTGGGCACGTTTATCTTTTAGCTCTCCCAGACAGTTCCCATTTTTCAACCCCAAGCTGTTATAAAATATTTCCAAAACTTGCCAGGAAAGGTTTGTCCATCTCAAGGTTCTCTCTCTGGATTTCAGTAATTTTATCCCAACTCAAATCAAAGTTACCAGTGCATTTCTGAAGATATTGAAATGATCTGAGGGTGCTGGGAGAGATCACTTGGCATTTGAGAGAGCTCAAAGGATGAAGAGCTGCATCCAGAGCCTGGCAGCATAAAGGCTTAAGCTTTTCACTTAGCCATGAGGCAGGAAAAAAAGTCTGATTTGGAGATGCATCAAAATTCCCCCCCGTTTTTAACACTGAAAAATGCATCATTTAATTAAGAAATTAGTTAAATTTGAATTGTGTGCTCCCAGCTGACTCCAGGCACTAAATCCCTAGACAATAGGCACCTTTAGAAAAGGTTTGTCATGGTCGCTGGATCTGAACCTTATTGTCCAAGTGCAGAACAGCCCATGTCCCACTGGCTCTGGGTCTCTGGGAAGGACAGTCCAGGGCTGTGCAAACATTTCTCGGGTCACCCACTTTGCTGCTGCTGTGAGTGTCCTACTTAGAGGCTTCTGTACAATGAAATTGCCAGGATGGAGATTTTACACTGAGCTCTTGCTGGTCCAGGTGGCTCCTGCAGTGGGAACTGCAACCTCCAGCCCTTTTCAAAGCACAATTGTGCCCCAGATGAGCTGAAATAAAATTAAACAGATCACGGTAAATTGCTCACCTGAAGACCTCCTTTCTGGTATCCAATTTTGCTCTTGCTGATAATACTGTTCGTTTAGGGGGGTTATTTTGTTGAATAACCAGTAAATAACCAGGGGCTGGGGTGCAGAAGAAGAGGGTACATCCTCCCCTGGCACATCCCCTCTCCTGGAGAGGGGCTGGAAGAGGGATGGACTGCGGGGTGGAGGAGCTGGAGGCAGGATGCTGCAGGAGGCAGAGTTGCAGCAGCAAAACCACACAAAAATGACTGAAGCTGGGAAATCTGTGACACCAGGTTTATGGGCATGAGGTGTCACTTGTTTCATCTGGGGCAAAATAGGAGTGAAAACACAGAAAGGCACCTATGACCAGCCAAGGTTTGCACCAGCTCTGGGCATTTGGAGAGCTGAGGATGAGCCTCAGTGTTCCTCTCCCTCGTAACCCATGCGGATACACAGGAGAGATTGTAAATGAGTGAGTTTGTATGAGCCTTGATAAAAAATCCCAATATGAAAGGAATTTAACAGCTGCAATGAGCTTAAATGGTTGCGCAGGAAAATCCCCTGTCAACCACAAATGGTTTGCCTTTAATGAGAATGCAGGACATGCGCGAGTAGGTTGCTAATTCTTTGTGTAAAATCCTACTGATAATTGCTACACATGTACCTTTCCATTGTGTCCCATGAAAACGGGGTTTTTTTTCTTTTTTCCTTTGGAGCTGAAATTAAAACCGATTTATTAGAGAATAATTAATGCTGAGATGCCAGGGGATCGTGCCCAGCGCTGCGTTTGGAAAAACAAGAGCGAGTCACCAGTGCACTGGTAGTTGTACAGAGCAGGGGAAAGCAATTTGGGAAAGGATTCAAGGGATCAGCCAAAGCTTTTCTGGCAGCCACCTCCTCAGTCGAATCGTTAATTTTTGTTAATCCTTTGCAAAAAATCTGGTGGTTTGGGAAACAAAATTTTACAAGTGTTTCAGTGTTGCTTTAGGAGGCCAAATCCTATTACTGGGTAATGGGGCTGTGGCCTCCCAGCAGCAGCACTTGGGAAGATATGGGTTTATGTGGGGGTTTCTTCTCATTATTGGATTAAAACCTACCCCACCCCTAACCCTGCACTGGGAACTGGGCCAGCAGGGAGCTGTACCAGTCTGGAAACCAGCAGGAGCACAAAACCCCAGCTCTGATTCCTGTGGCTGAGGCTCATGCTGCGCTTTCGGGTTATTCCCGGGACTCTTTGCTGGTGGAGCTCAGCTCTCCTGGCTCACACCACATCCCCAGGGGCAGCCTGGCCCAAGATGGTTCCCACAGAGCCCTGAGGATTTCCCTGCTCAAAGACACCCCCAAAAACTGCAGCCCGGGAGCACCGGGGTGTTGGAGGTGTTTTAGGAGAGGGGAAAAGCTGTTTTTTAAAACCAAGTGGGAACTAAGACTGTTTTTCACGTGTTTTTCAGGCCACCTGCCCTGAGGACAGTTACAACAAAACCAGGAAAAATATTTTGGAGAAAGAAACAAAACAGGGAAGAGAAAAGGGGAGAGCACTTAAAGCTGCTGGTGGGAGCTTGATGGGTCTGCAACTCCCTGCCACTGCCCCCCCATCATTTTTAATTACAAGCAGTCAAACTGTAAAGACCTTAATGGACATCTTAATGATTGCATTAAAGTTTGAAATGGAAAATTCCTCATTACACGCCGTGCAGTAGGTCACGGCTGCAATAAAGGGTGATCTTTTGCTTGTTATGGGGCTGGGTGCCCTTTGCAGAGCCGTGGTGTCCCTGGGGCACATCCCAGCCCCAGGGAGCTGGCAGGTGGATGTTAGATCAGGTCTCTGCTGGGAGAGCATCTGCTCGTGTTTTCCAGGCAAAAAGTATCAGCGAGAAGTGCTCTTTGCTGTTTCTTTTCTCCTCCAAACAGTGCTCTTTTTCTCTTGTGTTTTGCTTTCCATCTGCTTGGATGTGTTTATTGATTTTGTGTTATGCAAACTGCAATAAACCAGGATCCTTCCAATGCTCTGGAGCCAGCTATTGAATACGCCCCAAACTCTTCAAATACAAACAGACCCAATGATTCCAACCCACAGCAGCAACACAGCTGTGATGGATCACCCCTACAGCCCAGGTTCCCAGTCCCTTTCACCCCGTCCCCATCTCTGCTTGCCCAGGGCAAATTGGAAAGCTGGGATCCAGCCTGGCAGGTGGGGTAGCCTCAGGACCCAGGGAATTTAAGGTACATGGTAGAGCTTGTTCTTTTCTCTCAGGCTTTACATGGTTGCAGGATCCCATGAAGAAGAACAGGGCAGGGTTTAAGGTGGGCCTGTGGTTTCTTCAAGCTTTTCAGGTCAAAATAACTCGAGTGTGTGTGTCAGAGGCTGTCTTGCCTTTATAAGAGAAGCAAAAGGACAGGAAAAGTTGAGGATAACTTGTGCCCTGCTAGAATAACTTCAGCATCGCTTTCCTACCACAAAGTTTCACGTTGTTTTTATTCTGAGGAGAAAATTAGTGGACTCTGCAGTCGTGAAAGATATTTTCTTGATTACATCACCCTACAAATGAGGTTTTTAAATTCTGTTAGTGGCTATTCCTCCCTTTAAAATGTACTCCCAACTGTACAATTGCCAATTGAAGAGGGAAAGCGAATGCTGGGACCAGCAGGTCCTGGGACACCCCAACACAGGCTCTGGTGGTGAGAGCCATCAGCCAGGGCTGCTCCTTGGTGGGGCCAGGCTCTGCTCACTGCCCAATTGTGCCAGCCAAACCATCCACACCAGCTGTACTACCCATGCCAGCTGTGCCAAACCATCCACACCATCCATACTACCTGTGCCAGCTGTGCCAGATAAACCACCCACACCAGTCATACTACCATTGCCAGCTGTGCCAGCCAAACCATCCATACTACCCATGCCAGCTGTGCCAGCCAAACCACCCACACCATCCAAACCATCCATACTACCCATGCCAGCTGTGCCAGGGCCAGGCTCAGCAGCACTCGGCTGACCAGGAGCTGCCACATCCCAAATCTAACAGCACCCTCTGTTGGCATCTGTTCGAACAGAGGCTGCACAACAGTTGGACACATTTATTTCCAGCCCAGCGCCCCGGTGGAAGGTGGAAGACTCTTCGTAAGTGTTATCACTCCAACAACTGATACTGGACCGTGTCCCCTGATGCTGTGCTGGCCACAGCTCTGCTGAAGACAGTTCTTTCAGAATAAGTGGGAAGAAGCTGTAGCTGGATGCACTCTGAGACCCGACAGGCGAGCACACGTGAGGTTGTGTGAAATTCTGCCAGCACAGATCCTCCCCCAGCACAGCCTCCCCATCCCCTTGCACCAGCCCTAAGGAGTTAATCACATTAAATACACTTGGGCTGTGCCTGTCCCTTACTGATCACACAAATCAGCAACTCTGCACTCAAAGGAAAATCAGCCAGCGTGCAAATGATTCGCTGCCTTTATTTTTTTAGGTCCTTCTGTAACAAAAACTCTCAGACAGTGAGCTTTGGCAAGGTTGCTTAAACAAATAATAGTCCAGGGATGTAAAATGGTTTCAATGTTTCACCAAAGAGGTATGAGCATAGTGAAACCTAAGCCTCAAATGCACTTCAAATATTGAATTTACCAGGCGGTTTAGAGACAGATAATCCAGCCAGCCCACCAGTGTTAGCTGGATTTGCAAAGGAGGCAACCAGCCCTTTAGGGAAAAACCACAGGAGGAGAAAAAAACACTTTCTTATCTCTCTGACCCCCAATCAGGCCACACTGATCCTGTATTCTCTTGCAAAGACATCAGGCACTTGCAACTTTATCTCTTTATACCCCCAATAAACAGCTCAGCTCAGCTTAGTGCCTTTAGTGCCTCTGCAATTAAAAGCCTGGCAGTATTTTCCCTACAAACCCAGCTATCCAGAAACTTCAGCTGGCTCCAATGGATCTTCCAAGAAGAAATTTGGCCAAAAAAGGAGAAGCAGCAGATAATTATTATTATTTTTCTTTAAGGACAATTAATCTGAACCTACAGCTTTCCCGCACAGCGAGGTCCCTTGGGAATTCTGCTCCAAGTCCCAGCTGAAGTTTCCCGGGAAGCACTCGAGAAATCAAAGAGATCCTTTCAGGCTGCAAGCACAGGGTGGGAGGAAAAGCAATGAATTGCTTTGATGTGAAATGTCACATCCCAAATAGATCCTGCCAAACCAGAAACCGTAGGCTGGCAAATCCTTCCCTTCTAGAAACACTGTGGGGTTTGGTGGGAGAACCACTCAAAACAAGCACGCAGGGTCAGGCCTCAAGTACAAAAAATAGAGAATTTGGTACTTAGATTTTAAAATATTTATAAATAACTTAAGACATTCAGGCTCAGAAGTGTGCCCGGCCAAGCATTTCCCTCTGACCTGGGAATCACAGGGATCCACATCCCCTGCTACGGATCCCCAGCACAGAAATTGGCTTTAACACAGAAATAAAACCTGCCCATTGCAGCTCTTTGGAAAGTCCCCTGTGACCCTTTGAGAGCACATGGAGGACACGTCTACTCCAGTAGAAAGCATTTGGGAGCACAGATCCATGGCACAGCACAGGACCTGTTCTTCCTATACATTCACAGCACACGGCAGAGCAGCTCCTGGGGGTTCCTTGGTTCACCCCCACCGTGAGCCCAGACTGACCACGGGTGGTGGCAGCTCTCACGTTGGAGGTGGTCTACCTTGGCTTAGGGCTGGAGTAACCTAGGAGTGGAGGGAGCCCTTGAGCTCTGCCCTGGAGCAAAGATGGGCTCTGCTGGGCTCTGCAACCCAAGAAGGCAGCACTGAGGCAACCTCATGACTCTGGGACCACAGCAGACACCCAGCCAGAAGACTTCCCTTGAAGGGAAGCCTTGAATTCATCTCACAACCCGTTCTCTTGTCCACCTGGCTTGTACCCGTTGAGCAGACTGCAAAATGAAGGCACGTGAGGGAGGGTTAAGGCCAGAGGTATGTTTGTTTGCATGATTCCTTCCATGGAGTTCAGAGGACACCGTGTGGCGTGGCAGCCCCAGCAGGGCACCCTCCCTGAGGTCACAGCATGGCAGAGCACACAAAGCACAGCAGCCCTCAGAGCCAAGCTGGGTGAGCTGCTCTGGCCACGTGGACATCTGTCCTCTAGACACGGGCAGAGTCACACGGGCTGTATCCTCGCTGGAGATGTTGAGCTGGATGGCTCTGCAGGCCATCAGCTATGCCCTGAGCAAAAAATATGAACTCTAAATTTCTTTTCTCCCATGGGTTTCGTCCAGACCCATTCTGTACCCGGTCTCAGTATATTTTTTTCCAGTCAAACACCTTAAAAAATGAAAAAAAAAGGTTCTTTGGCACTTGTGCGACAACGACACGTAGACACCACGCTCTCCTGTCCTTCAGCTGCCTGCTGGACTCATCCCTAGAGGTCCATATATGCAGAGTCTGTGTCCACCCTCTGGGCCTCCCCAAACACCAGGAACGTGCAGAGGCCAATGCTGTTCACAGCAGCCACCAGGTTGAAAACAGAAATCCAGGAGCCCGTCGTCTCAATCAGGTAGCCAGCAAGGTACACACAAACGACACCTGGGACAAGAGGGAAGAGCAACACATGCAAAGGCTCTGGGGCTGGATCCTGCCCACCTGTGAGGAGAGGTGACCCCAGGAAAGGATGAGCTGCAGGAGGGTGGAAGATGCTGCGAGGGCTGGAGCAGCTCTGCTCTGGGGCCAGGCTGAGAGAGTTGGGGGTGTTCAGCCTGGAGAAGAGAAGGCTCTGGGGAGACCTTGGAGCACCTTCCAGTGCCTGAAGGGGCTCCAGGAAAGCTGGAGAGGGACTGGTGCCAAGGCAGGGAGTGATGGGACGAGGGGGAACGGGTTCCAAGTGCCAGAGGGAAATGGAGATGGGATGTGAGGGAGAAATTGTTTGGTGTGAGGGGGGTGAGAGCCTGGCCCAGGGTGCCCAGAGAAGCTGTGGCTGCCCCTCCCTGGCAGTGTCCAAGGCCAGGTTGGACGGGGCTTGGAGCACCCTGGTGTGGTGGGAGGTGTCCCTGCCCATGGCAGGGGGTGGCATTGGGTGAGCTTTGAGGTCCTTTCCCACCCAAACCATTCTATGAGTCTATAATTTTAGGGTACCTTACCTAGGAGGGCTCCACCTGTATTCCCAACACCTGTAAAGAAAAGAAAGGAATTGTGTACCCAAAACCTGCAGACATGAGTGGCTTCATCTGGGCTCCCACCCAACCCTCGTCTGCATGCTCAGCAAAACGCCCGGGACAACTGACTCTCATCCTTGTCCCCACCCCATGGTGCAGGTGAGCATCTGACACATGGAAAGGCACATTGGGGCAGTCCCCTGCCACCAGCAATGGCAGCAGCATCACTGAAGTGGAGGCTGCACATAGGGAGCAGATGCTGCACAGAGCTACTCCAGCTCAAGCCTTAATGCTGACGACCATGTCCCCTCCTGTCCCCTCCTGTCCACACCAACCATGTCCCCCCCTGCACACACCAACCATGTTCCCTCCTGTACCCACCACCTGTCCAGCACAACCAACCCCACCCAAGCCCTTACCAAACACCAAGCCAGCGCAGGAGGGAGCCAGATCCTGCACGTTCACTGAGATGCCACTGGTGAGAAACAGAGAGGGGACAAGAAGCTGTTTTAGTGGAGCACGAGTGCTTTTGCATCACTCACACAGAGTTTAGTTTGTCAGACAAAAGGGGCCCAGACAGTCAATGGTAGTGGCAGGAGAAAGGAGGAAGGAGGCTGAGTGTGAATTGGCACAGGAGAGTACCAGGAGGAAAAGGATTCAACCCAAAGTGGTCAGAGGGGTCAAAATGCAATTTCCCTCCTGCTTCACCTGCCCAGCACCACTGGTCCAATGTGTCCTCTAGTACACCAAGCCCTTTCCCACGCTAGAGGTTTGCTGGATCAACCCCAACCCAGCGTGCGCTGAACCCCAGCACACGATGCTCAGGTTCCTGCTCTGACAGTCAGGACAGGGGCAGCCTCCCTGAGACCCCAACACGCCAGGGCTGGGGTAAGAGCTCAGGGCCACGGGTAACATCCCCACCACGTGTTACCTGTGGTTGAAGGTCTGAAGTCCCACCGAGGCGGAGGCGAACACGATGGCTTTGCAAAAGCTGGACGTCTGGCCCAGGCACAGAGCAAAGATGCTCGAGACACCCGAGCCAATGACCTGGGAGAGAGGGAAAGCTCAATGCCACAGCACATTTTCTGTAAGGAAGAAAGCAACTTCTTCCACAGCCAAACTGTTCCCTTTGACAATGCCAAGAGCTCGCATGCACCAGCTGCTTCTCAAGGCTTTTTTTTCTCCTGGTGTCCCGTGTCTGTGTGTCAGAGGAACACAGATGTGTCCAGAGGAACACGATGCTGCAGAGCAGAGAGGATACACAGTGTTCTCACCCAGCACTTCTATTTCTGCCCATCCTTGTATTACTGTTTCCTAGTATCTAAGAGGTCATTTGGAGCGACAGCGTATGGTTGGCCTTTGCCTGTGAATGAAAACCTCTTCCGAGCACTCAGAAACCTCTGTGCTCAACGTTACCATTGGTCCATGCTCTGTTCCTTGGTCAGAGTTTTCCTCTGGATTCCATTTCCCACACGCACTGACCACCAGCCTACCAGCAAAGCCCAGAAAACCTTCCCTCCTTCTACCTACAACCACCAACCCAGCTCCATAGGAGGTCTCATCTGCCATGCAAACAGAGCTCAGCAGGGAACTCAGGTGTCACTCCTGTGGCTTCAGCTCTCTTACCTGCATGAACTTGCGAATGGTGATGGTTTTGTACCCTGGAGGGGAAAGGAGAGTTGCAGTTAAGCACAGCTCACCAGGTCTCCTTGTTCAGATGGCCAGGAGACCACAGGGTAAGTGGGTTTCAGATGGCCAGATTTCATCTGCAGGTGAATGTTGGGACTGAGCTCAAAGGGAGCACCAAACACATATCAGAACCTCACGTTGTCTGTTTGCTGGGTCATCTTCTCCCTACCAACAAGCCCACCACTCCCCACCCAGATCCTCTCTCCACATCACATCAAATAAGAGGAGCTGAGGAAAAGCCAAAAGAGCTCTTACCCTGGTTGATCAAATGATCAGACAGAAATCCACTGAACAAGCTTGTTGGAATTGCAACCAGCCAGGGGACTACATTGAACACCCAACCCTGAAAGGGAGCAAAAATCAAGAGGTTTGCTGTCAGAGCTGAGTTTGTCTGCAAACATTTTATTTGATAGTCTATTACATCTATGGAAAGGAAAAAGAATGAAGTGATCAGGACTTCTTGCAGGATCTCTTCCCCTTTGCACAGCAATCCCTCAGCTATACCCTGCATCACTCCAAAGCCTGCAAGGTGGCATCAGAGCTGTGGCATTCCATACGTTTGTTGCCTTTCCTTCTGCCCCAGTGACCCTGCATCCAGGGGAGAGGCAGAGAGCTCTGCCTGCTCTGGGAAAGAGGGATTAGATGTGACAAAGTTTACCGTTCAGCAAGGTGATGTGGCAGGGAGCCACAGAGCCCTGGAAAGCAAGCTGGAGGTTCTGCTCTGCCCTGTGGGTCAGCAGCAAAGCTGTCGGCGAATTTCCAACACCAGCTCCAACCTCATTAGCAGCACTGCTGTGAAGCTGAGTGAACACAGCTGGATTTCCTAATGCCAGGATTACGAGCAGCAACATACTTTGGTCTATTTTCACTTAAGCAAGCTTGCTACAGCTGTAATCACAGATGATTACTGGTCATCTGGATTATAGCTGCTCAGAGGCGTTTTGGTGCCCAGATCCCAGGAGGAGCTGAAATCACTGCGGGTTGGGCTGGGCTTTATCTCTGGTTGAAGCCACTCATCCATCCATCGCCTCCCACATCTGCCCCTTTGCCCAGAGCCCATCCCCCTGGGGAGCCATCCCTCCCTGCCCCTCTGGAGCAGGATGCCTGGCTTCAGGATGTGCGGGAGGGCTGAAAACTCTTGACTTGGAATAAACCTGTTTCAGCAGCCCCTGGGAATCGTACCGGGGCCCATCTGCATTTTTCACTGCCTTTGAAGCTTTGGGTCTGGGTCACTTTCGAAAATGTTACCCCATGGGGCTTGTTGGGTGATAGCTCCAGTGTCTGTTAACACCAGCAAGGTTTGCTCAGAGCAAGTCAATCCCAACACACCCAACAACTCCTGCCTCATCCCTACAGCCCATGGCTCTGAGCTAAACCCCTCCATCACCCCCATCCCAGTGGGTGCAGGCAGCTCACCTGCAGAAAGGGACTTTGACCAGTAGGTGACACAGGTTTCCCACACTAAGGATTATGGCCCATCCTTTAAAACCAAGCACCCTCAAGCCCCATTTCATTAAAATGCATGAAGCAATTATCAGACGTAGGAACACTATATGGAGCATCTTACATAAGGGCACCATGATCTAATGCTTAACAGATGGTAAATTACTGCTGCACAAGCACATTACTCGAGGTGCACAGATCTTGTCACAACAATATGTTTGCTGGTTTAATGCATGGTTTTAATATAAATATCAAGGATGCCATAGAGCGCCTTACATACGTAATATGGAAAGGCATTTGTAAGTAGCTCTGGAAATGACAAAAACAGAGACATTGTGGAAAAGATTGCCTGAGTTTCTGAGAACAAGGAGATTAAAATACCAGCTCTCAGCCCAGATGAGTATTGCCTAGGTTTCTGAAAAATGGGAACATCATTTGTGCTGAGGAGAGGGAAGCTTTTATAGTATTTTTGAAGTATGCATTATTAATGGTAATTATTTTCACAGGCAGGTCTGAGCTGTACAATGTGAGAACAGTTAAAAACCCCATGAAAACCCAGGAGTGAATGGTCTAATGGTCATCTGCAACAGCGTAATGTCATGAGCTCTGTGCCATTTGAAAACCACCCTGCCCTCAGAAGAAAAGCAGTCTAAAAACCAAATACAACCCCCTCCTCCTTGCCTGGGAAGCGCCCCAGCTCTGCCTCACTTTTGCATCCATAAAGAAGCAACCAGAAACCAGCCCCTGCCTACCAAAGGGTGTCTCAGAGCCAACTCACCTTGGACTCGGGGAAAGTTTCCTTAAAGAAAGTTGGCAGCCAGGAGAGGAGAGTGAAAAACGTGCTGGCTGTTGAAAGCTGAGCAATGATGACAGCCCTGGGGAGGGAATAATGAGGAGTGAGAGGTCACACTGGGTGGAAACAGGCACTCAAGCAACCCAATATTCCAGTTCCCGGCCTATAAATAAATCCCTCACAAGGCTACAATTGCTTTCTGAGGTTTTTTTCATAGATAACTACTGCTCCTGGCTTGCCACTGCCCTCATTGCCTGATGCCAGCCCCGGGGTCCAGGCAGGGTTAATTGCAGTGGTGATGGGGCATTTCCCACCAGTCCCTCCCAGTGCTGCAAGAGCTGTCCTGCACCAAGAGGTGTTGTTTATGGTCTTCCAAGGATTGTTATCAGAAGATGCTCTATAGTTATTCAAGGCAGGAATGGGCCCTGCAGCCCCATTGCCCTCCTCCCCTGTCTTTAAACAACACTTGGGAACAAGCCTGGATGAGCTTCAGAACTAAATGCAGCATCCCAAAGGAAAAATGGCCATTAAAAAGATGTTTTGCCAGCAATGAGAACACAGCCTGTGCCACCCAGTGCCCCTGAGCAGCACTTCTTAGGAGCCCATTACAAGCAGCATTTCTAACAAGTAGAGAATACGACTCCACAGGGAACAGAGATTTTTCAGTAACATTCAAGCCCAACATTCCCCTGGACAGAACATAAACCCCTTTTTATCTTACCTTTTTAGTTCTTTATTTATACAGAAGGGATTAGAAAACCTGGTCATGTTCCCCAAATATATAAATAAGTGGGCAAAATACACACGGGTGGAAAAAATAAGCAGAGAGAGGAGAAGCTCTACGGAGGAGAAGCTGGGTGCTCCCCAGCCACACCACCACAGCCACCTACCATATTGGTGCCTTCTTAAACAGCTGCTTCCAGGGAACTTTGGTCTGCTTGGATATCGAGAGGCCTCTCATTAAATAGTCTATAGGGATGACGAGTTCTGCAGGGAAGAAAACACACAAAGGAAAGCTCTGATCAGTAATTTTAGGAAGCCCTGGGAGACCGCTATACAACTGCCTTCTAACTTGTTTTTTGGCTGTGCCAGCATTCAATACTCATGAAAACACCTTGTTATGCTGACCAAAATTTTTCCATTGTACCCACACACTTCCCTCTCC
This sequence comes from Aegotheles bennettii, assembly GCA_013398125.1. Lineage (NCBI taxonomy): Eukaryota > Metazoa > Chordata > Aves > Caprimulgiformes > Aegothelidae > Aegotheles > Aegotheles bennettii. Next base: position 95,770 of record VZRW01005932.1, read on the forward strand.
ACCCATTTGTTATATCTCTTGTTATAATTAAGCAAAAACCCCTTGGGCAGGGTCCAGGTTTGGATTTTGTGCAGCACCAGGCGTGCACGAGGCTCCTGATGGGCTGAGCTCCTACACACCACACGCACACTAATAATGCTGTAGCCAGGTGTAATGGCTTCCCCATGTGTGGAATTACTCCCAGACAGTTATTTGGGAAGAGATATTCTGGATTAACTGGTTTTTAAAAGCTCTTAGTTTGGAATAAGTATCTTGCCCCGCTTTAGCTTAATCTACTTTGAAGATCACGCTGTTTGGTGTTTTCCCTGGTGCTTAAGAGTACTGAGGAGTCAGATCAGGCTCTCGACAGCAATACAATCCAGTGTGGGACTGGAAATAGGGAATCAGCAATGCAGAAGCTCAGAACCTTGTTTCTGGGTTTAGCATCTTGGGTGAGACATGGTGCGTATTACAGAAGACACCTGAGCAAAGGTCGCTGTGTAAAACCAGGCACAACCTTGGAAACACAGGGGATTTGCAGCAAATAACCAGGAGGTACCACTTGGGTCCCACAGCAGCCCGAGGGATGTGGGTGGCCTCACCTTTCTCACTCAGGAGGTACTTGCAGGTGCAGTAAACCCAGAGCAAAGTGAGCAAACCGGAGAAGTAGAACACGCTCTCCCAGCCATACCAGTCCAGCAGGAGAGATCCTGCCCCACCGACCACCAGCGTCCTGCAAGGGAAGGGATGCCCTGGTTTGCAGGGCTGGCCAAGAGCATCTGGCCTGCACACATCCCTGGGAGATGGTCCCCGTGGTGGATGCTGCCCATCACTAAATGCACTTGGAAGAGCCGCCAGCCGCTGCCTGCCTGCCCAGTCACCGGGACACAGGGAATGTTTAAATCAGCAAAAGAAATGAGCACACTGGAAAAATAAGTGATTAAACACAGTAATATTCCTATTTGGCTTTTAAGAAACCCTTTCATTTAGAAAGGAAAATCCCATGGAGATCAGCAGAGATGGTGAGGTTCTATTATCCCCATCTATCAGAGAGGACAGGCGCCCAGTCTCAGGCTGACCCTCGCTCTTCCTACTGGATGGGGCTGTTCCCCATAGTAATTAAATGCTGCAAACAGTCTTCAAAGTCTGGTTTGAAAAGAAAGAAACCCAAAACATAAATCCTTGACATGCACGACAGCACTGCCTGAGGCTTCCTCAGCTGCAGCCGGTATCCTCCAGGACCCAGGAATCCACACGTACTCTGGGCTGCGAGTTTTGCCTCCAACTATTTAATGGCATTTCATCACATACAGCATCCAGAGACTGCCACTCGTCACTCAAAGCCTTTTGAACTCACCCAAACTGCGAGCCGGTCCCCACTGTGCTGTAGGTGAAGGCTCGCTCGCTCTCCCGGACCCTCTGGGACAGGAGGCTGGCCAAGGATGGGAAATACACCCCTGCGAGCAACGGGAGCAAGGCACAGAGCAGTCAGGCTCCTGTGCCCTTAGGAGCAAATCAAAAGCAAATTTAAAAGTTCCTGCAGGAGCTAAGCACTGGCACAAAGAAATAAGACAACAGGGATATGATATATGACATGATATTATATATGATACATGATATATGAGATATTAGATATATGAGATATGAGACATATGATATATGGTATATGAGATATATGATATATGGTATATGGTATATGGCATATGGTATATGATATAAAATAAAATAAACAAAACAAATAAATGAAATAAAATAAATAATAAAATAAAATAAATAAACTATAAAATAAAATAAGTGAATCCATCGCCATGAAAAGTTTGTTTGTGCCTTCTCTGTAATCCTGTTCCATCATCATCGCTGATGCTGTAAANTAAAATAAAATAAAATAAGTGAATCCATCGCCATTAAAAGTTTGTTTGTGCCTTCTCTGTAATCCTGTTTCGTCATCACTGCTGCTCCTGTAAATCCATCAGTGCCAAAGCGCTTCTCCCAACACCTCCCCAGGGCTGGAGCTCGGCAAGAGGGAAAGAAAATCATCCCAAAATACCCAAAAGTTTTGGCGAGGACCAATTTCCACCAAGCGCTTTGAAGGAGTTTTAAAATGCAGAAAATCAACCAGGAGCAGAGATGGTTTCAGAAGCCAACAGCTCTTGTCTGGCAGAGAGATGCCTACAGGGGAATGATTTGCCAGTGACTTTCTCTACAAATGAAATGTCCTTTTTTCCCTGTGGAAGTTGTGCATGTGGAGGCAGATCTGAGGCTTGAGCACACAGAAGGTTCACGCACTGGAGACCACCAGATTTGCATCTGAATTTCCCCCACGCAAGGAAGCCCCATGGCAGACAGACACACAGCCAAGGGTCAGGACAAGGGTCTCACCTTGCAGCAGCCCCATGAGAAACCTGGAGGAGGTCATAAACACCAGATGGGCAGAAGTGATGTGGGTGAGCAGCGGGGTGAGGACCGTGAGGAACCCCCAGGCTGATGCTGAGAGGAGGAGAACCTTCTCACCTCCTATTCTGGAAGACAGAAAACACCTTATCAAAAACAAAGCGAGGGCAAAAGGGGAAAGCTCCCAGTCAAGACTTGAGTGCTCCTCCCAGTTTAGCCTGTTTTTAAGAGCAACCTTTCAGTGGAACCTGTTCTTCTTTTACAAATGTCTTTAGCCCTCTGGGGAGCAGCTCTGACCTCCTCCCTTCCCACCTCAGCGAGCAGCTGGCCACCAGCATTGCTCTCACCAGGTCACCAGCACTGCCTCTCCAACTCCAGCACACCCCAACCCCAGGGACTGATGCACTCAAGTCTCTGATGGAGGGGAAGTCCAAGCTGCTGTCACTGTTCTGCTTTTCTTAACCAGTAACAGTGTTTTCCCTTCCACCTGCCCTTCAGCATCAGCTCTGCCTGTTAACAAGTGGGATTTTTGCTTGCAAACTATTAAGGGATATAATTAAATAGCATAGTTCACTGCATGGATAATGCACTCCTTCCAGGCATGTGTTCCTCACGAAAGGTTCCATAGGAAAGCCCTCCTCACTAACAACAGGGTGGCTGGGGAAAGGAACTCGAGCAGGTAATTACTTACATCTCCCCTTACAACTAACTGGGGAGGTTGGTTTTTAATTGATGTGATAAAATGGAGACACTCAGCTTTCCCAGACGTGATGGGAACTGTGATGGGGGTTTGCTTGTGAGAAGAGTGTGTGAGACTGCAGGGTGGGGAAACAGGAGGTGCTGAACTGCAAGCAAAGATGGACTGTGCAGATCGAACAGAAAAAGCTGTGTTCCTCACAAAAAGGAAACACTTTCTTCTTGTGGTTAGTGACTGCAGCTATAAACCCTTGCAAATCGTTGTCTGGCACCACCAGGATCAAGAAGTTTAACAGACAAATAACGCTCGTGGTGAGCAGCAGCCATGAACTATGCAAAGAGCATCAGCATTTATCACCTTTCTAAATTCCAGCCTGCTTTACACCCACTGTTTCTTTCATCAGTTTAATGTGGAAGCCTGTGGCTTTGCTTTTTTAATTCCAGTGCTGAAAACAACCTCCATCAGAAAAAAACATGCAGGTATAAAAGTGCTCTTCACCACTTCCAGGTGAAAAAAAAACCCTATGTAGGTCTGAGTGTCCATTAACACCATCTCTCCTGGAAGCTGCTATGCAGGAGCTGTCGAGGCAGCAAGGATGGTGTGGGCATCCCTGTGCTTGCTGGGGGTTCTGCCTGGGCAAAGCCTTTCAGTGCACGCTGCCCTGTAAGCAGAGCAGCAGTTCTAAGATCTGGAGATCTAATGGGACAGTCAAAACTACAGGTGTCCTTTCTGAATCAGAGCTACAGACCCTGCGTGAGGCTGATGGAGACACCTCAACTGATTGCAGAGCCACCTGCAGTGTTGTAGCTTGTCCCCATGGGCACGTTTCACCCTCCCACCCCATCACTGTCCCAGGGTGATTCTGGAACCGAGGGCTCCAAACCAAGCTAAGTGTCACTGAAAAAGCCCGAGTGGAGGAAAACGTGAGGCTGATTTCCAGTACTGATCACTGATGTGTCCTCCGATGATCTGTGTCAAGCAGTAGCCCCAGAAGAAGCTGCTGAGCACTATGCCTGACTGCTTCTTGTCCCAGTCGAAGTGGGTGCTCAGGGCGACGGCGCAGATGGGCACGGTGACACGGGCACAGTAGAGCAGGCAGGTCCCCAGCAGCAGCATCACCGTCCACACACGGGACTCGGGCCTGTGAGGATGGAGAGGAAGATGGGGAAAAGGCACATGGAAAGGTCTGCATGGTAGATCCATGAACTTCCTGGTTTGCCTGCAAGCTGTAATGAGTCTGTCTTGCTTAAACAAAGGTGAGCACAATTCCCCCGTGGCAGTGTTTCTGGCACAGAGCGTATCACACCTGGGGACATTCAGCAATGATGCGAATTTTCATCCCAAATATTATTTGACCCCAGCAGCAAAACAATAGTGTCTGTCTGTAGGCTGCAAGGTGGAACAGGCTACTCGGACACCGTTGCCTGCAGATCCAGGAAAAGGCAGGGGGGAACCTGGTTTGTTTGCTTTTTTTCCCCAGACAAAAGCTTTAGAAACTGTTCTTTAACAGATAAGGACAACAAAGGAAAGGTCAGAGCATGAGGTTGGAAGCATTTACTTGAAACACAGAACCTTGGTAGCAAACATTTGTTCTTTGGCATTCCTACCCATTCCCCAGCTCCAGTGGCTGTGTGTTACCCTTCCTAAACAGGAGGGAGACTTAGAGGAATTCTTTAGTGCCAGACAAGACATGATGGGGCTGAATAGAGGAGCGAGATAATCCAGCCTGGCCTGATAAGAAGTTTAAGATGATATCATTAATAATACGTTAACAGAATGTGTTCAGTTTTGGTCCATGAATACTCAGCCCCAGGAGAAGCGTTCCTGCAGAAGATGCAGGCCAGAAATAAGTGGGAAGGCAATTTTCCCCAAGTCAGCAATGTGCTTCTGGAGCCCAGCCCCACATTTTGCTGCAAACTTCAAGCCCAGGCATAAGTGAACTCCTCTGCATCCTGCAGCCCTGCTAACGTCAGCCTGGGTCCCCCTTTGCCCATGAATTACAGAGTTAAAAGCTGAGTGACAACACCCACTCTGTGTATTGTTTGTATTTGGTTATTTTTGTGCCCAGAGGCCAGAGCACAAAGCCCTGAGCAAACAGACTCTCTGCTCCAGAGATGACTGTGGAATTCACTGTACTGGGACATTCACCTCCGTGCTTTCCACCCCACCAAGCACCCCCACCTCCTGCGTGGGAAACAACCTGGGTCACTCATTCCATTGAAATGAGCATTTACTCCTCTGTACTGGAATGATGATAAATGCAGGTTAATCCTCCCCAGCACAGGACCATTCCTAGATGTGTCAAACAGCCGTCACGGGGGGAGGCACAGGAACAATGAGGAGTGAAACACACGGGGCAGCTCTGCCCACGGGAGGTGAATTTATTGCTGTTCCCCCAGATAAGCAGCTCAGTGCCAACCTCTGGCAGGAGGAACTGGGAGTGTTTCAGTCAGTGCTTTGAAGGTTGGAACCATCGCTGCTGTGCACACACAGGAACTAGAAAACCTCACCTATGTTCACTGGAGGAGTGAGTGAGCACAGGCGGATCTGCCTCAGCCATCTGAACTGGCTGACAAACACTCCCCGAGTGCCTCCTGGTCTAATGCCAAGAGGAAGATATGCAGAGATCATATCTTCATGTGCTGCCAAACCAAAGGTGATTTGTTTATTAACTGCCTGCCCTAGGAGCAGTGGCCCCAGTGACTCCAGCTTGCTACAGCAGAGCACGGAGAAACCAAAGGCTCCCGGGACACCCTGTGTCCAGGTCAGCCCAACCCCAGCGGGATGGCAGGGTGGGAGTTTTTGGGTATAAATCCCCCATGGAAGGCAGAGGGCAGGTGGGGGTTAATCAGTGATGGAAAATGTTCCAGGGAGCCCTCAGGGGTCGTCTCAAGATGGTTCAGGAGCAGCCCTGCGTAACCAGTGCTCCTGCACCCGCAGAAGTGATCTGCTGCCAGCCCAGGGCCACAATCTCCCCGCTGTTATCTACAGCAGCACAGCACTGATTAATTTAAGCTATTGGGCTGGCAGCAATCGAGGTGACCAAGCAAAAGGCAGCAGCCTGCCATGTGTGTAGGTATTTCCTATTGCTCAACTGCAGAGAGAGCTTTCTAAATTGTGCTTTTCCCCTGAAGCAAAGGGAGACCTTTCTTAGCTTTCTCCCTGTCCGGAGCAGGGCTGAGCTCTGCCTTCTCTCCCAGCAGTTATGCTGATGGGCACAGCAGCATTTTAATGGGATATCAGAAAGTTCTTCCTTGGCCTTAAACCCTACACGGCTGTGCAAGGTGTAAGGGAGGCAGAGAAAGACCCTTGCAGCTCAACCAGCCCTCACTCTGCTTCTCTAGAGCACTGCCAAGGTCTGTTCCCTCCAGTGGGTATTTGCAATGAGGAAAAGCAAAACAACAACAAAAACAATAAAAAAGGAGGTTGTAGTGAGGGGGGGTCGGTCTCTTCTGCCATGCCCATAGGGAAAGGGCGAGAGGAAATGGCTTTAAATTGCAGCAGGGGAGATTCAGGTTGGACATTAGGAAATATTTCTTCCCTGGGAGGGTGATTGGGGGTGGGAATGGGCTGCCCAGGGAGGTGGTGGAGTCCCTGTCCCTGGGGGTGTTCAAGAGGCGTCTGGATGTGGCGCTGGGTGCTGTGGGTGAGTGGGGCTGGAGGGAGGGGTTGGACTGGATGAGCTCGAAGGGCTCTTCCAACCTCGATGATTCCATGATTCTATAACCATTCAACACAGAGCCCAGAGACAGTGGTGGGAAAGGATTGCCAAGCAGAGATGTTCTCCCAACAAGCCTTCTCCCCAGCTGATGTTTTGACAAAACCCCAGTGAATTATTTTCTCTTGACTTTATTCTTTTCCAAAAGCACTAAATAAATCTCTGGGTGTATGTCACAGTCTTGGTGCTCTCTGATGACTACTCCATTCTATACATTTATATTCTATATGTCTAAATATAGACATATAGAGACTTATGCTCAAAACAAGTGGGGAGTATAAAGACAGCTTCAGACTACCACGAGCTCCATGGTACCACATCCAGCTAGGAAAACCCACTCAAATAATATGAGTGTCCAATGTAATCACCAGCTGCCCACACGCACCTGAAAGCGCGGCAAGAATTGCTTCCCTGCAAGGACAATGATGTGCTTGGACCAGAGGAAAGAGCTTTGTAAATGCATTTCCTCCTAATTATAGTTATCAGAGGCTGCTGATGAGTCAATGTTCTGCTCAGTGCAAAACAACAACAGCGAAGGTTACAGGAGAAACCTTGACCAGCACAAAGGGGAAAAATCAGAGCTCTCCTTCAAAAACTAAGGAATCATGACAAATCAAGCAATAGTTTGTGTAGGTAACAGCAGCCATTGGAGAAACAGAGCTTTATCAGTGTTAACAAATTAAATCTAATGGCTTGCCTGATGAGGGAGGTGGAGATAATCTCTGCTGGAGATAACCAGAGTCAGAGCAAAGCACACCTAAACCTAAGGCAGTCACAGCCACTGGTATCACGGGTGTCACCATGCCCATCTCACTGGCCACATGGACAGCCTGAGCACCTCTTCACAACCCTGTGCTGGTCCTGACCGAGCCTCAGCTCCACGGGGCAGAAACCTCCACGAGAGGGGACAACCACCTCCAAACCACTGGCCGTGAATCACTGGAGCTTGCCTGGAGCCACCTAATTGAGTGAACTGGGTGCCGTGTGCTGGTGGCAGCTCCTGGCTGCTCAGCTTGTGCCCTCCTGACCCATCATGCCTCCCTGCTACAAGAAATGGGCACTGCAGGGACATCCCCTTCTGCTTGTCACCAAGACCCTCTCTACCAAGCAAAGCAGCCATGCAGCTAGAAAACACTTCCTATTTCATAAACCTCCAGCCACCACCCAGACAGACTATAATTAGCTCGAGCTCTAATGACTCTTCCTGGGTGGCTTTTTGTACAGCAGCAGCCCTGTATTTGAGCAGCCCTGCCTGGTGCCCCTTGGTTCTCCTCCTCCAAATGCAGCCCCAGGTGCTGGGCAGTCACAGCTTTGCTCTGAAGCATCCAGTGATCCCCCTGGGACCTGGCTCCCACCAACCCAACGGGTCCCCTGCCCGGGGCATGGTGGCTCAGATCGATTTTCAAGGATGCCTGAGAGCCCCAAAGGGGCAAACCCAAGGCGAGCAGTCCCATGGTGGGAGGAGAGCCAGCAGCATAGGGCATCTTTATTTGCAGTGTGTTTTCCTGCTGGAGGAATTTCTCCCGTAGATGCCACAGAGCAAATATTTATTCAATTTTATTTCTCTTGACTTGCCTCCCTCCTTTCCCCCAGCCTGCAGACAGTGCAGGTCACTGTTGCAGTGGACTTGCTGGAGTCCAGGCTATCAGTTAGATTACACTGGAACAGCCCCTTCGAGGCACCAGCCTGGACCATCAGGTGTTTTCAGCTTGTAAGAGGCTCTGTTAAATAACAAGACTACGAACAGTCTGTCCCAGCCACAGCTCTTGGCCAGAAGCTGTCTCCAAGGTTTGTGGGTGTTTTCTATAACTGGGATTGGAAGTGAGAGAAGAACTGGGATCTGCAGCTTCTGATCTGCATCAGAGCTGTGCCGAGGCCAAGGTGGGCACAGGTATCAGTAGCCCACCCCCAAGGCACATCTCCCTCAGTTCTCTTCTGTGAAAAGATTAAAAACAGCTCTGTGGGGAGGGGACATAGGCTGCAGCCACCTCCAGTGCTCCCAGCCTGCTTGCTCATCCCAGCCAGCAGCAGTGGACACTCACCCATCCCTGCAAGAACCCCAGAGCAGGACGGGGATGAGCCCCCATGGTGGTACCGAGCCCCCAGCCACACTGGAGAGTCACCAGCTCCCAACCAAGGGCACCCAGCAGCCCAAGCATGGAGCCACCTCCCAGGGGGATGTCCCCAGCACAGGCAGCCTGTGGTCCCCTTGTGCCTGGTCGCCTGCCACACCACAGCCTGGGGACATTTACCTCCTTGTCACCCATTCCCAGCCCCATGGGAGCATCCCCCTTGGAAAACCTGCTTTCCAGCTTACCTGCTATGGCTTTAATTTACAATAATCCTCAGCACAACCATGGCCTGACCGACGTGGCATGAACACCACCATCGTGCAGACACTCCTGTGTGAGGAGATAATGCCCAGGTAGTTATTTTTAACCTGGTTTACCAGTCCTCTCACTTCTCCCCCTCTGTTTCTCTCAATAACAATTTCTCCTTCCCTTGAAAACCCAACACACTCATCAAGAGAGAATTTGGGGGTTTTTTCTCCCCTCCTCGAGTTGATTTTGTGGTGCTGCAGACCGGCTCCCAGCTGATGATTTGTCGCTGTCAAAAGTAGCTCTGGGGTTTAGAGGAGGGTTTGTTTTTTTTCCAATTCACCAGCAAACAGGCAAGGAGAGCAGCACGGAGCACACAGGGCTTTTTTTCCTGGGAAAGCTGCTGGTTTCCTGCCCGCCGCCTGTGCACAAACCCCTTAAAAAGCTGCAGATGGCAACAAAGTGGTGTTCAGCAAGCTCTGGGCTTATTCCCTCTCTTCATTTCTTGCTTTGGGCAAAAGCAAAGATGAAATTAGATTTCAGCAGCTCATACGAGCTGGAAATAGTTGTGAAGTCCAGCTGGAGGCGGTGAGAAAACGTAATAATGCAGCGCACGCGTGGTCTGCACCCTGAGCCAAGAGCCATGGGCCAGCCTGGCATGAAACACGTGTCCTGTGCACAGTGGCCATGTGAGAAATGTTCTCAGGAAGGGCACGATTAAAACCAGGGTGAGGAACTTGTACAATCAAAAAAAACTCTAACCACAAAGGAAAAAAAAAAGGCAACTAAAGCAGTGTAGGGAAAAGACCAAGGCACAGGTCTCAGAAAAACAACCGTGACTGTTGGCTCCAGGCAACTGGAGGCTGGAGACCAGCCTGTGGCCACTGGTACAACTCCTTTTATCTCTGGAGCTTAAGGTCACTGCCATAAAAATCCCTTGTCTTCAGGTGTAGCCAGAGGCTGGCAGATGCAGGGTGGTTTCAGGAGTCGGTTGCTTCCCAGGAGACACTGACTTCTCCATGTTGTATTTGTCACCTGGAGGCACCGTCCAACATGTGATCCCCAGGTCTACTGCTGGGTCTGCCCACGGCTTTGTGTGCAACCTTCAGCAAGAGATTTCTCTTCTCAGCGCTTCGGTCTTCCCCCAGATAAACCAGAGATGCTAAAATACATCTGCTGGGTGAGGAACACTGCTTTGGCATGGTAGGATCTCCGTAAAAAAGTACTCTCTAAATGTCCAGATGCCCCACATAAACGTGAGGGCTTTTTCAAGCCCCAAAGAGAAATCCCCAAGTGTTGTTCTTGGAAGAGGAAGAAGAGATGTGCGATAATGGAGTCATTGGAAACCTGCAGGAAAGTTTGGGGAAGGCAGCTGGAAAGGCAGGATAAAACACAGGGAAAGAACAGTGGAAGAGGAAGGAAAAGTCAGCTGAAAAAAAAAAGGAGGACAAAGAAGAAGTGGCATGAACAAAGATGGAAAACTCAACCTGCCAAGATAACTGTTTGTCTCTCCTTGCACTGACGGTGCAGACAGATCTTGGAAGGCTGCCTGGCATTTTTTGTTGGAGCATGACAGGAGAACCCATCTCACCTCCCCCACTTGACAGAACCTTGCCTCCATGGCAATAACTCATTACTTGGAAATGGTGAGAGCTATTTATTTGCATATGCTGCTCGAAAACTGGCCCCCAAATTGACTTTAAACCATCCAGTGAGGGATTTTATACAACCTGTCCAACCTGCTCCCAGGATCTGGTGGATCCCACCCTCCTCCTGACTTGTTTACTTTAGGCCATAAAGGCTCCATAAAGCCTCCTCAAACAAGGGCTGTGACCAGACGTGTGCACCTACACCAAGCACCAGGGACCTGATCTCAGCTCCTGTGAATTCCAGCACTACAGATAAGGATCTGATAGCAGGTATGGTTATCCTGCTGCTCCTTTGCATTAACCGGATTCTTTCAATTACTGACAGCACTTATGATGGTCGGAATCACCTCAAAGCATGTCTGTCTCCATCACCAGCCTGCCTTCTCCAACAGCCTCCTGGGTTTTGGGAGACATTATCCATGGGTTGCATTTTTCCAAGAGATTTTGGAAACTTTGCTTCATGAAAATCCAGTGCCTGGTTCTCCCACCACTCCCATGTCACAAAGACTCAGGGAAATGTTAGAAAGGGGAAGACAGAGAGAAGGAATTCTCTTAAGTGCTCCTGGGGGAAAGAAACTTCAAATTTAAAGCAACCCTAGTGTCAAGGGTCTGCTTCTGAGACCCACCCCCTTGCTCTGGAAATGAGCATGAGTTTGATTGGACTTCCAGGTCTCTGACTGCAGGAAAAGTATCCCTCAAAGCCAGCTATCAGCCTGCTGCCACTGCAGGAAGCGATTGATGATAAACCTCAACTTATCCAGCAGCTAATTGCTGCTAGACAGGACAGTTCCTGCCCTCGGTCACACATTCCTGTGCACTGGCACCACCTGCCCCTGTGGCTGCCCCTCCACTCTCCTGCCAGCCTGAGCTCCCCACAGGGTCACAGCACCCCGAAGGCGAAGGAGACCCCCCCTGGGGTCACCGTGGTGGCAGCAAGGTGTTGGGTCCCCTCCGTGGCACCATTAAACTAAACCAAAGTTCACAAGCACGGTGGGCTCCAGGGGCTCCCTGTTGGGAGAAGCCTCTGACCACCACTTCCAGCTGCCCCGTGGCACTTCTGAATCATCCCCTCAGAGAGGAGAAGCAGCAGATCCTGCAGTGGAGGTGCCGGGTGACTCCCAGGGTGGCCGAGAGGAGCAGTGCTGCCCCAGGTACCCCAGTGCAGCCCCCAGTTCGCAGCCCCCCCAAACACCAGAGCACCCTGCATCTCCCTATGCCCCTGCTGATAAAAGTGCTCAGTTTGGGCTCAGTAGTATTTTTAAGTATTTTAATTACTTCACCTGAAGAACAGCGTGCACTAACTAGGTGCTGCCCAGCAGACTTTTTTCCAGACTTTATCTTAATTAATTGCTATCACCAGTACAAACATCCCCGCGGGAGCACTTCGATAAGAACCTCGTGGTGGTTTCAATTCCATGGTTGAATAGCTGACTGCAGCCCAGAAATCAGCTCCACGGACCTTTTTTCCCCCGTGTTTCACGGTGACTCCGCATCTTCCCCCCTCCCTTCGCCTGCCGGAGCCCGGCGGTGCGGGACAGCGGGGACGGTGCGGGGTGCGGGACCGTGCCACCCGGGACCGTGACACCCGGGACCGTGCCACCCGGGTCCGTGCCACCCGGGACCGTGACACCCGGGACCGTGACACCCGCACCCCCAGATGGCAGTACCGGCGCCGGGGAGAGGAGGGTCTCGGGCCGGCGGCATCGCGGCCGGGAGCACCGAGCATCTCCCGAAACCCCTCTCCGGGGAACGGCTCGGGCTGCCCGGCCCCTCCATCCCAAAGCTGCATCTTTCCTAGGAGCTGCATCAGGAGGTGGCGAGGGGGTCCCCGGCACCGCTTGCCCGAGGTTGCGGGGGATCGCGGGGCCGGGAGGGGACCGGCCGGGGGATGCGGGGCAGGGGGGGGATCCCGGGCAGCGGCTTTCCCGGGAGCGGGTCCAGCCTTACCTGGACCAGTACGGGTCCCCGCCGCCATCCCGCCNCCTCCCCCGCGGAGCCGCCGGCGCCCTCCCCCCGCCGGGCCGCGGCCACGTGTCACCGCTCACCGCCTCCCGTTCCGGGAAGTCCCGCACGGCGGCGGGGGCGGGCGGGGTCCCGCTCCCTGTGCCCCCTCCCTGTGCCCGGTCCCGGGGTGGTCTCGAACCGGTGGCCAGAGCAGGCGCCCGGCCCAGGCGGAGTGGGGGGTTCATTTTCTCCATCCATCACCCACAAACTTTGGGTTTTTTTTCTCTTTTTCTATTTTTTTCCTTCCTCCTCCGGTAAATCCGCACCCCCCATCCACAAACTCGAGGGGGATCGTGCAGGGTCCCCCCTCTCCCTCGGGTACCTGGCAAGCAGAACACGAACTACTGCAAAGACAGCTCCTGCTCCTCCACCTTTCACACATCTCCTGGCAGAAAAGTCTCTGTTTGCTTTTTAAGGATTAGAGCTGAACACGAGATTCCCATCCAAAGAATTTAAGGTAAAAAAAGAAATAGCAGTCAGTTCTGTTACAGCTTAATTCTGTTGGACAGGGCTGATGTCTTGCTCCAAGGATCTGAGAGATGATCAGGCTCCTTACGGAAACAGACAATTAAAATGATGGTTATCAAGAAGAAGACTCATGACTCACTGCAGGAATCTGAGTGAGCAGGCAGAGGAGCTTTGTTAAGACATGGTTCAGGTGATTCCGTGACCTACAGCAGCTCAGATGCAGGCAGGGATGGAGGAGCTCCAGCACGGCCTGACCAAGGCTCCTTGGAAAAGGTACCAGAGCTTCTGGGCTGCACCAAAAATCACAGACTGCGGGTGCAGTGCAGGGACCTCCAGTTTGCTACTGAAAATGCTCATGAAAATGCTCAGCTGCCTGAAAATGCTCATTAAAATTAATCCTTTAGCAGACTGGTGTTGAGCTAACTCACCCGTTCTTCTCCTAAGGGGAATACTTCGCAGGTCCCTGGAGATCAGTCAGTTCCTTCAATCACGAGGGTAGCAGCGTTATTGAGCTGAACGTTAGTGAAGTAGCAAAAGGTTCTTCACATGCCCTAGAGACAACTCCAGGGCTGACAGAAGCAAAACTCATCAAATCTGACTTTCTTCTTTGCCTCAGGATTCCTTCCTCAGAGGGAAGATCTCCCCCAGCAGGCCTGAGGCACAGTCACACACGGGCACACAGACCTGCTCCCACCAGAGAAAACAAACAAGCTCTGTACAAGTGGAAGCCAAGGGGAACCATGTGTAGTAACCACAGGGGAACTTTGCCTTCACCCAGTTGTAGGCTTCCCTTCCTTTATCTGGACTGGAAACCATAAAGTGTTTTTATTCACTCTGCTACTGTGCCAGTTTCCAGAAGAGGGAGCCAAGTCATGGGAAAATGCAGCCCAAAATCAAACTGGTTGAGTGGTTATGTAGGGTGTATATTTACTTTTTTGACTGTTTTCTTTTAATAGCATATATGTTTAGGTTAATTCTAGGCAGGAGATGAGTGCTGATGTAGCTACATAAGTGACATGCATGTAGTAAGTAAGCTCAGAGAAGAACTGAGATTTTGGGCATGGTACAGCAACCACAGATACACAAAACTTACACCCTTGTGTGACTTAATACTGTGCTGAGTTCCACTGCTGTGGGATGCAAGCACCTCCAACAGATACTGCTAAAATTATTATTCCATTTGGAAATTGAACACAGCACACAAAGTTTTATTTGTTGTACTCTTTCAGGTCCTCTCCTCATACTGCTCAGCATCACCCCCTCAATGAACAGCTTCTTTGACTCATTTACTCCTCACGTAAGACGCTACTTTTACTGTCAAAAATAGAGGCAGTTAAAAAAGTGTTTAAGTAAAACACCCATCACATGCACAGGTTAGGAAGCAAAAACACAGACATCGTTCCTTTTACTGCTCCATGATTCTCTAGGAGACCTCCCACCAAGCTGATTAACAGCAAATGGAATCTGTTCAGCAGACAAGTGCTAACTAAAGAAAATAATCTCATGCAAGAACACAATCTCATCTGGTTTGTCCCGTGTTCAGCTTAATCTGGCAAAGATTAAACCAAACAGAAGATTATTGGGTTAATATTTCAGATGATGTTTACTATCACTGACATTTATCCGGACAATGGCTGTATTGTTTGAAGATTTTATGAAGCACGGATCAAGACCAAATCCTGAAGGGGTGGAAAAGGAGAAATAGGCACACGTGTTCCATAAAGGATGGTGGTTGTCTCCCGACCCCCTGCTGGTCAAGAGCAGTTTCAATGCAACCTGTCCACAGTCTAAAGAAAACCCGTATGGTTTCTAGTACTAAATAGTACAACTTTGCAAAACTGCTGCAAGCAGCAACATGCTGAAATATAAGCAAGTGATGAGAGAAGTTGGCAAATGAAGACTGCTTGGAAGTGAACAGTGACTGCCCTGCAGGAATGCATCCAGGTGGGTGTAGGGTTGTTGGAATCCCCATTTAACATGAGGGGCAGGACAGAGAATGTGCAGGGCTTTCTGGTTCTGAGGCACCTGATTGTGCAGCCCACCGGTACTTAAGGGAATAAAAATAGTTTCTAGCACCTCAATGTGTCCACTGAGAAATACAAATCTTTAAGGGTGCTACTCATAAGCTTTGTGCTCTGTCTCTGCACAGCTGAGCACATAAAGCAAACGAGGTGACAAGCAGGGTTGGGGATAGTTTATAACAACAGCTATAAACCCTGCTGGTCCCTTCTCATTAAGAACATTACAGCAGAAAAAAACACTGACCAGCAACACTGCTTCTGGATGGAAGAGAGATCTACAGCGCAGGTCAGAAACCATCTCATCCCTGCTGAAGTCAGATTTAGGGGAAAATACAACTCCACATCCTTTCATATTCTTTGAGGTATCTCGAGGATGCTTTCTGCTGCTGTTGGCAGCAGGAGGCCCCGTTACCCGTGAAGATAAGGACACACAGGGATCACGCTCCAACTCAATTTAATAAGCTTTGTAACAAACTTGGACAGAAAATGGTTTGAAATAAGTCGAGCAACACTCATCTACTAGTCAAGGATTTTTTTAAGTAATGCTTTTAAGCTTATACTCAAGCATACAAAGCATAAATTTTACAAATTAAAAACAATAAAATCATCCTAGAATAATGTAATGGCTTCCCCCATATGTACAAGGAGTGGAAAGGAGACAGAATTCTTTCCAGGTAATTTCACACATCTTGAATGCTACGTAAGTGCTCTCCACATTCATCTCAATTTTTCTTGTAATGTGGGTGGAAGGAGCTGAAAGTGTTTCAATGAAACCATCTTGGAGAGAGAGATGCTTCACCTGGCTTTAAGCTGTGTATGTTTGCCTCTTCAAAAGCCTTGAGAGCAAATGCTTTACTTAGAATTCTGCTGTTATTTTCTGTGCAGCAGCCTCTGTTTTTCCAGCTACACAAAATGAAACAGGTCAGTAAGTATTTCTCAGCAAGTACCACCAGTACTTCACCTTCACGGAAACCTGCTCTCCCCCACCCCTCACAAATGACTCCATTGTACAACAGAAGCAGCCACATTTTAGCTGAGAATCGACAGGCAGAAAAGAAACATGGTAAGAGCGAAGGAGGCAGTTATTAGGGAGGTGATAGGCTTTGGAAAAGAACAGAGATTTGTAGCCTAATCAAAACACACTTGATACACAGCCTTTCTGCACAGGCACATAAGACAGGCTACTTTACAACCCAACTTCTTCGTGTCCACAGCATTAATGAAAAGAATCTTATTTGCTTCCAACAAAGGAAAGGTTGGGGTAGGAACGAGTGTAGTGTACCACGTTTAATTACCAAATTTGTTTGCCACCACTGAGTTGGGAACCAATCTTCTTACAAAAGTTCTAAATTAAGTGGAAGAAATTATGTATTTTTACACTAAAGCAATCTGATCAAAGTGGCATTTAATAATACTTGTTAAAGTGGTTATCTAACAAAAATGGGTTAACAAAATCCCATTCATTAGTAGTCACCAAATAAGACATTTCTCATGCATATGACAAAAGTTCATTCGTGTACTGAGAGGTCTGTTTACTGTGTACAGTATTTCCATAAATTATAATATGTTTCACAGCCCCTACCATTCAAGAATATTTCAAACAGATTATATATTATATTTGTATATGCAAACTATTTTATATACACTAATATAAAGATCCTTAGAAGTACCATTATCACTACCTTTATGCTCTCTAAAATGCATAGCTTTCGAATATTTTCTTGCAGTTACCAAAAACTTTACAGATTAAAGCTGCTTATCAATGTGGCATGTTCATAAAACCAAAGTGAAATAGTTCTACGCTAATTTTATATTAAACCCCTTAAAAAACATGTTTATTTTTTAATGGAAAAAACCCCAAACAACAAGCTAATGAAAATTCAAGTAATCTATGCTCGATCTTTGCTGAAATACTATATGAAATTAATGTAGCGTTCTAGAAGTACAGTGACCTTCTCAACCAGGACTGTAATATTGCATTTCTCACGGAGAAAAATGCTAGCCATGCCACAAAAACGCACCACTTTCACCCGGGAGAAGCTCTAGATGAGATTTAACAACACAAGTGTCAGAACAGAGGAAAAGCTGATCAGTTCTACGTGAAGAAATTAGAGCTATTCCAGTTTTGTTTCTGCAGTTTGTTATTAAACAAAGTTACATTAACCATACAGTTTCTCACAAACTAAAAGTTATACATGGGTTTTCAGACATCAACCGACTGGAAATAAAAATAATTAAAAAAAAAACCAACCCACAACTGTTAAAAGTTTGGTGTTAGAGTAACCAGCCTGGGTGAAGGGAAGCCAGACCACTGTTGTAGTTGGGGGGGCTACTGATAGCTTATTTGTTACGTATGAACTTCAAGACCTCCCTATCACAAATGCCTCAAAGAGGAGAACAGAACGGTCAGTAATAAATGGGAACAAATCATTTTGTTATATCCATCATCTAGCTTAACCTTGGCGCTCTGCATCTCTAACAGCTGCTTAGCAAACAATGGTTTCCCCCCACAAAAAAATAGCTACACAAGTAAACAGTGTTCACAGTAATGCAATCAGTAACATGTTTTGTTAGTTTCCGTAAGTCAGGTGTATCTGCAAAGCTTTATACAGTTTAATGCGTAAGTATTCCAGTAAAATTAAGTGAAAACTAAGTTTCATCCTACAGGGTAATATCTACCATACAAGACTAGTTTATGTACAGTATGGGACTGGTGTGACAACGGCCAGTGTCTCATGATGTGAAGCTGTTTCACCCATCAGCTCAGTCTCTGTCCAGCAAATCTGTAATAACTTGATCTAAGGACCTAAAAACCTAGAGATGGATTTGGCAAGATCAGTGCTCACCATCACCAGTGCATGGTGCTGCAAAACGAAGTCAACCAGAGCATCCCATACCCAGAAGATTACAATTTGTTGACTTGAAAAGTCTGGACTTCACATGTAAAACATTAAAAGTATAATCCTAACTGGAGTGAGGACAGTAAACAAATACAGGTGAAGATGAACTGCATCTCTTCAGAAAGGTACGGAAGAATTGAGCAAATGGAAATTTCTGGCATTAGACAGCCCTGCTCAGCTCAGCTCAAGGCATAAAAACAGCCCAGGTAGCTCTAAAACTACGATTCTTACTCAGCAAGCATAAAGGCAGATCCTGCACAAGATGATGCATAAGAGGCTTCAAGGAGCATCTCTCCCACCCCATACTTGATTTCCTAACACAAGTGTGGTTTTCAGCTTACAAGTGGCCTTCAAAGCTTTAGTAGAATCACTGTGGTGTCTACAGCTGCAAATTTTAACATAGGGAGGGAAAGGCCCCTGTTAACAAAAACCCTCAAATGCCTCTGGGGGCCGTTTTGGTCATTCGTGAAAATTAAGAAAAAACCCTTATTTCCAACAAAACTCCTCCTGAAAAGATGGGTCACTGATCCATTA
This sequence comes from Aegotheles bennettii, assembly GCA_013398125.1. NCBI lineage: Eukaryota > Metazoa > Chordata > Aves > Caprimulgiformes > Aegothelidae > Aegotheles > Aegotheles bennettii. Next base: position 114,449 of record VZRW01005932.1, read on the forward strand.
CGAACATAGCTCTCACCATATAAAGCACCAAGAAGTCAGAAACAAGGAGAAACAAAAAAAAGTCCTTAAATTATGCTTTACAAGTTTGTACACTATTTCCTAAGCAAAAAGGTTGACCTTACTGCAAAGTTTATAGATGAAAACTTGACCAGTTACTGTTAAGGGGAATGTATATCTCGTTATAACTTAAAGGTAGAAAATATTCACTGTTCTATATACACATTTCAAACAGAAGACAGTTAAACTTAACTGAGTAGTTGCCAATATAATTCCGTATTAATTCACTGGCCACTAAACTAGGCATCAGTAGCCAATTAGGAAGTTTGAGCTCTGTACTTTTAAAAATGCTATTTTTCCTGTCCTGTTTTAATTGTTTTTTTTTAAAAATGTATTATAGTGCATAGCCTAAGTCAGACTTTCAAAGAGATACAGCGCCTTTCAATGCAGTTTTTGCAGCATTTAAAAGGGACTTTTCTCCCTTCAAATTAGGTGTTCATTGAAAAATCTGAATTGAGTGCTGTACTGTAGTAAAAATATTTCAGTCACAGACTGATATAAATGTGTACTGTGCAGTACTAAGATTGTTTGATGTCCATCTGCACACATTTTACTTGGGTTCTTCAATCGTCCCCTTGCTGAGGTCTGTCATTTTGGGATATTTCACTTTCTTCTGGTCCAGCTCATTCTGAGCCCACAGTAGTAGTTTCAGTAATTTTGCCAACTTGGGTGTTGATTCACGATTTTCATAGTCTAGGACAGCTTGATTAACCTCACTCCATACCTAGAAAAGAAATATTTGGGTTCAGTAATAGTTTGCTTATGATTAACACTGCTAATGTCACACAGACATTGAGGAGATCACACCTAGAGTGCTAATTCCACAGAACAAAGCTCCACAGACTTTGAGCCTGGAGAAAACAAGGAAGTGAGCCAAGTAGTTGAATACATTAATGCTATTTTTTTTAATGTTGCTTAAGAAACACTTCTGTTCTTTTGCCTACCTCTAAAGGTATTTCCTCTAAACATTTCATAAATATTTGGACATCATTTTCACCACATACGAGTGAAAGACATCAGTTTTCTCCCGAGAAAGGGCTACCTTCTGTCGCTGCATCATGTTAAGCAAGTCTCCAAATGGTGATTCCTCAGGATTATCAAAGGCGAGCAAAGCCAGCGTACGCTCCATTTCTGTCAGGCATTCCCTGCTCTCCTCGCCTTGCTCTGCTAATTGGGTCTGAGCAAATTCCAGAGCTGCTTCTGTCTCACGCTGCCGAATCAGTTCAATCAAATGCTGCTGCTACATAGGAAAGACAGAGTGATATTAGCAAAACAAATTAACAAATCTTCGGTATTTCGAGGCTGTAATTTTCAGGCATTAGCGTGTAATTTGAGACAAACACTGATCCATAATTTGACAGTTTTGGGTCAATTCTTCCCCATGTGCAAGACAAGGAGCAGCAACAACAAAATCTACGGGAAAAGGTAACGTGATGCCTGTGAGTACCAGGTTTTGATAAGATGTGTCACTGAAGGAACTACTGGGAATTCAGACTGACAGTAACTGGCAAGTCACAAAGCACTGCTGCTGTTGCAACTTTTCACTAATCCTATATGATGGCTCCCACACCACGCCACAAGGTTTCCAGTCACTATAAAATGATGCCAAGAACGAACACCCATGTTCAGTCACAAACCTCCCAGCACAATCTTAAAACCTGCGCTGCTTTTTCTGCTCTCTTCACAACCTCTAAAATAAAAATAAGGTTTGCCACCCGTCCTTACCTGCAAATGAAAGTAAAGGTATCTGTTTGTATCTAACAGTTCTGGGTGGAGGCTGTTTATTAACGCGATGGCTTCTTGAATTTGTCCTTTCAATATCATTTCTCGAATTTTTATTCTTTCATCAAGAGTCTCTAAATCAACACTGGGTTCAATTCCAGACTCCATTCGAAACTTCTCTGCTGCTTCTTTAAAGCCCTCTGAAATAGAAACATTTTTACCTATAAAACATATTCCACGACACGCTTTTAAAGATATCAGTTAAACGAGAAGATTCTAGCATTGCTCGTGCATTTGGGGGTTTAAAGATTAAGTTTGAACTTCTGAAAACTTCTTATTTATTTAAACAGGCATTTATCCAACTGGCATCTAACAGTACATGCTCAATTCACTCTTAACTCAAGTGCCCTCATTCTCTGAGGACGCGTGTAACTTGTAGTCTGATACCTCTTAACTTGGAAGATGGTTTTAGACTCAAATAGAGCAGTGCACTTAATACAAAATGGGATTTTCAAAAATCACTTTTTTTAAAATTGGAGTGGTTTTGCTTTTCCCTCCAGCCCTCACAGCTGTTAACACAGACCTGGCAGTTTTACTGAGAATGGAAAAAGAAAATCAGTTTTGCTTTCTCCTACTAACACTGCTTTTTTTAAAGCTGTAACAGCTATGTTAAATCCAACGTCATGCTTTCATACACACAAAAATTATTTCTGCCACTAAGATGCTCTTCCTTCACCCCAGAGGCTTCTCCTACACAGCAATGTAAACAGGGGTGTAGAGCGGATGCAGATGCCTCCGCCCCAGTATAGCTTACTGGGATGGTATGCATCACCATTGCCAGGCACATTTCCAAGGAGTTTTGATTGTTCTAAGTATAAAGTCAGGCTGTGTGCTGGAGGGGTTCATATTTTTGGTCTCAAACTACTTTGACAACAGTGCCCTTTTATCTTTCTAGTTAAAACTGCCTCCTGACAGCTGTTCTGGGCAGCTTCTGAGTGCTATTTAACAACTGCAACACACCTTGAACTGTTTTAATGGCACAAGAAAGGACATCACAGCCAAGCAGGTCACATTTTCTGTATCTTTTACAAGAGTTAAAGTTAGTAAATGTCACTTCAATTGCATGACAACTGCTCGGGCTCTGAATCTAAGTCAGTTTCCACTCAGGAGAACACAGAGCAGTTGTACATCATCAAGAGAAGCCACCAGTTATCACAAAGTCCTCAAAGCCATTAATTTCAGCCCATCTAATAGCATTTGACAGCCCAAACTGTCTGTTTTGAGAAACAACGTGCATTTAAAAGCCTCCTAGCATTACAACTTATTGTTACCTGTAACAAGGTAGTTCATGATAAGGCGGTTCATGTCTGCTCTCTGGATATGCAAGTTATTAAGTTTTTCCATCCATTCATCTTTTGTGATTTCATCAGGTTTTTCTGCATAACTCATCCTGGACTCTTACTACAAGAAAAGCAAAGCATCTCATTTAACAGGATTCAAGAAGAAGTAAGTTTCATGTGTACAAGTTACTACTACCTTTATATAAAACATTTTTCAGGAGAACTTTTTAAATTAATAATCCAAAAGAGACCTTTTTATCCCAAACCACAGTTTTACATGTTTTCGCCTCCCTGTTCTGCACTCTCTCACATCTCCTCACCAGCCTCCGAAGCTGCTTTCATCAATCACCAGAATGAAAAATTCAAACACCATCTCACATGTACTTTTAAATCCAAATAAACCTTGTTTACAAGTTCTGCAGGACACGCAGCATCACAGTGAGAAACAACTGAATCAAAGAGCCTGACAGCCAGCCAGAAAAGCTGCAACAAACCTTTAAAGCAGAGCCTATGTAAACAATATTTGCTTCAAAGTTTCCACCAAAACTTCTGACAGAACAGCTAAATCTACCGTAGAGCTACAAAACTACGTGATGTGTTACCCGATGTGGAAATAAAAGGCTTACACTTCGCTGTCTCCAAAAGCACTCCTGCCAGCACTAGTAAAACATCATCTCCCGGTATTTTTCTCGGCATTTTGCTCAGGTTCGAAGCCCAGCGCTCTGCTGGAGCCGGGATTTGCTCATCTCCACCTCCGAGTCCCGACCGCCGGGGCAGCGAGCGGGGCAGGAGGCGGCGGCAGCAGCAACAGGCACCGGGCAGCGCTCAGACAACCGCGAGCGGCTCCTCAGCGCGCCTCCCCACCGCCAGCCCCTTCCCAACAGGTTTTCCTTCCTCTGAACTCCGGGCAAAGCCACACCGGCGCGGGGGAGCTGGGCAGCGGGAGGCGGATCGGCCCGGGACCGGCCGAGGGGCCGATCGCTCCCCGGCCCCGCGTTCGCGCCGCTCCCAACCACGCCGCGGGGGGAACGG
>VZRW01005932.1:118811-177987 GCA_013398125.1 Aegotheles bennettii
CGCGCGGGTCTCGCGAGAACACGCCCCTCGGCCAATCAGCGCCCGCAGAGGGGCGAGAAGACGCGACCATAGAGTCGGGCTTGGGGACAGAGCGTCGGTGTGGCCGCGCGGGCACGGTCCTCCGGCGGGGCGCGGGCACCGCAGGGACCTGGGGCCCACAGAGACCGCGGGCGGTGCCTCAGTGCCAGCCCGGGCGGTGCGGGACACCGGGATCCTCCCCTGCCTCCCTTCAGCGCCGGGGCAGGGCTGCGGGTCACGGCTCCGCTGCTGGGCCGGGCCGGGCCGGGCCGTGCGCTGTGGTGGCCGAGGGCTCTGTCCCCTCCGTGTCCGGGTTTGAGTGAAAATGCCCCGCAGGGAAGCCAAGGCACCGCCTCCGTTTGTGCGCTTAAACAGGGAGCAGGCTTAAGGGGTACAAAGCTACCCATGATACTCCTCAGAAAAATACAATTTCACACAGTGGGAGTGTGGATATTTTACTCAATTCCTCAAGTTTCACTCATTTTTGTCACTGCCCCATAAAGTGCAGCCTCCAAAACACCTTCATTACATTTTTCCTCACACTGAAATGGGTAAAATCCATGGTGTGATCAGGAATTTATGATTTTAAACTTACTTCCCCAAAGTAACAAACCTCCCATTTATAAACGATGCAGAATTTGGGGCAAAGAACCTCAAATATTCAGCAATACCCACCATTCCTCGTTAGCCATGTGCCAAAGACAGCCCCAGCATGGCAAGTGTTGCTGTTGATTGAAAAGGGCTCTTCCTCAGGCTTTACTCCAAAAACTGATCCCAATGAATCTGAGTCACTGGGAAACACAAACCTTCAGCCTCTATTTTTGGCCTGGCAGCTCGTAAATCTCCCTCTGGCTCAGCTGTCCCGGCTGGTTTTTGTCAGCTCCTCCCTAAAAGGTGGAGTTTCTCAGGAGACTTCCATAAAGAGGGGGAGAGGAGGGAGATGTCCCTCTCCAGGAGGGTTCCCTGACTTTTATCGAGGGAAACGAGAGCAGAGCAGAGGCAGGAGAGGGAGAATTCACACCACAACTCCTGTTTACAGGTAAAGAAGAGGTGTAATTGCTTTCTAATAAGTAGGATAATATGTTAAATAATTAAACTAAAATACACGCGAGCTGCTGTTGTGGCTGCTGACACCGGTTTTGTCACAGGTTGAGATGTTCAACCGACTGCAAGAGATTTCCCTTTGCCCCTTTATTATTATTTAAAGGAAATTGAAAGTGATTTATTATTTAAAGGAAAGTGAAAATGGGCTAAAAGCAGCTCCTGAGTTGTGGTTTGTTTGCCATTAAAAATAAGTTTGTTGGGGTTTTTTTATAAATATTTTTAGGAGCTGGCATTTTTTTCTGACCATAATGTTAAAAATAAATAAATGTGTAATCTTTCAGTGCAGAGTATCATGACCAGCTGCATTTTTAAATTATTTTTCCCCCCTTTGTATGCTTTCCTTAGCTTTTTGATGTTTCTGGTAAAATCAAGCTTTAGAAACTGAGCTTCTATTTGAGAGAAGGGGCTTTACAACCACTTGAGTTGTAACAAACATATTTGAATGTTACTTTTGAAGCATTTCCTTACTGAGTTTGAAAACAAAGTGACTTTCTAATGCGGGAATTGGTTTTATTTGGTTCAATAATACTAAATAGCACTACTTGTACTGACACCTTTTTTTTGATGGCAGCACTAGCCCACTGCGATAAAATCCTAAGTATTTAAAAACCTTACAAAGTTATTATGGCTCTATCTTGATACTTGATACAGGCCTTTTTCCCCCCTGTTAATGTTCTGGGTGCAATGAAAACTCTGTGTTTGGGGGATTAAGCAGCATCTTGAGTAATAAATGACAACGCCTTCATACTAATGCTTTTTTAATGATAGTAATCTGCTTAGTCACATTCTGTGTTCCCCTGTTTTTAACTTGTATCTCGCTGAATAAATGTTGAATCATCCCATGTGTAGTACCTGCTGCTGTCTTTAGTGAAGAGCAACACTAATGTTGCCTGTGCTTCATAGCCTGGAATACTCAAGGATGTGGAAATACCAAACATGGCTTTTCTTCCTTAAACCTCACAAAAGTAGGAAGATTACAAAGCTGTGCAGCAATTCAAAGCAAAAGCTTCCTACACCATTCCTCCTTTGCCCAGCATTAAAGCCTAAATGCTGTTAAAAACCCTCACGTTCTCCCCAAAATTGGAACCAAACTTTTCTTGTATTACTCAGGGCAAACCGTACAGGATGCTTCTCTGACTCCAAAATTCTATTAAAATGCACAGAAACAAACTGTCCTGTGTTTCAATATGCCACAGTCCTACAAGAATCTTACAGTAATGAGGGCAGTAATAACATGGGAAGTTGGACTTTTGGGCAAGGCTATAAAATTGAGTATAAAAGAAATATATAATGACTGCAGTTCAGTGTCATTTGTAGAATTTTTACATGGATTGGGATTTGATAAATCCTGATCTCAAAGAGGTATTTTGATTACTTGATATTTGGAGTTGAGTGAATTCCAAACCGAAATCCCTAATTTCTGGCAAAGTCAAAAAAAATCCCTGCAAAAAAGGGTATTGGGGCAAGGTGGGGGAAGATTTTACCTAGAATTGGAGGGGAAGAAAAATCTGCAAGTTTCTGTCAGGTAGGGGAAGGGATTGCTTTATTTATGTGAATCTGATTAACCCTCAGTAAAGTCTTTCTCTGTGTTCATCTAGGCTTTATGAAAAATGAAGTCTGAGGAGCCTTGGAGAGCCAAGGCCCCAGAAGATACACTACCTTGACAACTAGTTTGAGTGAGGTGCTGAACTCTGAGGACGCAGACCTTTCTTCACAAAAAAAAAAAGAGGTAAAGGTGGAGCACAGCCAACAGAAATTAGTTTCTTCTGACTTAAAATAATAATCTGTTAAAAAAAAATACACTGGAGATGGAGGAGGGGAGTGAACTTGCTCGTTTGTTTTCATCCCTACCCTTTTCATGAGCTAACTCTGTCTCTGGTTTTTACCTGGTTGCTGAAGTTGGCTCACCAGAACACTCAAGTCAGGAAGAACTGAGAGAAGGAGTAAACTTGGAGTAAATGTTACATTTAAAGGCTTCGCATCTTCAAACCCTGGCAGAGGTTGCTGTCTTGGTGAAGGGAAAGGTGGGTGAGAGAGTAGAAGTGACACCCCAGATCTGGGGACACCACCTCTGTGCAACACGGAGATGCCACAGTGCATGTCACAAATAGTAGTTCTATGGGTCACACCTTCAGACCCTGGTGTAAGACACTACAAATGTAAGTAAAGCCCATTTGTAGACACCCAAATAATTAGGGAAACCCAATGGATGAACAGATAAAGATGTATCAGCTGCAGAGGAAAGCTTCAGTGTGCTGACTGCTTAATAGTGGAAAAGGTTTTGGAAAGCAGTGGAAAAAAGTTCTAAGGAGAGTAGTGCTTGAGGGGTTTGTAGGTATCTCAGCATAAGCTTCTCTAGTGTTTAAGAAGGAGAGATAGATAAGGTGCTTATTAGACTGTTTCAGAAGCTGATTGATAGACATTAATCTCTGCTAGGATTTCCCAGCAGTGTTTTCAGTTTATCATGTTATGTGAGAGGAGGCCTAAACCAAAATAAAACTCCCATTATATAGATCACCAGAAAGGCTCCTTCTGTGTGCTGCCAGGACAATGAAGATTCAGCCCAGTAACCCAGGAGCAAATTTCCCAATTTAGGTTCTAGCAGGAAAAAAATTGGGAAGGGAACAAGGCAGGGAAAGAAGGGAGGTGTTGATGGTACCATTGAAGTGAAGGTGACACAGATGTTCAGTTGGCAAACTCTGACTTGGGCTTTAACACTAAGGTGTAGGGTTTTTATGGGTTGAAGGTGTAATGAGCTTTAGGTGGTATTCACTGATTCACTTTGCACACCCAGTGTTACGTTAAGATGGTGTAAGCCTCCTACCAAATGCGTGTGGGAGGGATTTTAACACCTGTTTCACTACTGGATCCCCTCTTGCAGGCATCCCCTGTTCACTGCTGGTGTGCAATTCCTTGTTTTGCATGTTGCTTTTCCCTTGGGATGCAATTCCTGGGTCTGAGCACTCCCTAGATGCTAAATTTGTCCATTAACAACGTGTCATTAGCTTTTCCCAGGCCATAAATCACAGTGCAGCTTCATCTACCAAATCATAAGGTATTTCCCTTCCATGTGCTCTTGTTTTATTGCAGCTCTGCAGCTGCAGAACAAAAATTAAACTTCTGCTTGCCTTTAATTATATCTTGTACTCTTGCACAGGAATCTGTTGGTTTTTTTTTTTTACCTCTTGGTGTTCCTGTGTGAAGTAAGTATTAATAGTGCCCAGTTTTACAGGTGGAGAAAGAAGCTGATAGTAGCTTTTCCAGCAATATCCTGATCTTTTATCACTAGAAGTCTCATATTAGATATTCTAAAGGACTTCTCAAAGGTATAATCCTGTAATTCTATAGAATTAATGTTAAGTATGTTTTTGTTTCATTGTGTTTTTATTCCTTAATCCATTTTAGTAAACATAGCACCTGTCTGGAATCCAGTGGGTATTAGGGTTACTAAACCATGAGGAAAAATGTGCAGGATTAGGGTCAAAGAGCCAAAGCTCACACCTCCAGCTGCCTAAAAGGCTCCTCAAATGTCCAGGTCAGGAGTGTTTGTGTGGCCTCCTGGGTCCTCCTGGAGACTTTGGTGACTGAGGTGTTTCTGGTTGCTGATACCACAATTGCTGACAGTAAGAACAAAACATGTGAATGAGAGTGAACTCTCTGTAACCGTTAACAGCAGCTTGGATCCTGGGGAGTTTTTTGAGTCACCTAAACCATTTTTGAAGGGTGTTCACTGGGCAGCCTCCATGCAGTGGGTGAGCTGACGCAGTGAACGCTTCCCTTCCACAGCTCTGCACAACCTGGACCCAGGGGCAAGTGTTAGTGCAGCAATCGGTGCTTGATTTTCTAAAACAGATGGAGTAGAATAGGAAGAACAAAACCCCAGTGGATAAGCAGAGGTGGGGAGCAGGGGTCTGCAGGCAGCAGTGAGCTCCTCTGCCATGTTAACGCTGTGACAAAGCCCCGGTGTCCTGAGAGAAGCCACTCCAAGCAAAACGGTATCTGGTGCTGCTACAGTGCGGTTCTGCCTTGGTACTTCACCAATAATTAAAAAACTGCAGCTCTGTGAGGTAAGAGGACCCGGTATTTTTTATGAGGAGACCGGGAGCAGCGTTGCCGATTCCACACAAGCCCTGAGGGCACAGCCCGCCTCCCGATTTCCCCATGAGCCGGCGGAGGGGGGCACTCGGCGGGGTATCCTCGCCGGTACGGCCGTGTGGGGAACGGCTCAGCCTCCCCCCGAGCCGGAGGGAGCCGGAGAAGCGCTGACAGAGCCGCGCCCGCCATTTCCCGCCCAGCCGTGAGGGAGCGCGCGCCGCCCGGCCGGGAGGCGGAGCCAGCGCGAGTCCTCCCAGGGGCCGTGCGCAAAGCGGGGCGCGCTCTAGGCCGCCCGTTGGCCGCCATATCGGTCTCTATGGTAGCGGGGGAGGAGCGCCCCCGCCCAGCGCTCGGGAGCGGCTGCGAGGAGGAAATGGCGGCTCGGCTCGGCTGAGACTCGCGGCGGTGGCGGCGCGATCCCCTCACCCCCTCCCCGCGGTGAGTGCGGGAGGCGACCGGAGAAGCACCGGGACGGGAGGAGAAAGGGAAGCGGGGCCGCCGCCGCGGTGGAGGGGTCGCGGAAAAGGAGCGGCGGCCTCCTCCGGCCTTGGACGCCTTTGGGGCTCGGTTAGAAAATGGAGGCGGGCGGAGCGGGTCAGGGCGGCCCCAGGGGCCCCGGGGCGGGCGGGAGCGGCGCGGCTCGGGCTGTTCTCAGGGCACCGTCGGTGCGACCGCAGGGCTCGGGCACGCCGGANGCGGGCTCCCCCCTCCCTCCCTTCCCTCCCTCCCCGGTCCCCCCGGAGGAAGCTGGAAGCCGCCGCCCCGTGAGCTCGTGCCGCGGTTGGGCCGCAGCGCTGAGGACGCCCCCGCCGGGCGGAGCGGGGCTGGAAGGCGGGCGGGCGCCTCCGTCTCGGGGTTGGGGGGGGGGGGGGAGNNNNGAGCGGCCGGTGGCGCCGTGAGGCGATCGATCGATGCCGTGACCCGGGCTGACGGCGCCGAGCTGCTCCGGGACGTCACCACCGAAGCCAACCGCCCTCTGGGTCCGTTCCACCGCCCCGGGGGGCTGGGGGGGTTTAACGGCCCTCGCCGAGCCGTTGCTCCTCGCCGGGGGGGGCCGCCAGGAGCCCACCCGAGAGCTCATCGCGGGGCTGGGGGTGTGAGACTGGACCTGCCTCGGGGGCACTGGGAGGTGCTCCGGGCGATGGAGGAGAGCTCCTCAGTGGTGAGTTACATGGCAAAAGCTGAACTTCATCACGCTGGGGTGACTTTCTCGTAGAGGAGTTGAAAGGTTGAATTTTTAGACGTTGGTTGGCATTAAATATCCAGTAAACTCCTTGCCAGTAACCCCCATTCCATGCACTGGTGTACTCAAACACTGTCTCTTGGAGGTGATGGTCCTTTGGAGCTGCTCATTTGGCTCACACAAAGCTATTCTTTGCTGACCAAATCATTTTCATACATTTAAGTACTTTTCCACTCATGCCTCCAAGTGATAGCTATTATTTTACTAGTGGGTGAAGAAAATCTTGCTGGTTTAGGTTGTAACTTTAAACTGGGAAAGAACATTTCAATCTTCTCACATGTTACAAAATGTATCTGTGTTACACTGTCCCTTCTGTTTGTATGTCCAGTAATCCATAACAGTGTTACATGATGGTTTTCTTGCATGGGCTTTCATGTTTCCCTTCTAAGAACTCAAGGAAGACCAAAAAATGCTGATTCCTTTTGTTTAGCTCAAAAGGATGTGTATGGCAATCATAATTTCCCTGGTTATTTTTTTTTCCTGGATAATCTGCTTTGAGATTATTTTTTTTTGCAGAAATAGCTCTTGAATAATTAATCATCTCAGCCTTGTTTAAGTAAATTATTTGCCAGCTGATATTCAACTATTTTGCTTTATTTTGTAAGAACTTTTCCACTTCTTTGTGTGTCTTTCTATTTTACCCAGTTTTTTTCTAAGTGGTAAATTGAATTGGTTCAGCTTCAACTGTCTTGCTGCTTCCACAAACAAAATTTACTAGCTTTTTAAGCAATTTAATTGCTGATCAATGAAAACTGATAATGTGTAGTTACTGTACAAATATAGCATATACTGTGTTAATTGTATTAGATATTTTGGGTCCTGCTCCACTTCTATGTATGCCAGCTGCTTGTTACTGTTCTTTGACATTTGGAACTTTGTATAGGAATAAATATAGAAGTAAGCTCAAAATAGCTGTTCAGTTAGGCCTTAATTTTTTTTTTCCCTTGATGGTTCCAGAAACATATGGCACATAAAGGTTTTTTAATGCACTTTGGTGGAAGAATAAAGGCTCACATTAGCCTTCAGCCTACTTTGAGACCTCAGCACTCCAGTGATTTGCAAATCAAATAATTGTTGATTTCAAGACTAGCATTTAAATGTTTTTTACAAAGTTTGTGTTTATTTTTTAAGGGATATTTTAGTTGATTTTTGTTGGCATGCAAATAAGTTTGGCTCTGCTGCAAGTGTATGTACACTATGAAATATTTGTAGATTTTAAAACTTTAAAATGCAATACGATTCACACAGTGCTTCAGAGGGTGCTCTTCATGTAACTAAGAGATGTCTTTTGGGTTTAAAAAGGAAAGAAACAAACCCGAAACCTCTGAAACTTCTCAAAGCAACGCTGACAGGTTTGTATGAGTCCAGAATAGTAAATAAAATTGAATTAATATTTTTCAGTGTCTAGTGGACTCATCAGAAGGCCATGTTTGTTCTATTCAAGCCTGCTTCACTACTAAGAGTTTCTGGCATTAGACTGTTAACTTGTGTCTGGTTTAAGACAGTGATTGTCTTTATAGTTGTAACTTAGATTTTAATTCTATACAGCCTGGAACTTCAGCTAAAAATAGTAAGCAGAGAGAGGAAGGTCAAGGATTATAGAGGTTAGGTTGAGAGTTTATAAAATTTAACTCATAAAAATGGAAGAAGAGACTGTACTCAGCAAGAGTAAGGTTAGATGAGTTTTAGTTACCAGAAGTGGTCTCTGCACTAGTTATGTTCTCTGGTGCACTTTTTCTGCCCAGTGTCTTTTGTGATGCTACAAGTAATAAGACAGTAGTAGGAGATTTAAGGAGAGGATTTTAATATTAAATATATGTATTAGTTTATGCAAAAAATGGTTGCTTTTTTGTGTGCTGTCAAGTCTCCTCACTAGGAGAATCTTCAGTCAATTTGTCAGGTAATGCATTGAGGGCTGTACTACTATTACGTTTTTATCTAGTACAGCTTCTGAAATAAGTGCATACACAGTTCCTAATGGTGATAGTCTTGGGAGCACTGATAGACTTTGAGGTTAAGAAAAATCTTAATTTCCAGTTAGGAAGCTAAGAGACAAAGATGAAATGTGCATTATGTGTGTTCTCACAGTAAACACTAATCAAAATTGGGAACCAAACTGTGTTTACTGCATTTTTAATAACGTAATCAGTAAGCTGTGATTATTGTGTTTCACTAAATTCTGAAGGAGAGATTAATTTGTTTTACTTCATTTAATGAAGCCTCTTTGGTCGAATAAGAATGAAAATGATAGTTGCTTTCAAATGTTATATTCTAGCTTTTTACAAATGAATTAGGGGAGGAAAAGTGTAAAAACACAGGAGTTGTGTTGATAGGGTCAGAAATTATAACCCCGCTGTTGTTTTGAGTCCATTTCTGTATACACAGTTCAACTGACAACAAGTAGACATGCCAGGGGATACAGATAGCTCAATTACAATGCAAAATTAACATTTTTTACATATAGTAGTTTAAGGGTGTGTAGCCCGTTAATGTACTGTTACAATGCCAACTCGACAAAAAGCCCATACAGCTTTACTAGTTTGTGTAAAACTGTTTGAGAAGAGGGATTTTTAAGTACAGTGTAAGTATTCAAGCTCAAATTTGACAGGTGTGGAATTGTAATCTCATATGTGGGGATGTTGAAGAGTTAAACTGTAAGGTTCTTGGACTTAGCACAAATAACTGCTGCTGCTCAGTTAACAGCTGAATAACTGTCACTGTTCAGTTAGCAGCAACTGTAAAGTTCCTAGACTTTGCCCAAATAACTGTTGCTGTTCAGTTAACAGCTCAGTAACTGTCACTGTTCAGTTAGCAGCCGTGATGAAGAAGTAATTTCTTTGCTACTCCAGCAGAGGAATGCCAGGATTTGTGAATCACCTTTCCCAAGCACGTTGTTTCTTGTGCAGTTGCTGAAACTGTATTTTCAGTGCTGCTGAAGAGGTCAGTAGAGGTCAGAGTTCAGTAGCAGAAATTGAACATTAGGGAAATGAGTAGTATGCATTTGTAAAATATTTTCATTCAAGGTGGTGGAAAAGGAATGGTGAAGATACTGTGTATTGAGTAATACCCAATAACGATGAGTTTGTAACTGATGTTTTTGTTGCCTAAACTTAGAACCATGGCTTGTAAAATTGGCCTTTAGAAAGTTTCTTGTACAGAGATGGTTATATTTGGTTGTTTAAGCTTTTGACCACAGCTGCTTTTATTTTTCTTAACCTGTATAAAAGAGAAAAAGAAAAAACCAGCTATTTACAGTATGATTCTGCTCACAACTTTTCTTAATGAGCAAAATCAATTTGTTATCTCAGTTTTGTTCATGCTGTTCAGACCCTGATGCAGAAGTAAACCTGACCAAAAAATTCCATTTTATTTTGTTGTCTTTAGGTAAATTTTCATTGTTAGGGCAGGCATGGGATTAGCTTACTCAGAAGAAAGTAAGAGCTTCAGAAGGTATTATAGGAGTAGTAAAAAAGCCAAACGTGAGTCTCTTAGTAAGCCAACAGAGTGTATCTGCCAAGTCTCTTAAGCACCCGTGAAGCTCTGGACTAGAAAATACCCATGGCGTGTATATGATGCTTTTCTTTCCTCTTAAAATTAGTTTCCTCAAATGCAGAAAGCACTAAATTGAATATGAATTTTATCAAACACAGTGATGAGCCTACAGGTTGGAGGATGTGCATAGTGTAAGTGCCTTATGTTAAGGTTTGACCATTACTGAAGTTCCACCAGTGCAGTTGTCAGCTACAGTTCTCTCCCCAGTTACTAAGAGAGCTGTGCTGGCAAAAGCTCTAATGTGCCCACCAATATCTTAGAACTTTTTGCTAATATAGCTCTTTTCCATTCAAGGAATTTGAGTGAATTTCAAATTCTTGCTTCCCCACTTGGGAGAGCCTTGTGTTGGTAGAGCTTTGTGCAGCCACACTGAAACTGCTGCAGCAGGATGGTGCACACCTGCTACCCCACCCTGCAAACAGAACAACTCATACAGGTAAAAGTACAGTTTTGCAGGTGTAATTATGCCAGCACGGCTCTGTTGATTAGAGATTGTGCCCTTTAACATTCCTGGCTTGTGCAATTGTGACAGTGAACGTCTGAAGTGTAGATATGATCATTATCTGTTACTAAATAAAATGTTCATGTTTGCCAGATTTCTGGTAGACTGCAGCTGAAGTGCCTTGAATGTTTCCACAAGAAATTGCTGGTTAGCTGAATTTAGCTGTGGGAACTTCACTCTGGTTCAGAGAAGCACTTTCTGTTACTTACCTGGAATAAAATACACTTGTGCTACCTGGTGCTGGTTTCATTCTGCTGCACTGAGTGATCCATCTGTTCTTTCATCTCTGACTGTTCTGATACTGTATGATACAACCTGGAACGAGAATATCTTTTTAATGTTTTGCGCGGGGAGATGATTTTCTAGTCTGAGAGGTGTCAAAATAAACTTTAGTGTGTGTATTTTGTTTTGCATAAACCAGGGAGCTACTTCATGTGTTTTTGCTTGGAGTGGTTACATCGTTGTAGAGTCGCTCAGTGTCTTTTCTGTCTGCTGCTGTGCTTGAGTCTGCTGTGTGTGCTTGGCCATGTGATTCTGTGCATACACATTAAATTCAACACTTCCAGGAGGTCCCACATTCACTGCAAAGGTGCAGGATTGCTGTCCTGTGCGTGCAGTTTTCCATCCTGTGAGGCACTGGCCTTCTTAGGAGGCTTAAGTAAGGTAAGTGAGCAGCCTGACAGAAATCATGGAGACAATGGTGTATGTATTGGTTTGAGATACAGTAAAGAGTTTATAATAATGGGTGACTAGAGATGTTTTAATTTGGAAAGGTTAATTTCTTTGTTATTACAAGCATAAAGACCAAGTGAATGTATTGATTTTAAGAGAAGCTATTTCTTTAACTTCTTGGAATGAATCCATTTGCTTAGTTATTTCAAGAAGCAAGCTGTTAGGTTGATTTGACCTAAAGCTTATTGTTAGTTTAGAATATTTCTTCAATAACTTTTTCAAGTGGAAAAAAGTGATCTTGAGAAGTCAGTTCTTCTTCATTACTTTTGGTAAGAACTTAGATGGGGTACTACCCAACACTGGAATGCAAGGCTTTACAAGTACTAGAACCTGTCTTTGTAAAGAGAGATGGGGAGGTGAGGGAAGAAGAAGCAGGTCTGAGTGTGTTGAGACCACTGCAGATGTCAGTGGTGCCATCTCTGACAAATATATATCGTGTTATGTGCATCTGGGGTTGAAACACTGTTCTGATACTGAAAGCTACCTTAAAACTAGATCTTGGTGATGATTTATCCTAGTTTGTACTAGGATACTAGTAGTACTATTCATACTTGCTTAGAATTACTACTGCTTCATGCAGTGTTTAAGAAGAGTACACAATTTCATAAATTGGGATGGGATATTTGTGAGGAATGTGGCTTTATTACTGAATTTTGTATTACTGAATCTACATTTAGGAAATTTAAAAGCTTGTTAATGTGTTAACCTTTTAAATGGGAATAATGTATTGATTCTAGAAGAGGAAGGAATTAAATGCTACTAAAGCTATTAGTATCACGGGTGTATGAGGATTGTAGGTTTGTTTATAACATTGGAATTAATTTAGTGTGTTTAGCCAGCAGTGCATTTACAGATAAATGCTACAGTTTTTGTAGCATTATTTATCTCTGTCCAGCTACAAGCACTGAAATACTTTGATTTTCTGCAAACCTTATTTTTAACATAAACTTTAAAATATGAACTTCTTTTGGCATAAAATCTTTGTATTTACTAGGGGTGTCTGGACTTTTGACCTTGAACTGCAGCTTGTCTATAGCAGTCAAGTAGCGAGAGAGTAAATTATTTGAGATGCTGGGGAGCAGTTCAGGATCAATTTTCTTAGGTCTCCCCATTTTCAGACTTGAGCCTTATGACTGTTGCCTCTGTCACTCTTCAGCTCTCATTGCTACTCTCTTGTTACAACGTTCCCATTTCACAATTTCCTGAAAGGCATTTTCCTTCTTGCAGAAGGAGGGTACTTCAGTCAGTAAGCAGTGGATACATTTTATATGAAAATAAAAGACCATATCAGAGTTATACTTGGTCATCTGATTTTGTTTCTTCTCATGTGAGCAGTCTGCTCTCACATCTTCCATGGGTGAGCAGATGGAGGGAACTGCACTGAAGCCCAGTGTGTATGTGGCTTTTTCCAGTGGTAGCACAGAACCTG
Organism: Aegotheles bennettii; assembly: GCA_013398125.1. Classification (NCBI taxonomy): domain Eukaryota; kingdom Metazoa; phylum Chordata; class Aves; order Caprimulgiformes; family Aegothelidae; genus Aegotheles; species Aegotheles bennettii. The sequence goes on from VZRW01005932.1 coordinate 131,487, forward strand.
TTCCCTGCTGTTCTCAGGGGTCAGTGAATTGTACCTTTTCTCCATGGCCTGAATGGAACTGCTCATTTATGTACAGAATAGGTTTTGCCCTTCTGACTTCCTTTAGGCTGCTTTTGTAATACTTGTTGATGCAGGGGATTAATTTTGCTTCTCCTTAGTAGAAAGGGTGCTGGTTTCTCAGATGTCATCTCTGACAAATAGAGATGCAAAGTAATTTTCATTGGGATCACTCTTCTGAGTGGGACTGGCATCAACTAAGCAATACCAACCTTTCTTTTATTTGCATCAAATTACATCCTTAGGAGTTCTCTGACAATGTTGCTTTTCCTCGTGTGATATTAATACTTTGATTATCAGGAATTTTTTAACACTTCAAGGAGGCATAGGCCAAGCCCAGTGCCTCTTTTACAGGGGATAAAATGAGCAAGCAGTGTTAGCTGTGATTGGAATCACTGTTACATCATGCTGGAAATGATAATTTCTGTCCTGTTCATAACATCCTGAAGTTTGTTTGATATTTAAGAAACCTATCCTGGGTATTTTGGTTCTAGCCAAATACCTTGCACGTCAAGCTGCCTAATTCTAAAGAAACGCACAGAAAAATACATCTGAAGGCCAGTTAAAAGTCATTCTTGTTGAAGCTAGGGTGTTAAATACTGGCCTAGACTGGATTTGTGTCAGGATGTGGAGATGAAACTGGTTGCTGATGAATGATACCTGCTTTTAAAAGCTGTAAGGTATAAGACTCCTAGCTTGGAATTTCTCTGCAAGTGCAGGGTCTTCTGTCTTGTCACTAACTCTGGTTTTCAGAAACTTGCTGAACCTTATATTGACCACTGTGGTTGGGTGAGATTTCCTTGGACTCTGACCATTGAATTTCCATAACATACCTAAAACACTAACCTGAGCTTCAATGTGAAGACTTAAAAAAAAAAAAAAGTGAACCTTGCTTTCTTGGTTGCTTGTGTAGGGGTGAGTTTATTTGGTCATCTAGCTGTTAACAATAAGGATTAACATTAATGACAGGATAAAGATCACTAGTCTTTAGTATAGATTCCTCAAAATACTTAATGAAATAGCTGGTAAGCTGAAACTCCCCGAATTCTGACATAGTTTGGTTTGGTTTGTTTTTACACAAGTCCTCAGAGAAAAGTTCTCTTTTGGTTGTTTGGTTTTGGTTCATGTTGAAGATTTCATTACTAAACTGTTTCAGTGTCATTTTAGAGTGAAATCTCCCCAGGCAATTCTTAATGCAGTAAAAGTGCTAGTTCTGAAAAAGACAAAAAAACTTGGTGCAGTCAGTGGACCCATTGAACATTTCATTACCTCTTAAGGGAAATGAAAGAGGACATAAGTGGGAATACTTTTCTGAATGTATATTTGTTGGTTATTTGTTGAATTGGCTTTTGTCTAAAAATATAAACACAAGATAAATGTTTGTGTTCTTTAAAAGCTTTGCTGTACCATCAGCAGATTAAGATGTTATATTGAGAAATCTTAAAAAGGGCTTAATGAAGTCAGCATCAGCAGATCCAGGTGTCTTCAAGCTGCCTGTCCTGCAGTTAATATCTTCCAGCCCTGTGTTACTAGCGTAGGTAATCTTTCTTCCTTTTTGCCTGAGATTTGTAACCTGTTGGGTTAGAAAGATGGCAGTAGATAGCAGTGTGCTTTTCCTGAGGTTTTGCAGGATTATCTGAATGTGAGAAGGAGATAATATATTTACAGAAAAGTGGAGTAAGATTACAAACTTTCTGGTTTTTAGTTTAATGAAGGCAAGGCAGAGGATACACTTTTAATATGTATTGTGTGTTTGTGAATGAGTAGTATTGCAGTAGTAGGATTTGGAATTCGGGAATATCTTTTCAAGACATATATGTTGAAAACCACACAGGTTTGCAGGAGTAGGAGAATCCACAGCGATGCTATATGTGAGAGGTGGCTTCTGTAGGCTCATAGAGTGGGCAGCCCTGTGTTCTCGGGTTTGTCACTGCTTGAGAATTGTTGACCAAATTGAAATTAAAAGCTTGTGACAGTTGTGTGATTTTTCTAGAATATGATACTTCTGGGCTTCAGTTGTTTCTGGAATTTAGGTCCAGGGTGAATTCAAGTGCCTAACTTATTTTGGGGAAACAGGAACGTTTTATCTGCAAACTATGGGAGAGGAAAAAACTGAATAAATGTTTCCTTGGCTGAATGCTCTTTCTCAAGATATTATGCACCAGCTGTATGCTCCACTTTTAGAGGTGACTCTTCTGTTTCACTGGAGTGCTCATGTTATTAGAGTTTGCAAGCTTAGAACAATCTTGACTGAGGGGGCAGTTAATGCAATCCTGCTGGCTGAGATCTGGTGTTGAATGGGGCAGCAGCAAGGTGCTACAGCAGCTCAGCCTGCTTAAGGGATCTTGTTCTCCATTCCTTTATGCTAGTTCTGATATTCTTTTTATTTTTAAATCCTTTTGGATCACTTTTTGGGGAGTTTATTTTCTGCTGGATTCAGAAGTTTGCTAAGGAGGCAGGTTACTGTTTCTGTGGCAGAGATGCGGGTGGATGCAATGTTGGCCATGTAACTGAGCATGGGTAAAGGGAGCAGGACAGTAGCAGCCCACTTAGTGTCAGGGTGGTACTTTGTTCTTTGTAGTCCATAAACGTGGATTTAATAAGCACTGTGAATCATTTGTGTAACGAGGACCTGCTGTGTCTGTTATGCAACCATTTAAGTCAACCTTGGATTTGTGTTGGCAAAGATTCATCTGTGAAGGGAGGTTTTTTCCTTTAAGAAACACTTGAGTTGTGTTTCTAACTTTATAGTTGGTCTTTAAAGCTTACACATTTTCATAGTGGAGATTGCTTATCGCAGAAGTTGTTAACCTAAGCAAAACCAGAGGACTTTCTGAATAACCAAGAGTATATATGTTAATAATAAACATTATTTTGCTTTTGTCCCATCATTTATAGAGATCCTTGTGTCAAATTTTTCAGAGGTACATAATACCCTTTCTGAAGATGTGGTAGGAAGGCAGGATGATGCTGATGGGAATTCTGTTAGGGGAACTACAGTAATTCTGAGTTTCCAGCTAGATCTTCCATTTCAGAAATGTGATTCGTGTACTGTATTAGGAGGAGTAAGATTAAATTGATCACAGATGTTCAGTTCATTTAAAACAAGATAACCAGTTTGCCATTTCAGCTTGTATTTCTGTCAGTATCTCAACTGCAACTGAATATTTAACTTGGGAACAAAAACCTCCACTGGAATGGGAAGACAAACAGATATCTGAAGACTTTCAAAGTTGCCTTATGTTGTAGTAAATATTTTTGCAGGCAGTTAGTAGAATGTTTGCATAGAGGTGCCAGCAGGCTTGCTGGGTTTAAAAGTGTAATTGAGTTAAGGCTTCGTACTTTTATGTTTGATAATATTTGATGTTTCAGCTTCTTTTAGGCATTTAAGTGTAACCTGTATTAAGATGCAGTTCTGCAAGAGCAGATTCATGTAAAATAAGTTTGAAACTTACTCTGTTTTTCATGAAAAATAACTTGGACCAAATGAGGGGAGGAAAAAATGGAGATACTAAATAATAAGAAACAACCAAGCGTTTTACAGCAAATGTAGAGTGTCAGCAGTTTTAGTCTTTTAAGTGAACTTAATTTTTTTTATACCTCTCAAATTTGAAGTTATTTTAAAATTGCAATTCTGTTAATTTTTTTTTTCTGGAGGTGGTGATGCAGGTAATAATAATGAAATATCTACTAATGCAAAAAGAAGCAGTATGATTCTTGCATAGAATCTCTTTGTTTTCAATTATAATTTGTATTAAAAATGCTATTTTGCATTCTATCAAAGCTGTAGACACTGTGCAGCCTTCCCACTGGGTGGGGTATGACTAACATTGGAAAATGGGCCAGAATGTCTTTTAAGAAGAGAGGGTGCCCATTCCATTTTTGGAATATTATATTATATTCATTCCATGGCTCAAATGTAATTGTAACGAGTGTGTTGCACACAGGGCCTTGAACGCCCAGATGCATAATTATGCACTGTGAAGACAATCTTTAGACAATTCTTTAGTATGTTAATGGATAAATTATTCAAATAGGTTGCACTTTTTGCATGTCCTAGATGTGTAGTTTATTTCATAGTTTAATATTAGTTGAACACCAAGTGATTAGCTGACTTTTCCCTCTTCCTTTAGGCATATCACTTAAAAATTGCATGATGTGTGATGAGTTGGAGATTCTGAACAGGGAGATTGAAAGGTTATTACAGAACAGCAGTGTGAAAGAAGACACTTTAAACTCAGACTGTCTTCAGCCATCAGTGACTGACTCCCTGGATGTAATCACAGATTCAGACAATGGAGCAAAATACGTATTAGAGCAGGTATTCAATGCCATGAGATATAGCACTAGGGTTTTTCAAATTAGTTTATTGTCTTTATTTTATTTTTTCCTCCTCATTTTGACATTGGAACTATCTGGCTGTGGGAAAGAATGTAGATAATGTACATAATGCTCTATAGAGAAGGTACAGGGGACAGAAATACTGATGTGGATCTTGGCTATACACTCATGGCTTTTTTCCTAATTCTACTTTGCCACAGTCATGCAAATTGAGTTTTATTGTTCGTGAAATAATCAAGTGATCCGCTCATTAAAATCAGATTTGGGTAAGGGTTTGTCTTTTCCTCTCATGTTTGAGGTGGTGATATGGCATTGGAGAATATCTAGAGATGGTCATACCTTTGGAAATTGTTTCTAAACAGCAAAGATGCTTTAAGAGTAGGGGGCTGGAGAGATTTAGAAAAAACCCAACATTCTTTAAAAAGAAAAGTCAGACTGTGTATTGGCATGTCTATGAAGGATTATCTAATCTGTCCTTAAATTTGTATGTCTCCCCACCTGGAGTATTAACAAACAGGTTTTACTCCTTTGAAAGAATTATTAATGCCTATTGTGGCAGTTCCTGACACACAGAGGCTGTATCCAGTACTGTTCTTCTGCTCTTTTATCTTTACTAATTTATTTTATAGGCTGGTTCAAAAGTGACTTTTCCTATCCTATCCATCTGGTTCTCCTTTTTCTCCCAAATTCTTTTCCAGTGTTCTTGTAGTTTGGTAGATTACTTTGGGTTAAATGCAGGCATTTCCTACTGATTGTCAAGCTCAGGTGCTGGAAGGCAAGAAGTCCCTCTGGATGTTCCACTGCCAATCTGCATGTGAATTGGGACCCCTGGGCTAAACCGTAGTTCCTGTTCAGATGCTTTGGATGAATGCCTGGGGATTTTGAAGTGTTTCCAAGGTTTGATTTTGGGGAAGATGTGTTGTTACTGATAAAATCTGCTGTCCTTGAAATAAAGCTTCTGAAATTTTCTGTATTTCAAATCCTTACTAGTGGAAGGGACTATAATAAGAAATATTCCTTAATTCTGAAGCTCCACTGTAAATTTTTTTAATCCTACCTTGCAGAACCACTGAGTAGCCCCTTAGATTTAAATCATCAAAGCTGCAGATGTCTTCTGTGGTGAAATTTAGCACAAACTGGTAAATCTTTCCTAGTGTAACCTAGGGTATGCTAATGGAGTTTAAAAGCAATTCTGCATTTTCATTGCACAATATACGCTTATTAAATTTCACTCGGAATGCTTTTAAATACTGTAAATGGAATAGACTTGCTGATTAGTTTGTTGCTGTTCTGGAAGTCTCAATGGGGTCTAAATGAATTGAGAGTACAATCATATTTTGTATTTATTTTGAAGGTCCCAACTGTTGTTAAGTGATGGAGGTGCTCTTGCTTTACCTCGACTTTTCATTCCAGTTTCATTGTCTTTCTGAAAGCAGAAAACTGTCAAAAAGGCAAAATAACAGAATTTACTTTGTAATATAGTGGAGGAGAAACAGTTCTGAATTTATGTAAACAATAGGAAGTTAATAAATAAATCAGTGCCTTATTTTGTCTTTTTTTTTTCTTTTCCAGGAGCCAGCAGGAAAAGGATTGATAGTATTTGGTCCTGCTGACACCTCAGAGACTCAGCCTGGCACTTCTGAATCCGGAATTTCAGCATGTGCTGGAAGGATAATGCTGAATGACTCTGATCCTTTGCTGCCCTCCTCTGGTTCTCCTTTTCATTCAGCTCTTCAGGCAAAAACCATTCGAACCTCTAATGCTGTGTCAGGTAAAGCATGTAGAGGACATTGAAGAGACTTCTTATTTCTTTACATTTTATCTGAAATGTAAATCTCAGAATTTGGATTACCTCTGCTTATAGCTTTTAACATTTCTTCATCTTCCAGGGTAAACAAAGATGTATACTTCAGCTGTTTTGACTTGTTCCCTTACTTCCATTGCAACCTTTTTCTGGTCTGAATATAATTCTAGTGTTGGTTTTTTTTGGTTTTTTTTAAATACAAATACAGTTAGTGATTTTTTTTTTTATGGGGGAGCTTAATGGAATTTCATATTAGATTGAAGCAGTTTCAGCTTTTTACTTGTACTACAGACTTAAAATTCACTCTTTATCCTGGCTATAATGTTAAAAATAATCAGTTAACTAGTTAAATTGGTGTTCTGGAGACTGCTGCTTTTACAGCAACATTTATAGTATCTCACTGAGATGACTCAGGTTACAACTTCAGTGTTAGTTTTTTTTAACATATCTGCATGATCGTTTATGTTTCCATAACATTGGCAGTACATTTCTGTTGTAGCATTGCTAAATATAATACTATAAAGTAGAGGAATTGCACTACAGAGAGATCGTGTATGATAAGGCAGGACAGTAATGCAATTGAAGCAGTGTATGAAATCAGGAGGCATTTAACACCACTGTAAACTGCAGGACTTGGAAAAGCTTATTGAGGGATGCTTCTGAAAACGTGCAGCTGTTAGAAGTGTCTTTGATTCTTTCATCAAGCACTGGTTATTTATAAATTCTGTTAAAGTTCCCTTTTGGCTTACCTGTGCAATTCTTGGGCCAGGAATATGCATTTAACTACGCCAGAAACGTTCCTGGGGGAGAGCTGAGGGGTGTTTCTTGTTGTTTTTAAAGTACTGGTTCTGTTTACCAGATTCATCAAGGTATACTTACTGCTGCATGTTATAGTTGCACATGAGCAATGTAATTGCAATGTCTGCAAAACATAGTTTCTGCATACATTTAGGAAAGAATTTGTGGCATGCAACTAATTTAAGACATTGCACCATGATGTAATGCTAAATTTAATACTTGTTCAAACCTGGTTATTCCTGAAATATTCAAAATGCAGTCTCAGCTCTTATATTTATCCCATTTGCTTCTGCCTTCTCAAATAAGAGAGCCTCCTAGCATGCTGGAAAAGTCTTTTGAGAAGTTTGGTTTTCCTGTGACTCCACCTGTTGGTGGATATTTGAATCTTTTTTCTTTTTTTTTTTTCCCCCCCTTTCTTTGTCATTCTAGTAGATGATATAGGCTGAAAGCCTTTTTGTAAATAACCATGTCAAGGAGCAGCCTTTCTCAAATTTCATTCAACACAGGTTTGGGGTTCTTTTTTTTTTTCTCAGATGTTTGAGAAGATTTTTATTTTGTTCTTTTCTGTATAATTTCTTCTGTCCAGTGAACCTTGTTAGAGAAATAATGAAGGGAAGGTGTGTTGCTTTGTCCTGAATACCCACTAGTGTTTCTGAATCAACTTAAATAAAAGCTAAAGTATTTAGTAGGCAAGGTAGAGACCTGGTTTATTTTAACAGGGAAGACTAGGGTATATCTCTTGGTTTTACGTTTTATTTAAAATCCAAACCCTTGTTATTGTTTGACTAACTCTGTATTATCTAAACAGAATTTTTTTAAACCGACTATTGTTTCTACCTCGTTTCTTATGCTGCTGCAGGTAAACAGCAGTCCTTTATACCAGAAAATGTTGATATCAAATACCATCCTCACCTTTAAAACAATAACTGTCTGGATGACTCCTGCTCTGTGGTCTTCCACACTGGTGCATGCATGGATCCTGTATCCATGTAAGGAGTGGAACTGCTATAGGTTTTTCCCCAGACAAATCCCTGGAAACAGGTTCTTGCCAATAAAGGTTTTTTTGAGAAGTATCAGAAATATCACAAATCCTAAGGCTATTTAATAAAATATGTCAATATAGTGTCCAAACACATGTATTTAACTTATACTTTGCCTTTGAGGGAATTCAGTCAACTTTTTGTTGATACTCAGGGACCATAAGTAGCTTGAAATTCAAGTTAAGTATTTGTTATAAAAGCATAACGAGATTACATCATAATATTTAGTAATTACTTAGGGTATAAATGGTTTTGAATCTGAGTTTTGAACCTTATGTTTCTCTTCAGTGTTTCAGGGTGGGGACAGTGGTGTCCGTGCTATGGAACAAGCTGTAAATTCACAGCCAGTGCCATTAGAATCTGAATCTAATACTGACAACATGGAAAACAGTTCTCCTGGTAAGATTTCTTCCTTTTAAATTGAACAGAAAATACACTTACTTTGTCAATTGTGCATATGCATATATTTTTAAATAACAGAAGAGTGTGTAACTGCAGGGTTGTGTTGACAGTGTTCATTGATATACTTAATTACTACTGCTGTTGTATTTCATTTACAAGCAAGCATTTTACCTGTTTTCAGGGTCATAAAAACAGGTGGAGATATATATGTTATCACAAAGAAAATGACTATGTTGATAGAAAGCTTCTAGGAAAAAAAAAATCTTCCTTCAACACCAGTTTAATAATTATTTCCTTGTTTTTAGCATCAGTTTTGGATGAGAAAGGTGACCAAAGCAATGAGGAGGAACAAAAAACTATCAAGCCTACAAGTAAAGAGTTCAGGAAAACCTGGGGGTTTCGAAGGACTACAATTGCTAAACGAGAAGGTACAGGAGATCCTGATGTGGACTCTAGTGAACAGCCACAACAGCAGCAACAAAGCTTAAATCTCAGGCGTAGTGGACGGCAACCAAAGCGAACAGAAAGAGTGGAAGAATTTCTTACAACAGTAAGGCGCAGAGGAAGGAGGAGTGTTCCTACTGTCCTAGAGGATTCAAGTGAACCAGCATCCTGTCCAGCTACAGATGCTGAAACTGCTTCAGAAGACAGTGTTGAGAGCACTCCAGATATAAAGCCTGTAACTCGGAGGATTAGCACGAGGAGTTGTAAGGATCAGAAAGGCTCTAAAAGCAGGCGCACAAAAGAAGAAGAAGAGGAGGAGGAGGAGGAGGAAGAGGAGGAGGAGGAAGAGGAAGATGATACTTCTGATAGTGATAGTGATGGGTTAACACTAAAGGAACTGCAGAATCGACTGAGAAAGAAACGTGTTGAACAGAAACCTGTGCAGATCACATTGAAGGATATACAGAACCGCCTGAGGAAAAGAAATTCAGAACAAGATCCTACAGAAACAGGTGATGTCCAGTCTGAAAAAAAAGTTAAGTCTGAGTTGCCTGTCAAAGAAGAGCCTGAGACTTCAGACAGCACTGAAATTGCAAGTCGAGTGGTTGTGTCTGAGGAAGACACTGAAGATCTTCAGGTTCAGAAGGATGTGAAGCCTGCCCTTGGTGCAAAAGGGACTGCAGATGAAGAACCCGAAGAACTGCCCAAGAGCAAACCTGAGTCTGAGATTTATGATCCTAGTGCACTGTATTGTATTTGTCGTCAGCCTCACAACAACAGGTAGGCAAAGGTTTTGACAGAAAATGTGTGCAAGTAGTTGGGACTTTTTTGTTGGGTTTATTTGAAGTTGGGGGGGGGGAGTTATAACAAATGCTTAAAAGAAGGGATAAACAAATACAGAAACAGTGAGGCAGAACAGTGCACTGGTACTTCAGTGGGGTACTTAAGATCTGCTGCTTGAGATGTGTTGAGCATTCATTGTCTTTTCACAATGTTTTACTGTTACTTGGTGGCTTTTTTTTTTCCAGGTTTATGATTTGCTGTGATAGATGTGAGGAATGGTTTCATGGTGACTGCGTGGGTATTTCTGAGGCTCGAGGGCGATTGTTGGAAAGGAATGGTGAGGACTACATCTGTCCAAACTGCACCATTCTACAGGGACAGGATGAGTCTGCTTCAGAAATAGACCAGCAGGAAGCTAAAGCGGGGCAAGTAAATGTGGATGGCACAGAATTCACAAGCATAGGAACAATTGAACAAAAATCTGAGGACCAAGGAATCAAGGGTAGGATTGAAAAAGCTGCAAATCCAAGTGGGAAGAAAAAACTAAAGATATTTCAGCCTGTAAGTATTTTATTGCTTTTCATATTTCGCTGAGGACATTGAGACAGTGGCTTACTTGTACAGCTGTAAATCTGACTTGGCTTTTTAAGGCTAAATATGAAACTGAACAACCCACTAAATCCTACTGTTTAGCAGAAAATTATCCATAGTTCTATCAGTATGGGAACCAAAACTGTTACTTTGAAGTGAGGGATTTAAAAGTTTTATGTAGATGTAAGGAATTGCCACACTACAGGCTTTGACTGGTTTATAGTAGCTTTGAAATAATCTCAAACAATCATGAACATTTTCAGTGATAGTGAAACTTCTTACTTAACATTGACAAGTGTTTGTTGGAATTAACTCCAGCTGCACTTCCTCTGTACTTCCAATTAGTTCTGATTTTTGTCCTGATGCTCCTTGAAGTTATTAGTACATAGAGAATTGTTTATACTGCCTTTTTAAACATAAAAATATGTATTTCAAATTATTGCAAATTCTGGCATATAAAATATGAAAGAAGCTTAAATTTTGTAATAGCAAGTTTCATGACTAATTAAAAATAGAGGCAAAGAATCTTCTGTAGCACAATGTACAGAAATTTAAAAACTTCATGCTACAGTGGTTGTCTTTGTACTGCTGTAGTAATGCCAACATCTTGAACATTTTCCTTTTCTTACTATGCCTTGAAGAGCATGTTTAGTGTATTTGCTGTTAGAATGCTACAGCTGTTGATGTTTTTTTCTGTATAAATTTGTTCTTTGGTGCCTAGTCTTTAAACTTCGAAATCATCCCTAGAAGAAGTATTGCAAGTTTGAGTATAAGCATCTGTGGAGGAATCTTTCTGTTGTAGTACAAAATGTTTATGGAACATCCTGCAGCTTCTAATAAATTGAAATAGCAGAGATGTCCATAACAGCATAGTGAGCTGGATGCATAGATCAGAACAGTTTGAGGTTAATATATAAATATTTGCTGTTTTAAGATAAATGTGTAGAAAACACTATTCTTCTCCAGAATGTTTTCAAATACAGTTGAACTTTTTTGTACACAAAAGCATCTTTGAGTCCAGTTCCATTGGTGTTGGGTCTGCAATTCACCAGCAGTGTTAGTATTTATTTTGACTTCTTCTGAATAACACCATTTAGTCTTTGATATTAGTGTGCTGAGAAGTTACTTAAACATGTTGGGTATCCCTCCTTTAGTGAAAAAACGTAACTCTCATTAACTCATTGCCTCTTATGGAAGAACTGCTAATATTTTAGGTATTCTTTTGGCATTTGGAAGTGGACTGGAACTACTTTGTGTTTGCCAGGTGGTCCCCCCTTTTGAGAACTCAAGCCTGTGTTTTAGCCCATGCTGTTCCTTGTACCACAGTTAAGATCCTTCTATGGCTTGTGTAAACAAGCACCATTCATACAGAATTCCCTGCCCATTCTAGACAAAAAGGTCATTGCTATTTCATATGTTGATGTGCTGAAATCACTGTGGTATGGTAACTGAGTGGTCTCGTTCTTCAGTTTCTGTTTTCAGACACCAGTATTGTAAGTACTTTGAGAGACTGATATAAATGGAGAGTAATGGTGAAGTAGAGGAAAATACAGGTTGCGTATGCAAGCTTCTCCATGTGTAAGAAGTACTAGGCTATTGCAAAATTGTTTAGGAGAATGGTTGTGTAAGTTGGAGACTTGCAAAATTAAAATTGCTAAACTTCTAGAGCAGGAATTGCCTATTCACCTGTATAGCTGAGTGCTTCTTTTTGCCACATGTACATGGTTGAGGACAGCTGCTGATGGTGATAGGTAAGTAAGATGTGCTTTAGAAACCCTGCTTTTGAGAAAACCAGGTCTGCATTAAGGAGATTTCTCACGTGTTATAGAGGATCAGAAAAAAAGCATTTATGTGCTTATGGGATCTGAAAATTCAGGAAACTGACCTCCCATAGCTCACTGCCTGCAGACCAACTGCTTGAAAACACATGTTCTGAAAACAGTCTGTTACCAGAGTGAAATTCCTACATTTGTATGGGTTGTTTGTTGTACTCTGAATGAAGTTGTTTTCACGCTGGCAGTTGGGCAATCACTAAGTCATATCTGTGGTCTGCAAAGGGGATACGTGAGCACTTCACCTTACACAGGTATGTTTCTATTTCCTCTGAAGTTTCAACTCACTCCATTTCAATCTCTAGGTAATTGAAGCTCCTGGTGCATCAAAGTGCATTGGTCCTGGCTGTTTTAATTTGGCTCAGCCTGACTCTGTGTATTGTAGCAATGACTGCATTCTCAAACATGCTGCAGCCACTATGAAGTTTTTAAGTGCTGGCAAAGATGCGAAACCAAAACTGAAAGAGAAGATCAAACCAAAATCTGAAAAACCTGGCATGCCAAAACCTCAGCTGCAGGTAAGCTAATGTTCATGATCCGAAACAGTTGTCCTGAAGCACAGTGGCTTGTTTCTGTGCTCTCCTTTTTCACACAAATAAAATTCCCAAGTCCTGCATTGAAGAGGACCTTTCTATTTTTTTTGTTCTCTTGCCTTTTTCTGTGGTAAAAGCATTGTTTAGTTCTTCTGATGACAAAATGTTTTCCTGCCATTTTTTAAAAACTCTCTAGATGGAGATGGTTTCTTAAAAAGGCCTGGTAGATGGCAACACACTTAAAAAAATAATTCCAAATTACTTTACCTTTTAAAAAAAAGGTATAACCAATACACCTTTTTAACTTTGATTTAATTCCAAATTAATTGTACCTTTTTTAACTCCAAATTACTGGATTAGAGGCAGTAATTTGAAATTACTGTGAATTGTAAACTAGTGTGACTGCATTGTGTGTACTTCGAGAAGCAAAAAGATGAAATCAAAGCCTTCTCCTTTCCCTTTTGAAACCATGGGCAGAAATTTTTCAAACAAACAAAAAACCACAACTCTACAACTTGAAAAATAGTTTTGAGGTGATTTCTTTACCATTCTCTTTTCCTGAACTCAGTGTGTATTACCTTTGCTTTATAGACTTGAATGTGAAACTATATAATTTAGAGTGTACTTACAGGTGCTTACTATAACAGAAATTTCTGTACGTGTATGTAACTATATCTGTTTGTAAAATATATTTTATTAGTAGTAATTGAGCTTATTTTAATTATACAGACAGGTATTAAGCCTCTTTCAAACCAAAAGAGACAGCTCCCTGAGAAGAGAGAGATAAATATGAAGAAGACTCTTCTGACACCTGCCAAGACTGAGGCAAACACTCAACCTATTGCTAAAGAGCCAGCAGCAGAAATCAGCACACCATCCTGGGCAAGCGATCATAATTACAATGCTGTAAAGCCTGAAAGGACTGCTGCCATTTCATCTTCACTGTTGTTCAAATGTATGTATCGCATAGGGATATTCCTGAATAATCATTTACATTTTCTTTGAATACCCATCCATTCTTGGCTCTGCAAGACCTAGGGAGTTTAGGATTTGGGGTTTTTTTACCTTAATAAGGCACCAAACTACTTTTCTCCACCTTCAAAGATTCACACACAGATACACACAAATGGGAGATGCTTTTAGAAGTTTCGTTTGTATTATGTGACAGTTGTATGATTTAAGAGCCTGTCAATCTACCCAGCTGGTTCCTGGATGAAAACTACATGATTAAGCTTTAATTTTTCCCCATAAAGACAATAACTGTGTCTGATCTAGAAAAGGTAAGTATTGATACGTTTGTGTTAAGTTTTACAGAAGGATGGCACAGTGTGCACCGTGGATCAGCAATTGACTGTACTAATTTGAGTTGTATTTTTGTAATTTAGATTCGGCACCTGTCTCTCAGGTCTTGCATTTTCAGTGCTAGTGCCGAGAATGAAATCCTCCACGTGGTATCCAACGATACTTTGCACTTCTACAAACAGCTTTTAACTGTCAAGTATACCCAAGTTCTTCCTGCTGCTTTTCTTCCCTACATGAAGTAATTTAAGGACCATTCTTTACTTTTAAGTTTGGGGGGGAGGCAGTACTCTTGTTTGTTTCGTTGCTTTTTTTTTTTCCTCCTTCCTATTTATGTGTTCATACTTCACACATTATCCACACACACAAGAACACATCGTAAGTGGATATTGGGCAGAGATATTGCCTGGTGTGTTTTTGCAGGTTTTGAATAACATCCTTGTAACTCATACAAAGGTAAGTAAATACTGCTTTGTAGCCTGAACAAGTGTTTCTTCTAATGACATTTTTTGATTGACTCCAGCTAAGTAGTTTTACAATGCAGCGGTGGAACTTCAAATGAAATCTTACATTTCACATTTACAAAACACGTGACCTGGTGTTTCATGTTTACTCACTTGAGGAATGAATTCAGTAATTTTCTCACAACTTTCTTAGCCACACTTTAGCCAAGTTTACATTTTATTTTCTGAAATAAACTTAGTTATTAAATACATTATATGTAAAGTAACTGATAGGTTTGTAAATTATCTTCAAGATGAGATTTTTTTAGATGTAATTTTTAAACACTGAGGGAACACCAGCTACCCTAAGTTGCTGTTTATTATTGTAGCACGTAGCAGACTTACTAGGTATATTTTAATTGTATTTACCCACGTCAAACTTTTAATTGGTTATAATTTTTCCCTCCATATTTTTGTTGCAAATTTTTTACTTTTTTACAGTGAACTCTTAAGATACATATTTTGATAAACTTGCATTTTTTAAATTTTCTTCTAAAGAAACTGTAGCTTTTTTGTCAGAAACTGTAGTGTTTTAAAAATAACTAAAATTAGGAAAGACATAAACCATAAGGTCTTATTCTAAATGTCAATTTTTGACACCTTCTGTCTCAATAGAATTGCAAGTGTCCGTATAACCATATTACTTAAAATGTCCTTATTGCTATAGATTTTTTTCTAGGAGACAGGAACACAGATTTTGAGGCATGGAGGTTGAGTTTTTTTAAAGAGGAGGGCTGCTCTTAAGTATTATCTCCAGTGTAGTAAAACGTATTTAACCAATTCCAGAAGAGAATTGGATTCCTGTAGTTAAATTGGTTCAAAACTATGTGTATGCACCAGACTTCAGTAATGAATAGAAAACAACTTACTCATGTGGTGAAGAACTCTCATATCAAATGCAAGAACTTCAGATTGCTATTATTAAGGTAAGTTGCACTAATACGTGGGGACTCTGTGCTGTTACTAAATTCCCAGGTGAATTGTCTGTGTATTTGTGGGAAAAAAAAATGTCCTGCTTTTTGGTTGGATGGCTTGAATCTGTAATCTTCCTGAGAAGTTGCTATTGCATCATCTTTAAGAATATTCTACAATATTTTATTTGTTTATCAAATCTTAATCTGCTGTTCCAAACGGAAGTTACAGCATTATGGAGATCCGTGAGAGTCACCTTCCTTCGCTTCAGGTGTCTGAAAGTTAGAACTCTGAGCTGATTTGTCAAGAAAAACACCTTCCGTGGACAAAACATAGAATTTATTTTAGACACTAATCCTAGAACAAAGTGACTCACTATTTAGAAACGCTTATTTCTGAACATTGGTTATGAATGATGTCTACAATGACTAGTTCAGACATCTAAGTGTCTAATGTTTGGAGTTAAGGTCGCCTAGAGGAGCCTAAGGATGGCATTCTTCCATGTACAGTGTTTCAAAATACCACCTGCATTCTCCCAGAGCTTCAAGCCATGTTCTGCAAATCCCTATTTGTGACTTCAGTGCATGAGGCCGCCTGGGAATTAAGGAAACTTAACGTGATTAGCAGGATTACTCTTCTCTAGTACTCTTTCCATCAATCCAGTTTATCATACTTCAGGCACGGATTTACTTTATATGTTTACTTCTCAGATACAAGACTTTTTTGTTACGACATTAGTTTTATTAAGTAGTAGCAAGAAGAAATTCAAGCCACTCCTACAGATGTACTGGGTGATAGGGGCATATAGTGTATTTGCATCTAAAACCTGCCATGAAGCCCCCTTTTCTTCTCCCAGCCTGCTTTGCATTTAAAAAGAAAAGATACTTGGGGCTAGTAGGATGTAGTTATATAGAGCAGTGATTTTTATTTATTTTAGTCTGTTACACCATTAGTTTGTTTCTTCACCTTTTTTTTGTGTGTAGTTTTTTAGGGGGTAAGTTAGTGCTGTACGTGGAAGTGGTTTGGTACACCAAAATCTGGAGCCTGATTAATGACACTGTCTGACATATTCATGTTCCTGGTGAAAATAATTCTATTTATTTGTGTAATAATTAGTGGGAAATACCTTGAACTTGCTTTGATAAGTGAATATTAAGTAAAAGTGCTTTTGAAGTTGCAGGCAGTATTTGAACTACGCACATAAGAAAATTAGGTACGTGTCACATTCCCTTTCAGAAGTGTTGCTTTTAATTTCATTAGGGAAATTGGTATTAATTTAATATGCAGTGCTCAACTTTTTATATTGAATTTCGAAAGCTTCCAAATTGATACAAGCGTATGGTTTGTTGACATTCAGGAACGTTGTTCAGAGATTCAAGTAGTGATAGAAATGCTGAATTTATCATGAGCTAGTGCTAATTAGCAATATTTAGGTCATTTGTAACTTTCATAACTAAAGCAAAACAGACTCTCATTTTTCTAGTAACATCATCTAGATGTTTGTGGGGAAGCATCATCCAGAATGATTCAGTTGTGTTAGTAGACTAACCAGAATAGGAAACAATTGTACTGGAGGAGGACAACCTTTAAGCAGTGTAATATAACACATTTATTCTAGAAGGAACTTCAAGAGCAGTTTGTGTCCACTGCTGCTTTGACTCTGCTGAGAGCTTTATATTTACAATACATGAAAAATTAGAGTAAAACTTTAATTTGTAACAACATTTGTTCATTGTATTTTGCTGATGCAAAGATTTATCATCAGTAGCAGTGTGTATGTCTGAAGCACCTGAACTCAGATTTTCTGCTTGTTAGAACAACACTTGGAGGAGACTTTTTTCTATATTTTTGTTGCTAATTGTCAAATAGAAGGCAGCTGCAAATGTATCAGCAGTTTTAAAATAGAAAATTAATCCAAAAGGATGGGAAGAAGATGTTTACAGTATACTAGTCTTTAAACTACCCAGTCATAAATATAGTTAAGTACTCATCAGTGCTTCAAATCTTTGAAGTTCAGCTGACTTATTAGACTAAAAAGAAATACAAGAACTGATAATTTTGTACTTGGGTGCTAAAGCTACATAAACATCTTAGCTGTGTTTATTGGTAAAGCACACAGGAGAGTGAAGATAGTTTGTTAGATAAAAATAAACATTAAATCTGGTTCTTGGGGTAGAACTTCCTGACTAAAAAGCACTTCTTTGTCACACCAAGGCACTAAATTTCTCTTTACTTAATTGTAGACAGAAAAATAGTATGAGTTTATAGCTATCTATGATAATATCTTATTTGGTACCAGTATTTCATAGAAAACGTTAATGAGTGGAACTTGGAAGGGCAAGTGTTTCATGAAGAGAAAAGCAGTGTTCATAGAACCTCTCCTGCTTTACAGCAGTATTATTAGGGAGAGATAACTTAATGCTGCCACCTCCTGGAAGTGGGAGGCCAGGTTTGTAGGGCCCTGGCTCTGGTTATACAAATTTCCTTTTATTATCCCCTTCCAGTTTTCTTCATTTCTTCTGCAGCTAAACTTGTCTACACCCAAGATGTATTCACAAAGTAAATAGTGTTTGCTTGTATAGTTAAAGATCCTAAATACAAAGGGCACTTGGGCTGTTTTGTTCCTATACACCTCTAACAAAATATGGAGATGCTGTAAAGAGAATACAGTGATACTGGGAGCCCAGCATCAAAAAATGTGGTGTGCATACCAAAATGCTAGGATTATAGCATACATGTTTTTTTATTGTCTTTTTTTTTTCTGTAATAACAGTATGAAGGCAGGAAAGAAAGAAAATGTACAGCTATAAAGAGATCAGGGTGAAAATGTAGTACAATCAAGACAGAAGAGTTACGGCTCAGGAGGTAGAAGTGATGTAGGAAGCTGTAAGTACTGTTATGGAAACAAAAGTAAGGCCTTGGCTGCACACAGGCTGATGCCAGTTTAATACTCTTCAGGCAGATTGTACCAGCTTAAGTTGTGACTCTTCAGCTGAGTGCAGTGTATGTGGATATACTGCTACTGGTTCATCTATTAAAAAATACTGAATTACTAACTACTAAATATTCACTTCAGCTGAGGAGCTTCTGTTAAGTCATAAGTATGTTTGTCTGCAAGGACTGGTTGTAGTTAAACTTGATGCCTTTGTTTTTGTGAGTGCTTCCCCACAGGATAAACTGGCCTGTGCCAAGTTCCATACTGTGACTTCTGGCATCTGAATTAACTCCTTGAAAGCTAAGGTGTCTTTGATTAATGCTACATTCTGCAATGTAGACACATACTTAAGAGGCAATAAATACTGAGTAACACCAGGAGTATAAAAAACTCTATTTCCTGGGACACATGGTTGCTGTATATGTAGGTCTAGCCTTAACCCTTTGTAACTGGAGAAGTTTTCAGAAGAGCTGCTGATGGACCTAATAATGATTAGAATACCTGAGTGTGCCAGAACTTCTGAGAAATTCACATTGGAGATCTGGCTTTGGCAAGACAGTAGTGTAGGAGTGGCTGGTGTAACACAGCTCTGGTGCTGGCCTTGCATCATGAGAATGGCAGGGGCTGTGCTGGCACAGGGGCTGAGCCCTGGCTGTGGAATGAGGCAGACCAGTAGTGGCTGCTGAAGCCAACATCCCCTGGGACCCAGCCAGTTAAAAGGAGCAGTGGGATCCTTGGGGAGCGATTATCATCTGCCTGTGAACTACTGGAGCCCCCCTTCTCTGCTCTACAAGGTATGTTCCATCTGTCCTGTGGCTGTCAGCCACATGAAGATTTTTGCTGTATCTGAGTTAGGAAGGCTGGTCCCTGCTGCTGACATGTTTCCTATGTTGCCTCTCAAGGCACCCCCAAGGCACTTGGATGACAGAAAGGCAGCACTCTTGCCATAATGGGTGCTTGGCTTCAGTATAAGGAACCATTGCTGAGAGGAAGTGCTGGGGGGGGGCAGAAACCTGGTATAACTTTTGGACACACTATGAACATTAGGGTGGTTTATCTCTTGTCATCAACACTGAAAGTGATGAAAGTTTGATTAAAAACACTCACCACCCTCTGTTGCTGTTCTGCTTTCTTTTACTAATATTTAGTTCTTTGAATCTGGTCACTTGACTGCATAGCCAGTGAAAAAGGTCTTCCTCTGTTAGTCCCCAAATAAAAGGGTTTTTATGAGGTGATCTCTTGCACTTTGGAGTCAAGTTTTGCTGCTGATCTTGGTTTGCTGTGACTTATCTGTGCTGAACTTGGAACCTGAAGATGGCCTGTGCCTGCAAGGAGTGATCCCGATCCATAAATGGTCTGGAGAATGAGCCCTTGTTTCTGCAGCAGCTAGTGCCTCCCTTTCACTCAAGAGCCATGGCGTTGTGAAGATGTAGTCGTCTAATGTAGATCAGATAAATCACTATGATTTCATGTATATTAAAACAAACAAAGCTTTGTGTGTCTAGGCTATAGATTTGCATGAACATAGCTACAGTGTTTGGCTTGAATGCAAACAAGTCACCACCACAGAAAAGGCCCTTGTCTCCGAGTTGTCTACATTAATTAACTTTGAAGCAGATTAACTTTGTGTGCCTGAATGTAAAGGCTTGGCACGTGGGCAGCTTAATTAAGAACTTCTCATTGTGGTGCAGATTAGAACTGAGAGGTTTTTAAAGAAAACCAGCAGGGCAGGAAGCATACCTCAAACACTGGTGTTTGATAATAAAGTTTGATTTTGACTTGAAAGTGGAAGCAGACACGTTCCATAGGGAGTTTACAGTGAGAACTAACACTGGAACCTATTGAAGAATAGTTCAACACTTCTGAATTATTTAGAACTAACGCTAAGCTATCTGTGAGGGAAATGATAAAGTCTAGCAAAAGCAGGTTTCAGGAAAGCAACAGTTGAACAGCTGTGGATCTGAAGCGGTCACAAACTACACCTCACCGTCACAGCCTGGGGCACTGAGCGTGCAGTGCCACCAGAGGGTGCTTCAGGGCACCCAACGGCAGTGACTCCGAGAAGGCTGAGGCTCTGAGATTTCAGGCATGCATCCCAGCGGTGTGACTGTGCAAAGGCTGGTCTGGAGGAACGTCTTGTACCTGGTAAGTAACTTCCCGTTGTAGAGTGCTTTGTAGCTGGCATCTAAAGCACCAGCTCACCTCTATATTTTGTTCAGTTTTTTAGATAATGCATCAAAAGGGTTCTCTTCTGAAGAACTCTGGTATTAAAGTTCGGTATCAACCACTGCATTGGGGTGGAGGGATTAGTTTAAATTCTGCTCTGTTAAAATTATTCCTATCATGAGTCCTGCAGACGGGGGTCATAACCACAGCTGCAGTGAATGAGTCCATTTAGGACATGGTGAGGCTGACTGGCAAAGGGGAGCTGCTGGAACAACACCTGGTTTCAATTTAAGAAATCTTGCCTGTCCTGTTTCAACAGTTTTACAAAGGGGAAAGTACAGTTCCTAAATTCTGAGATACTGGCAGATAGGGGTGAGCTATTTTCATCTTCTCTGAGCCAAAAGACTCTCCTTTGCTACTGTAATAGGTGGCAAAAGAGGCTGCCCTCACCTTTTCAGTGTGCAACCAGACAGCCCCAGCGTGCTGGAACAACTCAACTGCACAGAGAAACGGGTGCTGCAGCTGCATGTGTCTGAGCCAGAAGGAGCTGCAGGACTGTGTAGAACTTCACAGTACAATTTCACAGGCCAGTGTCTGAGTGACATTCAAAATGCTGGCTGGGATTTTGTGAATTCCTAAATAGGTTATTGCTTCTGGTTGGTCTTCACACCTGCATTCCTATCGGGTGTTGAAGCTGTTGTAAAGGCGAGTGCTGCTGCAGATCCTCAGAGAGAAGCTTTTCTCAAAATACTTAATTAGTTCTGGCCAGCCTTTTATCAGGCTGGGGGAGAATACCTTCTAACAGATATCTTTCATCTTTTTAACAAACTGGAAAGCTGCACTAGCATGAATTTTCCTCTCAACGTTTAGTGGGTTTTGTTTTGTTTTTTAAAGGACACTAAAATCCTTTTAACTGTAGTAAGTGATCCACTTTAAAGGTGGATCACAAGTAACTGCTCGGCTTCTTAGGTTTTATAATCCATACTGTGGCATCTTACAGAATTTTTTTATTTTCTTTTTACAGAAAAAATTTAACTGCCAGCCTTCTTACCATTGATGCCACAATCTTGTACGCTGTGCCTGTGTTTGAAAGTTAGTTGTGGGTTGTTTATTTTTTTCTTAAAACTTTTTTTTGGTGACAGAGGACCTTGAAAAGTACCTGTAGAACCCACATGTACTGCAGCAGCCTCCACGCTGTGGGCTCCTAAAGGCTCACTGTTGTGCAAGGCAGTGGCTTCTGAAGTGTTGGGTTGCTGTCATCCTGCTCCCTTGGGCCAGTGCTCGCTCTATGGAAAATTCTGTGCAAGCTGGATTAGACCACGCGGCCATCAGCCCTTGCTCCCCACATGCTGCCCTGAGGAAATTTATCCTGGGGATAAATGGGATTAGCGTAGATGGAGAACACTGGGAAACATTTGGACAATATTAGACACGAGAGGCAATAGCTCTGCATGAACAGCCTTATGCCAAATACTGAATTCTGTAGGGAAACTTCTCATAATTAATACTGTGTAACAAACAAAACGGCTTGCATGGCTCCAAGACATTTCTTGCAAAACTTTTTAGTGTTCTGTAGTAGTAGCTGTGATTTTTTTTTTTTTTAATCTGAGCCTTACAGACCAGGAAACTTCAATTGTAACTGTATGAGTTAATCATAGCATTGTGTAAAACTTTCAGCGTCAACTGTAGCAAGAAATTTAAGATCTTTAAAGTGTGATTTGAATAATTTTAAAACTATACAAACAAAAGTAAATAGCACATTTCTTCAGGTATTTAAAAGTTGGAAAATCTAGATAATGTCTCTGCCAAAACAGTCCATCACAAATGAGACAATTTAAATATAAACTAAGGGGGGTGGTGGTGTAGTTTTCAAGTGGCTTTCCAAAGCTGCTGTTCCAAAGAAAGAATGGGTGGAGAGGGAAAGGGGGGGAAGAATCAGCATTGGCTTGAATGCTATATAGAAATATTTTTAACAGATCAGAAGAACAAAGCTTCCTTTGGATAATTTCCTTTGGTGCAAAACACAGTCCCCCGGTGTAGGTGAGGGATCATATGAGTGCATCCTGCAAATCCCTCATGCAGAATGAAACAGCGCTGCACTGTGGGAGTCATTCTTAAATTGGGCATCAGCAACCACATTACAATGAGGAAACATCAATGTTGAGATGTACAAAAGTGAAATGTATGTATCCATCAGGCTTTCAGCAGGCTCATCTTAACACAATAACGTGGCATTTATGTCTTTCACCACTTACAGAAGTTTCATTCTTAGCTGTGTGTTGTTATATGTGGCTTAGGTTTAGAGGGAATTTCCTTAGGGCAGGGGTTCTGGATCTGTTGACATCTGGTGAGAGAGATGATAGTTACGTCTGTGCTGAACATACCATAGTAATGCTGTTTCTTAAGCCCTCCAAGGAATGCACTTTTTTGTGCCAGAGGATTCACTGGGTTTCACTCTGGAAATGAGCTGACTCGTTGGCTCCCTCTGTACCTCTCAGTCAATAAGGATCCTGTTGCTGTCCTGGTACGTGGCTTACAGGGCAAAATGGGGAAATATGAATTAATGTTCTGTTTTAAATAGTGTTTCTAACATCAAGCCAAGGGAGGTACACCTCTATGTTTAAAAGCGCTGAGTGGAAAAGCCACTAAATACCTTATTCTGGCACTAACATACTGTCTGGTGAAACTCCCTGTTACTCTGTTAGGCTGGATGGGCTAATGTTCAGCAGTCGTCTCTAACCTTCTGAATTTGTTTAAGAGCATTTATTGTAGGTACGCCAGAGCTACTGATGAAAAGAACCAGAAACACTGCAGTATAGAATACAGTGGCCATTGTATATAGTAGGCATTGACTGCGTCTTCTCTTCAACTTGTTCATGGACTGCAAGGCGAAGTGATTTGAAACTTGTGGTCTGAGAAAGTACCCGTTCCATTATACATCCTGTCAGTTTGCTGAGTGACTGTAGCATCTGTTCAGGAGTTAAATTCCACATAGGTCGGCATGCTGCTCTCTGGGAAGAGTACATACTTCTGTTAACTCTTCCAAACATACATTTGCCACAGTTTCATACCCATCAGAAGATAGCGTGAGCCTTGAGGTGCACTCACGTTGCAGATAAGTCAATAGAAGAGCAAGCTGCCATGGGAAGAGGCAGTCCTGCTCCTTCCTCATCCTCAGCTGGGTGCTTTTGTGCATTGGATCCAGCACCCCAGTAACAACACAGTGAGTTGGTTCAACTGGATTACATGGCAAAACATTAATCTCAGTAAAAAACAAAACTTGATAGACAAAAATTCTGGTTTCTCATAGTCAAAATTGGTTAGATTTTTTTATATTTTATTCATCTACAGCCATCACGGTTTATTTGAATGTGTAGAGTTTAAGTAGTTTGATTCTTTGTCAAAGTATGCACACGCTTTGAGTGTCCTTCAAATACAGCGAGATGTCCTGTAACTTTGAAAGAGTAGATGTTGTGAAGGCCTAAATAACCTACATGTGACCAAATTAGTACATACAAAATCTGTACCATAGATTTCTCTAATCAGTACGTACTGCTAGGTAGACAGTTTTAATTGCTGGAAAGTAGTAATGTAGTTTGAAGCTGTTAAGCTGCTGAACTATTTGCACATATTCTATTGGCAGAAGAAGCACAGAATTACATGGCTTACTTTGGGAACCTTTCTAAAGAGTCATGATGTCAACCTGCAGAATAAAGGATGTTTCTGCATCATCTTGGATGCTTATTGATTCTGCTGCTCTTCAACCCTGGGAACATCAATCTACCTTTATAATACTACCATTTATTTATTTTACAAGTATTCTTACTATGATACAGCTGTTTGTAACATAGAAAGGTTTATAGTGTGGATGTAGCTCTTACATATACAACATCTGATTGACACACAACATCTTGGCTATGCATTTTTTAATTTTATTGATGTAGAGCTTGTTAACTGATTTGAACTAATCATTAAAAAGATAGCATATAGAGGATTGCATACAAATCCAGAATTTCACAGTTTGTACTTCTGCTGTAAACCAAAAGCACTAAATGGCTTAGCACTGAGGACTGAATTTTACTGTCGTCATTTTGAAACCCGAGCTGTGCTGTCCTGCCTTTCCATGATGAGTCTCAGAAACGTGCTTGTGTCCAGCCTGCCTGAAAAGGTACAAATCTGTGCAGCAGACACAATAAACCAGGAAAAAAAAAGAATGGAAGTAGAGTAATTCCTGCAGTGTTACCAGTGTGCACGTTTTGGATATTCACCTTCACTCTGTTCAAGACTAACTCAAAATAGTTTGGCTTTTTACCTCTGTTTAAGTTCTGGGTGCCTAATTGGACCAAACCAAAATCCTCAGCAATAGTTCCTGGTCCCTCTCCTCCCTCCTGGGGTTGCCAAAGCCCTCCTGACGACTCGGACAGTGTTAGTGGGGTAGGGGAGGGTGAGAACATCAGGGCAGATGTTGTGGGTCACATGGTAGCTCTCCCTAGCTCAGTTTCTGACAATAACCAAGACCAGGCTCTAGAGAAAACTATGGGAATAGTAACAGAGTAATAGATTTAATCTGCTTTATAGCAAAATCTTCACATTATTTGAAATTAATGTGTTATGGCAGGTGTTTTGATTTGAATTTCACATAGTTAAATCTCACTCAGAATAATTTCTCAAGGTGCCTACTTGTAAAATGCTGCTAGGAAAAACCCCCAGTATGTAGTATTTCTGGATCTTTTGGCTTATTCCTGCGTTCCAGCAGAAGTTCAGCACACACCTTTATACAGAAGTTCAAGTACAGCATCATTTCTTAGGTCATCTCAACCACTGGTTTCAATGTTTGTGGTGAAACTGCCAGCAGTGAGAGCCCATTTAAAGAAACTGGGGTTAGAAGTGTCTCTGCTGGAAGCATGTGCTAATGGTTGGGTACCTGAGCGTATGGGGAAAGCAAGGCTACTTCCTCCCAGAATAAGGGATTATCACACTATGTCTCTTAAGCATTCCAAATCTGCAAGGGTTTGAGGGGTGTTTCCACTGAAAGCTCGTGGTGGTTTGTGGGATTTACTGAACCAGATTTCATAGGAGTGATTTGTCCCCTTCAAGTCCATCTTGGAACAGACAGAAAGATTGGACAATTTAGACCCTTTCTAGTAATTTCTGCTCTCATTATAGCAGATCTGGAAGGTGAAGAGGGACCATTTGGTCCTTGGTAATGTAATTCCTGGATCTGCCCCAGGAAGTGTCCTGCATTTTGCAGCCAGGGCTTCTGGGCTAATTAATCTACAAACTTTGACTAGCTAAAAACATCAGATTGAAAATTAACTTGTTAACTGGTCAGCATTGTCTATGGATTTGTGAGGAAAAAGGTGGTTTGGGGAGAAAACCTGGCTTCTCTAATTGAAACAATTGTATTTCAGGAGTTATTTTTTTGGTAGTTTCCACCCTTCCTTGCTTGAGCCATCAGGATAAAGGTGCTGGTGTTTACCCCACTGGAACTTTAATGTCTTGTAAATTATGGGGGTTTTGTTGGGGTGTGTGTGTGTCTTGGTTTTGGCTGCTTTTTTTTTACTGTGTGGAATTGTTCCTGTCAGTGCCAGAAGGTGGGCAGATGAAATGCAATTTAAAGAAATGTTTGAATTTAAAGTCCTGTGCAGGTATAACTTCAACATGGGTGCAGACTGGAACATTTACTTTGGCTGTGAATTTTCTTGTGTGTGGCACGTATCAGTTATTCTCTTAACATTAGGAAAAAAAAAAGTTTACATGGAAAATTTTAATACCATGAATGGAATAGTTTGTGAATAGTGGGAATGAGATGGCCGTGGTCTGAGCAGTGAGATTAATGTTTAATTATTCTATAAATCTAAAAGTTAGGTAGGAACTGAATAGGAAGATGTAATAATAGTTTATGGTAACATCATCAGTGTGCTATGAATGCTAGCAACCAAGTAGACTGAGTATGCATTTAGTTTTTTTAAGCAACTTCTGTGCTATGTAACTTGCCTGTCTTTGCTTGCTCTTCAAAATAAAAAGTCTGGGGGAAAGGGTTTCTTAAGCTTCAGCATTACTAAACTTAAGGTAATAACACAGTTTCAAATTCATGGACTCTGTCATCAGGTCAGCCTCTAATGAACAGGTTCTCTAAGGTGCTGTGGGAATTCTTCTGCTTAAATGTAAGATGTGGGTTATATTGATTTATTTTTTTTTTCATAATGTGTGAAAGTTTGGGATATTTTTGAAGCTTATCCCACTCAGGAATCTTTGAAGGTGGTGCCTTTTTTTTTTTCTTCCCAGTTTTCTTACATAGATTATAAATCAAATTTTCAACCTTCAGAGCCAAAGCTGAACTCTTTTGGTCTTCAGTCTTCCTCTGAGATGAAGTATCAAACAAACATTATGTCAACCTCTGCATGGTTTTTAAAATTACTTTTAAAGAGGCTAATGAAATTAAATAGGTTAAATTGCCTGCCTGATACTTATTCTCTGCAGATGTCATTTCATGAACTTTTCTTTATGGATTGGTAACTGACCTTCATGAGTAGGGTGTTACGAAGTTAAGCCTTAAACGTTGTATTTTCTTCTTTGTTTTAACAGCTCAAAGGGAAGAGAAGAAGCATGAAGATAGAGCAGAGCCTACATCAGCATTGAAGAAATCTGTTGCATCTATGACAGAGAAACAGCCATCTTCTCTCACTAAAAATCTTCCTTCAAAGAAGTCCCCATCCTTCTCTAACACATCGCTAACTAAGCAACCACTTAAACCTGCTGGAAGTTTCAAAGGTGTAATTGCCAAGAAACCTTGGCCTTCATCAGGCAGTGTTCCTTCATCAGGCAGTGTTCCTTCATCAGGCAGTGTTCCTTCAAAGCATTCATCTCTTTCTCATGGCTCATCAGTTTCCAAAAAAACAGCTACGTCTTCCACTTTGGGTGGAGGGCTCAAAAAGCCTTCACTGTCCTCTGTTTCTGCTGCATCTGGAAGTAGTCAAGCAAAAGCATCAGCTGGCCCTCTGCAGTCACAACCCAACTCTCAGATTCGACAAAATATTCGACGGTCCCTAAAAGAAATTTTATGGAAGAGGTGGGAATTCAAAGCACTTCTTTTATATAGCAAGCTACAACTACATGTAATTGTTGAGTCTGCAGGGTTTTGTTCACCTCTTGAAGAAGGGATCTTGAAGGATTGTATTTATACTACAAATTACTGAAGTATAATTGGCAGTTCAGGTTTATATTTAAGTTTTTTTAAAACCCTGATATAAAATAAATATGCATGTGAAAAAGCCTTAAAAAAAAAAAAAGAAAAAGAAACATCACTATTCTATGTATATTGAGGCAATTACAGCTGAAGAATTACATTACAGCAGAGAAGCTTTTATAATGCTAGTGCTCTGAAGTTTTAAAATCTGGTGATGGCAGTGCCCGGAGATGCAGGGGGTGTAGGGAACATAGTATAGGAAATACCATAGTGAAAGGTTAAAGGCTTACTGGAGTAGAGATTCTCTCCCCTCCCAACATAAAAATCAACAACAATAAGCCCTGGCTAGTGGACAGTTGTATCACTTAGGAAAGAAAAATAAAACAACCCAGAAAACCAAAAGCAGATTGTCCCACAAGGATTAATGCTAATGCCAGCCATCAGTACTTGTTATAGGCCACTGTGCTCTGGGGTTGTCTCTGAAATGGAAATGCTGCTCACAGTGGAAAATCCAGGACTAAAACTAAAGTGCTTGGGTTCCCTGTTTCGTTTACAGCAGAAGAACTCCTGACTCCAGTGCCTTGAGCAGGAGTTGCTGGCAGGGCTGGCGGCAGCTCACAGGGGCTGGCTCTGGCCGCTGGGGACAGCAGTGAAAGGTTGCAATAGTTCACAGTTCCAAGGTCCTGATATAGACTTTGGCTTTGAGATGACTTTAAAAGGAGTCTTGAGCCCTCTCTGAGTGAGAAGGACCCTGGGTTAGCTCCTTCCTCTGAAAGCGAGCTTTTATGAATGCTGCCTGAAGGTTCATGCCTAACATAAATACCCATGCATTTTTTTTGTTTCTAACAGAGTCAATGATAGTGATGATCTGGTCATGACAGAGAATGAAGTAGGGAAAATAGCACTCAATATTGAAAAGGAGATGTTTAATTTGTTTCAAGTTACGGACAACAGATACAAGAGTAAATACCGTAGCATCATGTTCAATCTCAAGGACCCCAAAAACCAGGTTTGGAATTTCCTTACACAGTAAACATACACTGAAATATACTTCTGGGTTTTGGTGATCTGTCAGACTCTGCCCTCAACATTAAGGATTTCAAGATAGAGACTTAAAATTATCCTATAAAATATTGTTATAAAGCCATTCAAATCCTTAATTATTATTTTTTTTTAATCCAGTAGGAACTCAAAGTCTACTTTAGTTGATCATGTGTATTTATAATGCTTGGGCATTTGGTGTGAAATGTTTATTTACAGAATGGCTTTCTTAAAATAAATACAGACTTTATTAATTTCTCCTCTTGTGGCATTCTGTAGTCTGTGTTGGATACTGCCCATGAACGTGATTATATTTATGCTTTTAAAAAATGGATGCTGGTGCAGATGAAAATATCCACTACAGAACACTTGAAACTTCTTTCTTTTTATTTTTAAATTTCTACAATAGATTTGAGACAGGAGAGTGACGGCCCAACTTCTGACATTCCTGCTCAGTTATATTGATAGATAGTCATGATATGAGGAAAACTTTAATTTGTGTTTGTTTCGTTCTTATTTTCTGGTTGCTGCACCTTTCTAAATTTACTTATAAGTAGCTGGTATTTTTAATAGAGAGTTAAGAAGCTGGAGCAGGTTTTGCCTGTTCAGCACTGCAAATCTTGCTAGTTACCCAGGCAGGTTCTCTTCAGCATGGCAACAAAGTCTTGTTTTGTTTTCAGGGACTTTTTCATCGTGTCCTTCGTGAGGAAATCTCACTGTCAAAACTAGTGAGAATGAAACCAGAAGAACTTTTATCTAAAGAACTGTCTGTATGGAAAGAGAAACCAACTAAAGCAGTAAGTAACAATTTTCCCCTATGTCCTTACATATTAAGAGTGGGTTCACCAACCCTTAACCACCCATATTATCCTAATGCACCATTTTCTTCATGTTCAGCTCCAGTATACTTTTTCTCTGCCACCAGCCAAACGATAACAAAGTACAGAATAAAGCTGTAAAATAAACGTGGACTTCTTACCAAAATGGTTTTGTTTCTTTCAGATGATAGAGTCAAGAAGCAAATCTCATGAAGTCAAGAAAACAGCTGTAAAACGGGAACACGTGCCAGTTGTAAATATGGAGGATTCACCCCCGGTGTCTGATTCTGATGTAAGTATTGGCTGTTGTTTCAGCATGAAGACATCAAGGGAGATAAATGATAACTAGGGCCTCGCGTTTTTCATCAGAAGTGCAGATTGTTTCAATGATCTGTAAGGAACTGGATTATCACCTAGTATTTAGTTTGCTGGAGTGCAACAACCAAATGAGAGGTGTTTTTTTGCATGGACTTCTAAAATGTTGTAAATTTTTCAGCCCTTGCTGTCAATGTACAGAGAAGTCTTTTATTTCTGAACACAAGCTATCTACTTCAGAACATTGTGGACTGAAATAAGGACAAATATTACTTGAGAACTCTTACCTGACATAATATGCTTTGACCAAGACCTTTAATTTTTGTTTTAAAGAACTGTAGTTATTACCTGCTCCCAAAGTATTTTTTTATGGTTGAAATTAGTCATCAGCTGAAATATATTTTGTGTTTATTCACTTCCAGGAGCAGCAAGAGTCAGCCCGAAGTGCTCCAAATTTAAACAGTGCTCCTTCTCTAGATGTTTTTAGCAGTATGTTGAAGGATACAACAAGCCAACATCGAGCCCATCTTTTTGACCTGAACTGCAAAATCTGTACAGGTATCTACAGTTCTGACTTTGTGCAGAGTAAAAGAATTGTTATGTTGAGTGTTGCTTGTTTGTTTATTTGTTTTTCTCTTCAAAGTATTTCATTGATAAATAGTAATCAAAAGTTTTTAAAATAAATTTCTAGGTCAGATTTCGGCATCCGAAGATGAAGTACCAGCTAAGAAGATAAAGTCAGTGGCTCCTGCTAAGAAGGTGGAATCGAAATCAAAACCAGAAGCTCAGCCAAAGTATGAAAGTTCTCCACCAACCCCAGCAGCAGAGCCTGCCAAAGAGGCCATCTCCAAAAATGCAATGGAAACTGAAGTTGGACCGGTAGCAGAAACAGTTTCTCAGTCAAGTGTAGAAAGGACTTACATTCCTACAACCCAGGGCCATAACAATACAAACTCTTCTGTACCTGAAGAGGCTTCTGTTTTTCCTGCCTCTTGTGCTGGCACAGTTGTCACAACCGTAACAGTTTCTGGCAGAGACCCTCGGACAGCAATGAGCAGCTCCTCTGGGATCGCAGCGTCAACCCTGCGTTCTGGTCCTGCAGCTGACAAAGTTTCAACAGGGGAAACCAAACAGGAGACTTCCAAGTCAATTATGACTGTCCCCAAATCAATATTAACAAAACCATCATCCTCACCAGATCCAAGATACTTAGCAGTTCATCATTCACCCAATATCAAGTGCGTATACTTAACAGTCAGCCAAGCTACTGAATCTTTAATGTGGTTACCTTCAAAGTGCCATGAGTCCCATGTCCTGTTCCCCTCCCCTCAATCAAAAGGCATGGTCAGCTTTAAAGTTCAGATAGCCTCATTCAGATTTTTTAATTCACCATCTTCTCATTTACCTTCTTTAGTTGGTAAAATTGTCAGAGCATCGGTGTATGTTGACAGCAAAGATTCTGCAGTGTCTTCAGCAGATAAATAAGACTTGATGTCTGCATGTACATTAATGTAAATAGATAGCAAATGTATGCGAGAGATGGTTTAAAGGCATTTCCAGATTTTCATGTTATATTAAAATACATCTGAATTTATGAACATGAATTGAAATTAACGAATTGATCCTTGAAGTAGATCTCTTTCATAATCTGGGTATATACAATAGTAAATTAAATACTGCAGAGTATATCCTTACAAAACTGTGGTTAAAAGAATTTTGTTCATAGCAAATTCTTTTACTTGAGAATCTCTTTCAGGTGCATATTGTTGACTCAGTTAGTGGGAAATACATAATTCAGATTAGTTTGTTGTAGAGTCAGGATCATGAGAGTTATAGTGTTAACCTAATTTTATAGAAGTCCTATCTTTTGTCATCTTGCCTGTCTGCAGCTACAGGTTTGTTTTCTGTTTCTCCTTGCTTTTTTTCACTAATACCAAGTTAACAGAAAACATTAACAAAACATTTAGTAAAAATTTTGTTGTTTGTTTAAAATGAAGTATGTGATCAATATGAGGAGGGAAGAAAAGGGAAAAAGAAGGGACCAATGTCATTTGTATTCTGTAACGTTTCTGTTTTGGATTTGTTTTGCAGTGTTACAGAGCCACGCTCACCTAAGGACAGCGATACTTCCCTCTTTCTCTCTCGGCTCAACACCATTTGGAAAGGATTTATTAACATGCAGAGTGTGGCCAAATTTGTCACTAAAGCATATCCTGTCTCCGGGTGTTTTGATTATCTTAGCGAGGTTAGCACTGACATGTTTATGTGTTTAGAATGAATCTGTACTGCAGTTCCTGTTGCTAGAAAGGCTGGGGTCACTATATATATATATAGTATTATATTAGAACTGTAGCAGTGGTAAATGGCATCTCTTTAGTAATAGGAAAAGTAGTTCAAGAAAAAAAAAGGCCTTTTAAAAATTCCTCACAAATTTGTGAGGAATTCTCGTGTGTTTAAACATATTTAAACACATGTTAGGATCTAACATGGAATGGTACCTTTATTTCAGCTTCATTATTTTTGAAAAGAAGTTTTAAAGTAGATGTCCTGTTCTGTTCTCAAACTAGATGAGTCACTGATGTGACCTATTAAGTTTTGTTTGGCCATTTGTGAAAAATACCGTCCCCTTTACTGATTTCCAAAAAGGAACAGCTGGATGGTATTATTCTGGGAGGCTGTACATTCAAATCA
This sequence comes from Aegotheles bennettii, assembly GCA_013398125.1. Taxonomy (NCBI): domain Eukaryota; kingdom Metazoa; phylum Chordata; class Aves; order Caprimulgiformes; family Aegothelidae; genus Aegotheles; species Aegotheles bennettii. Next base: position 163,981 of record VZRW01005932.1, read on the forward strand.
TGAGATGGTGTAAAGGTTTGCACCAAAACAAATAAGCTTTTCTTTCTCTTTTTTTTTCTCTGAAATGCATTTTATGTGACTTCTAGGAACCCTCAAACACTGATATGTGTTTTAGGACTTTTATCAGTAGGGTTGGTGATTCTTTCTGGTATTGCTTTTGCTGAAAGGAGTTCCAGTGTCCCTCATGACAGGGAGCTCACTAGAATTCATGTGACTTGTAGTCACGAATGCAGCATTCCCTGAGAAACTGAAAGTGTGGAGAAAATGTGTATTTCAGATAGCAGCATCCCTATAAAAGCAATGCCAATAATGGGGGCACAGAACTATTAGGCATTTTGCTGCTACCCTTGTTTGGGAGTGCTTTTTCTGTTTCATGTATACTGTTAGCATTTTGGTAACATGACCCCACTAAACACCTTGAAATTTAGAAATAGCCTGTCTGAAAGTAGGAAAGGGTGTATGAAAGTTTGCTAAGATATCACAGTGCATTATCCACTAGGCTACTGGGCTGGGGCAACCTGCACTGCTTTTAAACATTAAGTCTCTTGGTTTTTCTCATACTGCCATGTAATGCTTCTTGTTTAGGATTTACCTGATACAATTCATATTGGTGGGAGGATCTCACCGAAGACGGTCTGGGATTATGTTGGCAAACTCAAATCTTCAATTTCTAAGGTATTCACTTAAAATCCTTTGCAAAACCTGGAAGAAAAATACAGCCGTATAAAATGGCAACTTTTTATAATACAAATTAGTAAATGGCTAAGATAGACAATGGCATAGATCACACCTGGAAAACTACCGACACCTCTTACTGCTTTGAAATTTGTGATTTATTGAAGAAACATGTCTATTGAGTGGCAGATCCTCTTGATCCCCCTCTCCTGCATGGTAGTTAAATTGTCATACTGTTTTGTTCGTTTTTAGTGATCAAACATAAATATTCAGTATTGAAATTTGAAATTTTTTATTTTAAAGACACATAATTTAATGTATATAATAGATTTTACTATAAAAACACTTCGGAAATGAAAAAAGGATACATAGTATTCAGATATAATAATGAAACTAAGAATTTTCCATTTCTTTCATACTAATTTGAGCCTCAAGATATTTAGTTTGATGTAAGATACACAAGTAATTTGTATTTCTGAAAATGACAGACCTGATCCTATTTTGATACCACAAATTGAACAACAGTACTCTTAAAAGATATTTGGAGTGATAAATGTACAATTTAGTTTTACCCCTGGAATTTGCTCTTTACCATTTTATTTGCTGATATGTTGCAGGTTGAATTTTTCCACTTTGCTTTTGTATTACAGGAATTGTGTTTGATTCGTTTCCATCCTGCAACAGAAGAAGAAGAAGTTGCCTATATCTCTCTCTACTCCTATTTTAGCAGTCGTGGTCGTTTTGGTGTTGTAGCTAATACCAACAGACATATCAAGGATCTCTACCTGATCCCCCTGAGTACTAAGGACCCAATTCCTTCCAAACTCTTGCCCTTTGAGGGACCAGGTAAGCACAAAACAGGGGAGGTTAAATGCTAGGTAAATTCACAAAACAAAAGTCAATCTGAGACAAGTTGGTTTTAAATGTTTAATTTAAGCATTATTAAATTTTTTTATATAAATCCAATTTTAAAGTATGTAAATAGGGAAAAATTGGAAATACAACTCTGTTCAAGATAAAATTGTCTAAAATTTACATTGCCCTTCCATCAAGATACTTCTCTGCTACTGAGTTTACCTATAAAATCAACTATGTGGAGAATATTGAAAAAAAAAGAAACAACAAAAAAACCCCACCCTATCTTCAGCAACCCCTAAATCCACAAAACCTAGGCCCTTAAAAGCCATTCACCATCACTTAAATCAAGCAGGAAACTTATCCCACAGAAGAGTCAAGAAATCTATGAAGACAAAGGTAATATTTATAGTGGTTTCACTACTAAGTATCATGTAGTACCTGCAATATTGGTGCACAAGGTCTCTGAAATGTTTGGTTCTAGTTGGAGCAAACTCGAGCCAAATCTCTGACTGCTGAAAATTGTTTTGTTGGGGGGAGAAGGATCCACATTCCTCAGGGTTAGTGTGCAGTTGATACAGGCAGATTATATTATAATCTTCTGGTTTTAGATAAAAACAGCAGTAGTAATGTTTGGCTTGAGTTTGCTCCATGTTTGTGCATTGAACATGGTGACGAAGAACTGAGAATGAATTCAGCCATGAAACACCCTTCTGTTACAAAACTCGAAGTCATCTTCATCTGAGGATGGAGGAGGTGCATATGCTTAGTTCCCAAATAAGTCTCTGGGGTTTTATATAAAATAACAGATTGCTGAAGACCTCTGGGTTACAATGAAGGCAGGACTTCATTGTCATAGCAGTGGTTCACAAAATATTAAACGGTAGGTATGAAACAGCAAACATGCAAGGAGCTGACCTCTCTGAGAAGCTGGCTGAAGTCCTCTACTCCTCAAATACAAGTTTAGGACTAAACTCAATAAAGCATTCTCAGAGTTTGCTCAGAGTTTCAAGTGCAAAAGTTTTTCAGAAGTGGTGGGAATTGCTCAGAAGAAATGCAGGTGTCATTTGGAGGTGTCGTTCATGGAGGCAAATTTTGAGAGTCAAGTTTTGAAGTTGAAATACATACTGGTAGGCAAAGTGAATTAAAAAGACAGCAAGGTTACAAAGGCAGAGAGGCCATATGAGGTCAAAGATTCATAGAAGACCCACTTAGACTTCTGCCATCAGTTCACACTACTTGGAAACTCCCGTAGCAGCCTTTACCTCAGCTGTGCTCATATTTTAAAATCAAAGTCTGATACTGGGGGCAAAAAAATCAGGTAAGCTGGTTTTGTTTTTTGTGTATGTATTAAAACCACAGCATGAAAACCATGTAATCCGTACTTTTTAATGACATCTGATGGAATTTCACTTTTTCTTTCTTTTACAATCAATAAAAATATTTTACGGAAAGTGGTCATTGTCTCCTTAAATTTAATCGTGTGCCTTCAGATAGAGTTTAGCAAAGACTCAAAAAGCATTATGCTTTAGCTAGCTTGAGATGATTTGATAAATATGACTGGAGGGGGGAGGAGGGGGAGGACAATAAACCCCTGCCACTCCAGAAATCCTAGTTAGAAGATATTCCAGCTGTATCAACCAGTTCCATCAGGCACGTATGGATTATGAGTTTCTTCTGTTTTCTGATGGACTGGATTTGGAACACAACTGAGGACTTCTGAACTGCGCTAGTACCTAGAAGATCCACAAAAACCTTTGACATGGGTGCTTTAAAAACAGGAAAATGGAAGATTATCCATATTTATACTTAACTAGTCTCAGACATTTATTACCAGATTTTCTGTACCATTGGGCTCTTCTGCATTGTCTTTCTGCAATGGTTTACTGCGTGTGAATTTACTTGCCTGTTTCACATACACACTTAACGTTATTCAGCACCTTCAGCTGGAGATCTCTAAGTACTTCGTAAAAGATAGTATAATCCAACTTAATTTATAGAGGGATTTAGTGGCAACATTTGGAACTTAATTAGTATCTTACATATTTAAAATAAATCTTAATAAAACAGCCATGTATCAGGAAAGGATTCCATGAATGTTGCTATATCTCTTGGTATTTTGCAGTAGAAAGTGTGTCTTTCTTAAAATACGAAGGCACGAAATCTCCTTACACTGTTTAGAATGCACTTAAAAATGGCAACAAAATTTTAACTGTGCTCTGAATGGAGTTCAGTGTCCATCTCAGCAGATACCGTTATGAAAAGTAACAGTAGTAGAAGACCATGGCATTACAAACGTAAATGTCTGTGCCAGCCAGTTCCATCCAGCAAGCATCCTTAATGTGCAGCAGGGTTACAATGCTGGAGGTGATCTGTACCCCTGAATTAAGGGTGCACAAGTTTGATGATGGTTGTCAGTTGCTCTCATGATTAATTGGGACGGGTTAAAAATGTGCGCCGTGAGTAAGCTCAGTCAGTTCCCTGGTTTTGTCATTGACCTCCAGAAATTAGGCACATACCTTTAACAGTACAGGTAGCTTCTCCAGCCAGATGATGGCAGGGAAACATGTATTTAAGGGTAAGAAAACCAAGTATTCAATACTAATATTTAGTATATCCTGTTTTAATGGCTTTAGATACAAGATGTAAATCGATAAAACCAGCATGAGGACTTTAAATACATAATAGGATAATAACTATTTTATAAATAATTTAGTACTGAAAGCTGCTAATGCTGCAGCTGACAGAGCTTACAGCACTTTTAAAATGCTTGTGAAAGACACTCATTGAGCAACAACTGGAGACTGCAGCCAACATTTTTGTTATTACCTGAAATTAGGCAGGTATTCATGGGTACGGGACTGACCTCTGAAATGCTGGCTAGATGTGTGTTTCCATTCAAAAGAAGCATTTAATATTTGATCACTTTGAACTGAATCAATACAGAAGCCAGGTTAGGAATAACTTCTAATATTTGTGTAAAATTACAGTATCAAAATGTAAAATTTTATTATATGATGACTAAATTATAAACATTAAATTATAACTAATTTATAAGTTAACTTACTACTGGAATTTATTGTCTTGAAAGTGTATTGAAATTTTACCCTGTTTTAATTAGTGACTTGATCTCTGTTTCTTACAGGGATTCAAAACTGATTTTTCAGTAGTTGCTGTTTATTAGATATCCTGTCTGATGGATTTTTGAAACCTGTTCATTTCAATTATTCAGTGTTTGAGATTCATTGCGACTAATTGCATAAATCACAATTCTCTACATAAAAGTGAATAATCAAAACATTAACCACAGAAGAACAGTGAATGCCTGCTGGGAGTTTTTGGGTGAACACCAGTTTGTGAGATCCTCTGCACTGGTCAACAATGACCAAGTGTGGAGTTGTTACTCATATATTTATAAGGAAAATCATAAGGCAAATTCACACGCAGTGAACCATTCCTACCCAATGAGTCTATTCTGACTGTAAATCGTGAATTATTTTTTTCCCAGTTGTCTTACTTTTGAACTATGCCTTGATCTTGCATATTAATATAATTCCATTTAATGTAGTAAATGATTGTGAACAGAACTGCTAGAATTGCTTTTAGGCTGTGGGTGCAAATATGTGTTTGGATAAGTCAAGTACTTATGTGGTCCATTTTGAATAATTTTAGATTCAGTGAATGTAATTATTTTAGTTCCTGTCCTGCCTACTTTCATTGTACATTTCATAATCCAGACCCCTCTTAAGCAGATTTGTGCATATACTGAAGTAACAGCAAATCTTAGTTCTGATAAGATAGTTGGTTAATTTTCTTCATGTATTTATATTTTTTTTCTAAATAAGGTGAAAATTGGCAACGCTTACTAACACTGAAATCTTGTACCCAGAGGAAAAAAAAAAATTGGCACCAAATTTTAGATCTACAAACAGGAAAAAATATGTACTTCAAAATGAAAAATAAAGGATTATTTAAAACAGCATGTCCAGTACCCTCTTAACCACAGAACTATGTAAAACTTGACCACTGACCTGTGAAATAATATAAATTCTGTTTTGAATCTAGAATGTATTCTACAGAATACTTTGACTCTAATTACTCTTATTTCTCAACATAATTATAATGAGAGCCATTCCTGAAAGGAAATCTCAAGCAAATATTTTAGGCTGGCCTTAAATTTTCCTTATAATTTTGTCTGGTCTTTTAAAAAGACTATTTCTAGGGAGTAACCAGACTTTGCTGGTTTCTTCTTAAGTGATTAAAAGAGTTTCACTGTACTAGTGCCAGTTACAACCAGAACACAGAATTTTAGAGGAGGGTTTTTTCCCTTCACTTGTCAGAGATCTCATAAAAATTTGAAGTTATTTTCTTTGAAACGTTACTGTCTTTGTCTTGTCTGTAGTTTATTATTTGGAAAATAAGGTTTATATGGCATAAAATTTGAGTGTAAGAGTGGAAGTGTCGGTGATTTAGGGGGACATTCTGTGAACCAAAGCTATTGCTTAATGAAATACATAGCAACTATTGAAGAGAAATAGTAAGTTTAAACCTAATGCAGCTGTGGTTTTGGTCTGTTATTTAGCAAACTGCAAATAATTCCTGCAGTGTAGGCTTGCATTGAAGAAGAAATCTTGACTTAATTTATTCTAATGCTTGAGCTTTTGCTTGGCATCAATTCAGCCAAGTTTTCATCTCGTACTTAAGTAGGTTCTACCTGAATTTAGCTTAAGCTATAATGGTATCTTCTCACTGACAAAGGTTCCCGTTCAACCTAAAAATACACCAAACTCTTTTACTGATTTCTCAGTGTGAAGTTAGCAACCAAAGAACTTGGAAAAGGTGAAATTTATTAGCATGAATGTAAATTTAGAAAAGAGCTGATGTAATTTTATCATTAGAGGGTAAATTTAAGAATCTACTTAAAATTCAATTGTTTCAGCAAAGTATAACGTATCTCTGAATGTGGTTTGCAAATGGAATACATCTGCAACTGTGGGGTTTGGGGGTTTTTGTTGGTATCAAAAAGTTTTCAATGCTAATAATTAGATATTTTCAAATTGTTCCTTAGTGAGAATAAAGAACATATATATATATAAAACTCTTCCTTACAGGATCATGAATAGAAGGAACAACATAGCTCAGAATCCTTGCCTTACCCTTTAACCACAGGGGATATTACCTGTTACTTTACTGGTAGTTTTGTATATCTATATTACTGCTTCCTAGCTGGATACAAATAATAACTAATGGCACATACAGGGGAAGGACGGTGGTCTTCAAATGAAGACCTTTTAAAAGTCATTAAATGCAGAAGTTAAAAAAGCCTCTCTGTATACATTTGCCACCAGCTGTGTGAAAGGATTTATTGCCTGCCCTTCAATCTGGACATGTTTATCTTCCACAAGTCCCTGTGGGAACTGTGCATGTAAAGGGAGGAAATAGCACGTAACAGACCTACAGACCTCTGCATTTCTCTGCTTTCTCAGAAACTTTCCCATCATTTTTCAATATACTTCTCCAAGGGCTCAAGTCTCGAGCTTTCACCAAGGGGAGTAATTCTGCTCACAATGTTTTTTATTCATAGAAAGGCCTGCAGCAGAGGGTTTAAATTCCCTTTGCCCTCTGCATACCAGGTGCATACCGAACGAGCTGTTTTCTTGCAGAGAAAGCAAACACACCCGGTGTCTCTCTTTCCCACATGCTGAACTCTGTCTGCTTAAGCTCTCCTGTGCTTGTTTGGTGTGTTACTTGTTCCCTGCTGCTGTCACCTTTTAAAATAATGTCTAGCTGGAAAAAAACAAACAAACATGGAGTGGGTTACAAGCTTTAATACTGTTTCCAAACACAGTTTGTTTGAGGTTTTCTTTTTAGCAGTTACTGGTATTTGTTTACCTTAGAGATAGACAAAATATTTATAGATGTTGTAAATATCAATGTAATCTTTTAGCAGAGATTATAACAAATACAGTTATGAAGTTAACCCAGGTTTTCTCACTTTTCAACATCTCTGTGTATACAACATGTTTGCAAACTATTTAAAAGTAAATACATGATTTTTCAGGGGCAAAGGCAGGGGTGGTTAACAACAATGATGTAACAGTACAAAAAATGAAAACTTTCTTTGGTTTTGAACATTTGCAGAGACTTTTTAATAATCGTATCTCTTGCTGTGATCTTTTATTAAAAATATCAAGGAAGGAATTAAAACATTTCTTTACTTATTATATATAAATATATGCATACGCTTATGGACTAATGAAAATTGCCAGTAGGTCATCAAATGGCATTCAGAAAAACTGTTATCTTTATGGCTTTTGTAGCTGCCACTACAGGAATAATAAGTTTCTACTGAAAGCATAATTAAAAATCAGTTTTTTACATGTACAATCTTTGTGCTCTCTTTCAGGTCTTGAGTCGTCTCGGCCAAATTTAATTCTTGGATTGGTTATCTGCCAGAAAGGGAAACGTCCTGCTTCTGGCATTGAAACAGAAAAGATAGAGGAAAAGCGAAGCAGAATTCAAGCACATGAGGAAACTGAAACATCCGTGTTCTCTAAAGGGCCACTAGCTGCTTCGCAGGAGAAGAAAACTGCAAAATACACACTTTATTCAGGAGATTCCACTGTAAGTACAACACCACCTGGATCTCCTCCGCCTCCACCTCCGCCTCCCGTTCCAGACACCTCAGCAGTTACACCCTCAGTATTAAAAATACTGTCCTCAATTAAAAGTGGAACCACAACTACTGTAACACCACCGATTTCAACTGCTGCTTCGGCAAGCGTTACTGCTACACATTCTTCATCTTCAAAGACTGCCACACCTCTCGAGCACATCCTGCAGACACTTTTTGGAAAGAAGAAAACATTTGAGCCTCTCGCTAAGGATTCAGAAACTGCCCAGTCTTCAAGTCAGGAAGGTCAACCTGCTGCTGATGGAGGAGTGTCAGCTGTTCCTTTGTTAGATCCCATTGTGCAGCAGTTTGGACAGATGTCAAAAGACAAAGCTATAGAAGAGGAGGAGGATGACAGACCGTATGATCCTGAGGAAGAATATGGTCCAGAGAAAGCTTTTGAAATGCAGACTGGTGAGAGTGAAAAACGATATAGTGTGGAAAAACCATCTAATACAACAGAACTAGAGGATGAGGCCTATGATCCAGAAGATGAAACTATCTTGGAGGAAGCAAAAGTTACTGTTGATGATTTACCTAACAAAATGTACACAGACACTAAAAGCAGTTCTTCAGAAACACCTGCTTCATATGTGCCCGATTTATCTGCATCCTCATCCTTGGTAGAACAGCAAAAGATGCTGGAAGAATTAAACAAACAAATAGAAGAACAGAAAAGACAACTAGAGGAACAAGAAGAAGCCCTCAGACAACAAAGAGCTGCTGTTGGTGTGTCAATGGCTCATTTTTCAGTGTCCGATGCTTTAATGTCACCACCGCCAAAATCTTCCCTAATAAAGGCTGAATTATTCCATCAGGACCAGCAAGCTGCGCAGAAAGTAGATTTACCTTCATCTTTAAATCAGCAAGCACAAGTTTTAAACCAGGGCAGTGACCCAAGGCAGAACAGAGACCCTCGACAAGCCAGAAGGATGGCGACAGAGACTAATGACAGTGTTGATTTTCGAGTAAAGCCACAGGTGGTACAGAATGAGATACCCACAAGAGAAATTGCTCCAGCAAGTTTCCCAAATGCCTTGCAGGCTTCACTTGGTAAGGAAGATAAAACTTTAATTTCTGCTACTCAGCCTGGTTTTAGTGGTGGTGATAATTGGGTTTCAAGTGAAAAGGCTTCTACAGTGTCCCAGAAAGAGGCATCTAATAGCAAATTTGAAAGCACTGCTCCAGTCGACTTGGAAAACGTGACTCAAACAACTTCTGGAGAACCTTCTACATCCAAACCTTTACGTAAAGTGCTGCTTCCAACACCTCCAAGTACATCTTTTCAGCCTAATTTCCCCGCATCAAATGACAGTCAGGCTTTGCAGGATATGCATAAAGTATCGTGGTCAAACGAGTCGAAGGAAGTAATGGGAAGGGATTCTTTCCCAAATACAATGTTTACTTCTCAGGAAAAGGCAGCTGGTCACTTTGAACCAGAGAGGGGTCTCTCATCAGTGCAATATGACGAACAAAGAAATCCTCAGTCGCATCAATTCGTAGAACAAACTGAATCTCCATCAGTTCAGAGTGAGGGTGGACCTTCCTCACAGCACTTTGAAGAAAACCGAGCTGGACCTCCATTTTCTTTGTCTGGGCAGAAAGGAGGGCCGCCACCACCGCTGATGATCAATGCACCTGGAGGATCTCATGGACCTAATTTTAGAGGACCGGCACCACAGTTCTCCGAAGAGCACGATTCTCCAAATAATGATGGGCAAAGAGGACCTCCTTCTGGAAGATTTGGAGGTCAAAAGGGTCCCATTCCTTCCTTATTTTCTGCACAGCATGGACCACCATCTCTGTTTGGTGATAATAGGGGTCCTGCCCCTTCTTATCATGGTGTTCCAAGAGGAATGTCACCATCTCAGTATGAAGATTGTAGGGAACCTCACATGGAACAAAGGGAATTCTCAGATTCCCAATATAATGAAATGATTAGGCCTCCAGGACAGTTTGAAGGACCAGATTCGTCTCAGTTTATGGGAAACAGAGGACCTTCACCTTTTCCTTTTGGAGGTCAAAGACGACCCCCACCAGCTCAGTTCAAAGGACAGAGGGGAGGCTCTCAGTTTGGAGGGCCAAGAGGTCCAGCCCCGAGTCATTTTGGGGGACCAAGAGGGCCTCACCCAAACCAATTTGAAGGGCAGAGGGGTCCATCTCCAAATCATATACCTGGTCCAAGAGGACTTTTGCCACAGCCATTTGAAGAACGGAGAGGAAGTTCACCACCCAGATTTGCCAACCAGAGAGGTCCAGCACCACTTCAGTTTGGAGGACCAAGAGGAGCCACACCTGGAATGTTTCCAGAAGAAAACGAACCTCCCTCTTCAAGATTTCATTTCCAAGGTCAGTCGCCACAAGGTATGAAGTCAACCCCAAGACCACTCCTGGACCTTCCAAGCCATCCAGCAGGCCACAGAAAAGAGATGTGGGAGGAAGCTGGACCCTCTGCATCCAATGTTTCTGGACAAGGATCTGACTCGGAAGGACAGTGGTCAGCATCTGACTACCGAGAAGGCAAAAATCCTGAATTTAGAGGCCAGGCGTTTGAAGGGAGACAGAGAGAGAGATATGAGGGAGGAAATAAAGACAAGGGTTTGGATCAGCCAGAGTCTCAGCAAGCAGATAATCGCCAAGGCAGTAGACCCTTTGAGGAAAGACGAAGGGATCGAGAATACGGCAGACCTTGGGAAAGAGACCGTGGCAGAAACTGGAATAGAGACAGAGACTGGGAGAGACACAGAGACAAGGAATGGGATAAAAATAGAGACAGAAACCAGAACAAAGACAGAGAGAAGGATTCAGAGCGGGCTAAAGAATGGGACAGAAACCGAGACCGAGAGAGAACAAGAACCCGAGACAGAGAATCCTACAGAAGACGTGACAGAGAGCGATCAAGAAGCAGAGACAGAGATCGCGACAGAGAGAAAGACAGGGACCGGGATCGAAGCCGGGAAAAGGAACGGGATAGAGAGAGAGAGAGAGATCGTGACAGGGAAAGAGGAAAAGACCGCAAAGATCGGAGTAAGAGCAGGGAAATTGGTAAAGAGATGAAGCCAGAAACACCGAAGGAAACTCCAAAAGCAACAGAAACAGAAGCTTCATCTTCCACTAATCAGTCATAGAAATATGATTGATGTTGTATTTCCCATAAACAATGTACTTTTACAACACAGCAAGGACTGATTCAGCATCTTCTGTATATACTGTATATTCTCACCTTTACAAAAATGCTGTTGTAAAACTAGCCTTACAAAATGAACTGACTAATTAATTTTTGAACAACTGTGAATGAAAATACTCAAATAGGTAAAAGGCAAGAGCATACTGGACTTTCACTTGCTGCATTTTGTGCATAATGTTTTTCTTACAAAAATTCACAGCGTTACCTGTACTGAAATTTTGTTTTTTCTACTTGCATCTTTATCTTAAAATTTCCATTTACAGTACAGAAATGGAAAAAAATCTAAGAAGAGCATATTGCTTTTTAAGATTATAAAGTTATGTTTTCCAGTAACTTGAATTGTAATTTTATAAGAGAATTTAATCCAGACCTTAGGAGCCATACCTTTACATCTCAGTTACGTGATATTTTCGTGTCAAAGTCGTTCCTACAGCACACGCTTTAAAAAAAGTCCAATGTTGCTGTCTTGTTTATTTTACAACAGAAGGGTCGTGTGTATTTAAGAAAAGGCTGCAGAAGAACAGTGTTAATAATTACTTGTGACTGACAGAGGATTTGAAAATGGAATGTTATAAGCTTAAAGTGCACTATCTTCCTTTTTATATACAGGTATGTTGTGTTTGGGAATCCACCCGTTAAGTGTACAGCAAAGAAACAAGTCTTACTTAGTTTTTTTTCATGAGACCGAAGAGTTTTAAGCATCACAGTTTTACAAATCTGTAATTAAAGAACATACAAGAGTAGCATCTTTATAACCAGCAAAACTTAGACAAACATCAGACATTTATTTGAAAAAGGCTGAGGCTACAAACGAATTGGTACACCAAAGGAAAGAGCAGGTTGGTTAAATAGGCCACTAAATCTGTTACTTCAATTTAACTAATTTAGTAGAGCATTTTATTGGTTTGGTTTTGGTTTTGCATAGTTTTGCCATAGGCTTAAGAAATGTCCCTGTTTTATTGTAGGTTTCATTCTAAAAGTGTTTTGCTCCCGGAAAAAAAAAGTGTCACTGTTTTTTTTGTTAGACCCTTACTTAGGCTGGTAGTGTATATAAAACTCTCCACTGAAAAATTAAGCTTGAAGAGAAGAGTGGTGGTACTTCACGTTGTGATCCAAGAGGGAAGTTTTTCACTGTGAAATACATTACATCGCTACTTTCCCATGTATTCTTCAAGTACTTAATTCTAAAGGATGAAATAAAACCCTGCTAATTTATTTGACCGTGTAGATCAACAGTTAGGTAAATATTTTGATATTTTTATAAAAATAGTTTTGGAAATGTTAAAATCAGATTCCCATCAGCATTTGCATCTTGAAGGCTACACTGTGAGTAGCACGTATGCCATGTAGCTCACTACAGATTTTACAGTTCATATTGGTGCATTTTTGACATCCTTACACATCGAAGATTTGCTGGTTGAAATGATCATTGGTATTCTGAACCTGTAAACGTTAAAATGCAGAGAGGTGGTATTAAATGCAAACATCTACTATGGTGTAAGATTTTTTTTTTCTTAACGAGATGTTTCTAATTTAAAGACATACATAAAAGTATGCAAAAAGTAAGTGTGTTTGTTTAGGTTTACTTGATAGAAATTTCTGTAAATTGTATTTTATATGGCAAAATATATCACTGTACATTAAAATATGGGACTTCAGAGGTTTTTGTTACTGTAAGTAGAATAAACATCTACAGAGAACTGTTGTCCATTTCTTAAATCTGTATGTGTATATTATTTTCTAAATGTCCCACTTCTGAACAAAACACCAAAGACTGATGGCCCAGAGGTTTCATTTCCTCGTCGTTTTGTGAAGGATGTTCTGTAGGGCATCACTACCAATTGATGTTTAATTGTAGGCTTTCTAAAAAGCAGATGAAAATCTGTGCTTAACGTTTTTCTCTCAGTTCTAAAACATCCCCAGATTTATTCTGAAGGGATTTCTTTTTTTATTTGTAGATTTTACATAGAAAAAGTTAAAAAAAAATTAATTCAGGTCAGCTTTGAACTTAAGAAAAACCTCAAATCACTTTCTGTGGGGATGCATTTGGATGGTCCCTGCCTGGAAGACAGAGCATCCAAGCTCCTTTTTGTGAGATTGTGATAACACCACTTCACGAGACTGGAAAAATTGAACTTTTTAAGGGGCTCTGGCTTAATTTTCTGTCAAAGAATGGTTTTTAAACACTGGCAAACTGCTGAAGTGTTTGTAATTTAGTGAGTGAACCTTACACCAGTGAATCCAGGGCTATGGACTGTGGCGTGGTGGCTGTAGGAAGGAGCCTCCCGCTTGCAGAGCTGCACAGATGTGTTTTTGTTGGGGAGGAGAAAAGGGCAAAGCCTTTATCCTCCAACAGTGAAACAAACCATAGGTGTTAATTTCCAAACAATGCGGGGTTTTTCCTCTCACGATTCCCCTCCGCAGTGCCTGTGCTGTCAGGGGCTGAACAGCAGGTGAGGGTCGGTCACCCGGGCCCTGACGGAGCTGTTTTGGGGGAGGATTTGTACAATATAGGAGTGACCCAGGCCACGCTGCCCTTCGCCAGGCCCCGTGCTCCTGCCCTGCCCTGGGGTAACTCGCGGCCAACCCAGCTCTCCCCTGCGGGCTGCCCGGTAAC